>CM024635.1:3484349-4041849 GCA_014182715.1 Eucalyptus cloeziana | reverse complement strand
GGTAGTTGAAGCCGGTCATCATCACCCACGCCCTCCTTGTCGCCGCGAATCTCTGTTCAGATCGACTCCCCGGCCCACTCTCGGTAACCATCACCCTCCGCGGCACGCGCTCCCACGCCGCCACCCCAAGCCGGTGGGATAATCGTCGCCGTGCGTGCCCTGCACGGCCTCCAAGCGCGAGTCACGAGGGGAGCTCCCCCACCCAGCGCCCGCGAGTGCAAGAGTGTAAATTCGCCGCGATGCCGTCGGACCGAAGAAGCTGAACACTTTGCACCGAAGTAACTGCAGCAGCGCTTTAGGTGTCCCAACAAAAAAGCACGCACTTTAAAGCATCGGGCCGGCGTTCCCTGCGCTCGAGCCCAGCTTGAACCCACTGCGACTGCCACGCGTCGAGCCCCAGTTGGGCGTTTCCATACGGGGAGCCCGCGGTTGAAGCCATCGAGCGGCGGAGCTCGCCGGGCTTACCGTGGGCACGGGGCCAGCTTAGGACCGCTCCTTTATTTATGATATTGTTTTCAAAAATCTCAGCAGTTTTTTTGGCTCCACCAGCTTCACTGAGAGAGAGAGAGAGAGAAGCGAGAGAGGAGGGGTTGATGCTGCAGCTAGATCGCAGCTTCCTTGATTTGCAAGCACAGCCCTGGTACATTCTCTCTCTTTCTGTGCCTGTAATTTGTGTAAAACGCTCTCGTGTCGAAACGTGGGTTGTCGTGTCCTCTTGATCCTTGGTTGTGGCTTGTATTAGGAATGCTAGGCGGTGCGTTCCGGGGTAGCGCGTTGGGCAGGTAAATTGCAGATCTGGCTTACCCTCGAGCTACATTGGTGATTTCTCGCGTCTCGCGGCTTCGAGCTGGAAGTGGTTCTGGGTTGACTTGATTTTGGTGGATTGTGCTATGCGAAGCTCCATTCAGTTTTTTTGCTTTGTTTAGATCTCTTTGGCAACGTTTCTATTCCTCTCAATTTTTATTTTTTTGTCTTCAAAAAAAATAAAAATACGTTTTATAATGTTAATTAATTTTTCTATTCTCCAGAATAAAAAGTGGTTGGAGAATATATTTGGAACATAAACAAAATGTAAAAAAAAAAAAAAAAAAACAGAGCTTCTTATTCCCAAAAATAATTTTTAAAAATAAGTTTTTTTTTTTTAAATTTTTTTCCTTTGCATCTTTTCTTCTACTTTGCTGGTCGCCACCTCCCTCTACCTCTTGCCATTTCGGCGGTGCCGCCACTGCCACCGCCACCCACCATTGCCGCCTGCCGCTAATGACTGCCGATGTCACTGCCTATCACCAACCGCTACCCCCATCGCCGGCATCAGCTGCGATAGTCGATGGCGGTAAGCAGCGTCATCAACAACAATGGGCAAAGATAAGGAAGTACAAGAAAAAAAAATTTTTAAAAAAAATCTACATTATAAAAATTTTTATGAATCATACCAAACACATTTCGAGGAATAGAAATAGAAAAGAAAAATTATATTTGAGAGAAAATTGTTCCTCGGAATAGAACTATTACCAAACGCGTTCATTTATGGTGAAATTATTTTAAGAAATAAAAAAAAAAAAAATATATATATCTAAAGGAAATTGTTCCTCGAACATAAGCATTACCAAATGGATCTTTAGAGGTCAGTAGTCTACTTCTTGTTTCCTAGTCACTTCAATGTTAGATGAGAGATCACGGGACAGACTGCATTTGTTGATTGGTCTGGATGTTTGAATTTGAAATGAGAAACTGTGCGTGTAAGAGGTGAACTTGTTCTGGGTTCAGTTGATATAGTCTAATTGATAGCATGGGGGTAAAAAAAAACCGCTCTTTCTGCAAACGAATCGATGATCCTTGAAGGACCCAAGAGATTGCCTTTATTCGGATTAATTTTACAAGTGTTAGAGAGTCCGGAATGAATTGGTGTCCTTGCCTTGAAGGACCCGACGAGAATCTGAGGTTGCCATCATCGTGAAGGGTGAATATCTAGTATGTTCCCATTTTTTACTGTTGTATTGTCGAGTGTTGTATGATATGGGGCTGCTCAGTGAAATCGACAAAGTGGTAATGAGCAAAGCTCCTGGTCCGGACTTGGCATTTTTAAAGTGGTAAAGCAGAGTCAGGAGTGTCGTGCTGACAGTCCTAGTAGGTCCCTGTTTCGCACGCTTGTTTAAATTTCTCCACCATTATTCTTCAAGATGAGTAATTTGGTTTTATTTGCCATTTTTCATTATTATTATTACAATAATTATGTAAAAAGATAGAGTAATAATAAGAAACGGCTTCATGGTTAGGTTTTGAAAAAGAATAAATAGATTTTATTGAGTCAAACAAAATCTAAATATCACAAAATTGTGGATGTGAAACAATTTGAAGGCGGAATACAAGGGAAACAATTGTCTCCCGTTGCTTACCTAGAAAACTTTCAACCTTGCATCTCCCATAAAGCAACACTTGTAAGAAGAAGAGATTGTTCTTAAAAGTGCTTCTAATATCTATATTTGTTTTTTTTTACATACAACGAAAACTACGAAAACAGGATGGATTCATGGGATGGAGTAGGGCTAATGCTAGCTGCACCCCACCCTGCCTATTGCCTGTAGTGTATGTGTAGATTTGTCAAATAGTGAGTTGGATGGGTTTGGATTGGGTCATTAATGGTTCGATCCAAATTATCATATAATTGCAATGTAGATTTCTCTATCTATACCTGACTCGTCCAATATCCAATCCATACCCGACCAAACTCGAGATTCATTTTCTTTTTAGCATTTTTCTCCTTAAATTATTGCCTTTGAAGAAAGAGCAGCTCCAACGATTGGCTCGTTGAGTTAATAAGGGAGTTTTCGGTATCAAGTTATAAATAGGAGCATGAAGGTGATGATGAAAGTTCAGCTCAAGCCATGTATAAATCATAAAACATGTTTGAACTTCAATTTTGAGTTAAATAAAGATGGGTTTTGGGCCGTAAACTTACTAATAAATAAAATTGCACCATAGATTGCTCTCCATATGGATATGGTTGCATGCATAAGACAATCAAGTATTTGGATCCAAACTAACCAATATAAGGCAAGGTAACTGCCCCCCAATTTTATTGTCATGCAGTGTGACAATCAGATTAACTTGTCCTGACACATAAGGCAAGGTAACTGCCCCTCACAGCCCATTTAATACTGAGCATGAGATTCTACAAGAAACTATCAAAGATACCTTTTGTTTCTTGTTCGGAGCTGGGTTAACAGCTTTTTTGGTCTCTGGCAGAGAAGCTTCAACAACACTTCTCCTGGTAGGTTTAGTTGCCTCTAGTGCCAACTTTGGTTTGGCTGTGTTATTACTTACTGGCTGGTAACTTATTACGCCAGAAAGCTTTTCGCGAAGATCTCGCACATCGAAAAAAGTCCCCTTTGCACCTTGAGATGCTGGCTGTAGACCCTTTTTCTAGAGCTTCAAACGTAGATCACGGCCCTCGACCCTGTGATCTTCGCATGCAAGTACCACAAAGTCAAAATCATAAGAGGACCATTTTTTAATAGAATAATAGTAGAAAGACATTTTTCCGGACTGATATGATCTTCTACCATACTTGAAATCTGAGGTTCATCATTCTCGTAAAGATCATGTTCCCACTTATCGTCTTGCCTCTGCCTGTAGAAACAAGGCAGCAATTCAATCCGCACATGTTCCATCCAATAAATTAAGACATTTGAACCAGGCAAAAGCAAACAGTCAAAAGAATACCCCGAGCACTATAATTGTGCTCAAAAGTCCATAATGCACCATTACTACGCTTAAAAATCAACTTACAAATGCCTATAACTAGAGGGAAAAAAAGCCAAAAGCAATCGTATATGGGCAATATGCTCCTTTAGCAGTTTACCAAAATGGAAATCCAACCATCCACATTCTAACCCTCGAGCCACAGCAATTCGGCGGCGGCCCACCATAAAAAATTCAGTAACCAGACCACCCGAAAGATCAGCACCTAGACAAAGACCAGGAAAACGACCGCTCCAAGGACACCGATCGCTCGAATTTCGCGACGACACGAGACCAAAACGAGAACCCAAAAGAAAGGAGGCGGAAGGGGGAGGATAGAGAGAAGGATAGCAACTCACGACGAGTTTAGGTTTGCGGCCCAACCGCGCCGGATGACAACGACGAAGATCTAAAAGACCGCGAGATCCGCAGATTCACCCAATCAAAGTGCCATCGCTTTTCGCGAGCGAATTCAATCGCCGCTCTTTTACGCGGACTGCCGTTGGCGAGGCTCGGGCGGCGGCCGAGTGGCGGCGGCGGCGTGGGTGGCGGCGGCGGCGCGTCGGCGGCGGCGATGTGGGCGGCGGCGGCGGCGTGAGCGCGTTGGGGTCGGCGGCGAAGCGCGGCGGCGATGGTGGCGGCGGAGGCATCGGCGGCGGCGGCGGCGGCATCGGCGGCGGCGAAGGAAGCGTCGGCGGCAAAGGCGGCCGGCATCGGGCGGCGGCGGCGGCGTCGGCGGCGGCGTCGCGGCAAGATCGGCGGCGGCATTGGCGTCGGCAAAGCATCGGCGGCGGCATTGGCGTCGGTGACGGCAACAACAATGACTAACAACAGAAGGAGGAGAAGAAGATGGAGGTTAAGCGAGAAAATGAAGAAAACGAAGAGGGAGAGTAATCGCGTCTGTGTCCCAGTAAATGGGTTGATAATGGGTCACATTTAAAACCCATATATCTCAGTCTCTTTATTTTTAAGTATTTTAAAAAATAAGACCTGATCCATTAACGACCCATTTAAACAAATATGGGTTCATAAATGGATTGTGTACTCATTTTGACATCTCTAGTTCTGATCCTAGTCTCTATAGCTACATGACTATAACAAGAAGGGCAACATCAACTTCGTAATGAATTTAAAGGAATTGTTGGAGATATGATTTGATTTTATTCTGATTCTAATTCCGATTACGGACTAATTAAATCAATCAATCCATAAGAGTACTATTTTACACAGTAAAATAGGAAAATGTAATTTTGTATATTTTTTTTTCCTATTTTATCTTGTATTATAAATAGGCTTATGTACACATATAAAATATATAACAATACAATTGATAATTCCTTCGATATTTTTCAATTTCTATCGGGAATGAAGGAAATTATATTTATAACTCACGTGAATTGCGCCGGCCTTCTAAAATACAACGACTGCCCTTGAAAATGAGATGAGATTGAAGATTAGCTTGAGCATCGGGGTGATCCCATATCAGTGTCTTCCACTTTTCCTCACCTTCCACCACAATATACGGAAGGTCCTCAATATCACGAAATTGCAGCTCCAAAGGAATCTTGTTTAGTTCTTGGCATCCGATCACCACCAAATGTTCCATGGAATTGCAAGTTATTGGGACTTCACATATGCTCTTCAGCTGGGGTAGATTGCATAGATACAAAAACTTAAGCTTTGGGAGAGAAATTGAAGACTGGGAGGATGAAGGGGTGTTGTTTATAGGAGTCGTCATGCTCCCTTCTTGGCCTTGTCCCACTCCGCTTATCATCTCCGCCATTCCTTCACAGCCAATGACTTGGATAGTTTTAAGATTTTGAAGATGGAGTGGCAACTCATGGCATTCTTCTACCAAAAGCCGTTCCGAGGAAATCTCTTCAACTAACATGTATGAGGAAAGACCTCCGATTATGTCCTCCATGTTCTCAGAATCGAATACGCTGAGTCTTCTCAAATTAGGGAAGTGGGGTAGCCACTCAGATTCCACCACTCTCTTCATTTTACCACACCTCACAACTTCTATATCTTCTAGACTAGGGAAGGTTGGGGGTGGATACGATGGTGGTGATGTAGCTGCCACTGTTATCCCCACCATTTCCCTACAATAATTTATTGTAATCCTTCGTAGATGCGGAAGGGAGAATTTAGGCTCATGCCCAAAGAGATACTTCAGTTTCGGACATTTAGATATTTCCAAATCCCTAAGGCTTCTGAAGAGGAGTGGGGTAGAGGTTCGGGTAGGGGAGTCATGGATGTCGATTACTTCTTCATCTTGTCCTCCACAGAGCACCCGCAAGTTGCTCCATTGTTTTATTTCTAGCTCCTCAAGCTCTTCAAGCGGACCCATGTTAGACAAATTTGTTGCACCGTCGCAATTCCACGCTCTCAAATTCCGCACATCTTGGGGAATCAAAATACAAATGCCACTGCCACTACCACTACTTTCCCCTCTCACGCTCACAATAGCATGACTCCTCCTCTTAATGTCGACAGTCCTCTTATGATACTGGAATAGAGCACCAACATTTGTTTGGTCAACACTATCCCATCCTTCTCGAGGCATGTTGATCTTGTAATAGCGAGGGTTATTCCCTTGCTTACTAACCACCCTCACAAATTTGTTGAAATCATCCACATCGTCAAATAAGCATATAAGTGTCTCCAATGCCCACAATTTTGTAACTTCTTCTTCATTTACTAGCTTAGCTCCAAGACACTGCAAGTTTAACAAAGCCCCCAATGTTCCTTTGGGTAATGTCTCTATGCGTGTACGACTTATGTCAAGGTATCTCAAGTTCACCAACATCTCTAGACCCTTGAGCTCTCCAATGCAAAGACAACAAGAAATGTCCAACTTCCTCAAAGATCTGAGCTTCCCTAAATGAGGGATATGATGCAATTCATCACATCCTCTAAGCAATAGTGCTGTCAAGTTTACCAAGTCTGAAATGGAATTTGGAAGTTCCTTTAGGCTACATCCACTCAGGTCTAGAACCTTTAGCCCCCATAAAATGCTTGAAGAAAGAATCAGGGATAACTAAATCACACGATGAGCATGTCTTCAATAGAAAAGTTGATAATTTAGGACAATTTGGTGACATGTTCGAAGGAAATTCTTCAATATAATTCTCCATAAGAGAAACTTTCTCCAAAGCATCTATCCAATATTCCTCAGATGGTATCGTCCTCAACTCCTTTCTTGCTTTTACAATCGAAGTCGCGCTCATGATGTGCAATGCCATGTCTCTAATCAAATCATGCATCTTCACACCTCTCCCATGATCTTCTAATAGGCAAACATTTGACAGTCTATCTAGTATGGTGAGGCCTCTATCATATTGTTTCTTCCTTGTATCCAATCGACCAATCAATCCTTGGTCAATAAAGAATTCTATCAACTCGAACTTGTCAATCAATTCATCTTCTGGATAAAGTGCACAAGATAAGAAACACTGTTGAACTTCATGCTTACCAAGGCAATTGTAACTAAATTCTAGTCTCTTTAAGACCACCTTATCCATATCCGTTTGCCCCATATCTGATTCTATCAATTGCTCCAAGCAATCCTTCCATTTAAATACATTGGTCACTCCTCGCATGCTTCTTGCTATCGTGATAACTGCAAGCGGCAAGCCCGCACATTCTTGAACAATGGACTCCACAACTACTTCTATTTCCAAATTAAGGGCCACTTTAGATCCAAGCTCCTCCAAAAATAAACTCTTGGCTTCTATATGAGATATAGGTTTAATTTTTATTGTTTCTTGACATTGCATCTGGCGACATACCTCAATGGATCGAGTGGTTAAGACCAACTTAATTCCGTCTACTCCAACTGGGATTCCCACCTCTTCAAGATCAATGTATTCCCAAACATCATCAAGGATTATGGTAGATTTGCCTCTTTCCATTAAACAACCGTGCAACTTTGCTGTTCGTTTCCTCATATCCTCTTCTTGTAGTATGCCCAAACCTAGTTCCTTCCCAATGGCGTCTTGCAACCCTTGTGTTTTGAAATCATGCGACACAGTGATCCACAACACATTGCCATAGTTTGCTTTTTCGAGGAGTCTATTATGTATGTGCAGCATAATAGTCGTTTTACCAACACCCCCCATTCCATAAATGCCTAGTCGGGATACTCGATTCCCCACTAGGTACTTCAAAATCTTTGTAGTATTTCTCTGAAATGCTTGTCCCACCATCTTTTTTTCTAACAATTTACTGACTTTGGCCTCTCTTGCTTCAAAAAGTCCTTTGCCTTGTCTTCTCAGGTCTTCTGCTTCACGCATCAATATATCCACCTGTTGATGTGGCAAACAATCCTCACTTGCTGCTTGAGTACAATCATTTCTAAGCTTCTTTACATCCGCCAACCAATTCACAACTTCCTTTCTCAGCTTTGTTGGGAGGGACAGAGATTCAGCAAAGTCTAACTCATCCCTTACGCCAGCTTCTTCGCTATAGAGTCGTTCTAGTTTTCTTTTCAAAGCTCTATTCTCTTCAAAGTTGTTGCTTGTGTTTGGATGACTCATCACAGGCGCCCCCTCATTCATATCTATTTCTGCAATTTAAAGATTCCATCGGTTAGAGTCTCATGATACATTCTTGCTGCTCCATAATGGAGCTCAGCAGAGCACAACCCACCAAAACCAAGTCAACCCAGAAACCGCGAGACGGGAGAAATCGCCAATGTAGCTCGAGGGCAAGCCAGATCTGCAATTTACCTGCCCAATGCCTTACCCGGGAACCCACCGCCTGGCATTCCTGATACAAGCCGCAACCAAGGATCAAGAAGACGCGACAACCCACGTTTCGACACGAGAACGTATTATACAAATCACAGGCACAGAAAGAGAGAGAGAATGTACCAGGGCTGTGCTTGCAAATCAAGGAAGCTGCGATCTAGCTGCAGCATCAACCCCACTCTCTCGCTTCTCTCTCTCTCTCTCTCTCTCTCTCTCAATGAAGCTGGTGGAGCAAAAAACTGCTGAGATTTTTGAAAATAATATCATAAATAAAGGAGCGGTCCTAAGCTGGCCCCGCGCCCATGGTAAGCCCGGCGAGCTCCGCCGTTCGATGGCCTCAGCCGCGGGCCCTCCGCCCAATTGCGGCTCGACGCGTGGCGGTCGCAGTGGGTTCAAGCTGGGCTCGAGCGCAGGGAACGCCGGCCCGATGCTTTAAAGTGCGTGCTTTTTTGTTGGGACACCTAAAGCGCTGCAGTTACTTCGGTGCAAGTGTTCGGCTTCTTCGGTCCGACAGCATCGCGGCGAATTTACACGCCTGCGGTGGGGGAGCTCCCCGCGTGACTCGCACTTGGAGGCCGTGGATGGCACGCACGGCGAAGATTATCCCACCGGCTCGGGGGTGGCGTGGGAGCGCGTGTCGCGGAGGGTGATGGTTACCGAGAGTGGGCCGGGGAGTCGATCTGAACAGAGATTCGCGGCGACGAGGAGGGCGCGGGTGATGATGACCGGCTTCAACTGCCTCAGTCGGGGACCGGGTCGGGTCATTATGGTCATCTGTCATTCTTCGGTCTCTCTATTAATTTGTTTTTTCTTTTTTTTTTCTTTTAAAACTTTTTCATGATAATATTTTTTGCTTGCTATGCCCACGTGGAGGATCATTTAGGCGATCATGGGATTTGATTTTGAAGATTAGTTTTATATGATGAAAAATGGAGGATTGCTTTGAGATTCCAAACACCATATTGCACTTATTGCGTCCACTATCAATGCATGTTATTGCAATTGAAGTTGTAATTCGATACGGTCATTCAATTCAACGTGCTCTCCCTAATTATTAGCATGAGATCTTTCAAACTATGCAGATGGAAAATTTGTCATTATTATCATGTTGAACAAAGGTGGACATTGAATGTATGTCCATTATTTATTTATTTTCAAATTATGCAAATAGAAAGCTTGATTCCCAAACACGATGAGGGCGAGTGATGATGATCGGTGTCAACTGCCTCAACCCGCAGGTTAGGTCGTCATGGTCATCCGTCGTTCTCTGATGTCTCCATTATTTTTTTTTTCTTTTAAAGCTTTTTAATAATGATATTTTTTTGCTTGCTATACCCACGTGGAGTATCATTAGGGTAGGGAATCATGGAATTTGCTTTTGAATATTTAGATTTATATGATAGAAATTACTTTGAGAGTCCAAACACTAGATTACATTTATTGTGTCCACTATCTATGCATGTTATTGCAATTGAAATTGCAACTTGATACACTCATTTAAACATGCTCTTACATCTTTGAAATTATGCGGATAGAAATCTCGTTATAATTATCGCGTTGATTGGATGTGGACATCGGAAATATGTTTGACTTGAATAATTAGATTGCACAAACCGTGTCTAAGTAATTATCTTTTTATTTTCTCAGTTGGAGTATAAAATATTATTCGAAGTTTGAAAATTTTATGAAAAAAAGATGATAAGTGAATCTGCGCGTGAAGACCTATAATTTGCAAGGGTTTCAAACGTAACATTTGTAGAAGAGTCATCATGTAAACCGCAGGAATTTTTTTTTTTTTTTTTAAGTCAAAAATTTAATAGTAACAGTCACTTGAAACCTGCTATTGCGGTAATAATACTCTCAAATCACGTAAGTTCTAAGTATGGGCACATGATGGGATGAAAAACATGCCCCCTTCCCCGTGAAGGGGGCTGAGGTAGTGTTCTCTTCTCGGAACAACGAATCCTTGTATAGCACCGCATTATACTTGGCATTCGTTTATTATTATATTTGCCATTTTTCATTATTATTATTACAATAATTATGTAAAAAGATAGAGTAATAATAAGAAACGGCTTCATTGGTAGGTTTTGAAAAAGGATAGACAGGTTTTATTGAGTCACACAAAATCTAAATATCACAAAATTGTGGATGTGAAACAATTTGAAGGCGGAATACAAGGGAAACAATTGTCTCCCGTTGCTTATCTAGAAAACTTTCAATCTTGCGTCTCCCATAAAGCAAGGCTTGTAAGAAGAAGAGATTGTTCTTAAAAGTGCTTCTAATATCTATATTTGTTTTTTTTTTCTTTTACATACAATGAAAACAACGAAAACAGGATGGATTCATGGGATGGAGTAGGGCTAATGCTAGCTCCACCCCACCCTGCCTGTTGCCTGCAGTGTATGTGTAGGTTTGTCAAATAGTGAGTTAGATGGATTTGGATTGGGTCATAAATGTTCCGATCCAAATTATCATATAATTGCAATGTAGATTTCTCTATCTAACCCGACTCGACCAATATCCAATCCATACTCGATCAAACCCGAGATTCTTTCTTTTTTTAGCATTTTTTCTCCTTAAATTATTGCCTTTGAAGAAAGAGCAACTCCGACGACTAGCTCATTGAGTTAGTAAGGGAGTTTTCAATATTGGGTTATAAATAGGAGCATGAAGGTGATGGTGAAAGTTTAGCTCAAGCCATGTATAAATCGTAAAACATGTTCGAACTTCAATTTTGAGTTAAATAAAGATGGGTTTTGGGCCGTAAACTTACTAATAAATAAAATTGCACCATAGATTGCTCTCCATATGGATATGGTTGTGTGCATAAGACAATCAAGTATTTGGACCCAAACTAACCAATATCTTGGATAGTGCTAAGTATAAAATATATTCTAAATGTTGAAATAGGGAGGATTTATGAATATTCTAATTTACGGAACTAATTTTAATCTATCCATGCTGAAATTCTCAAGTCAAACTCCTTTGAGAAATTTTCACGAACACTTAGTGGGCAATAACGACAAAGTTGAAACAAATTTCATTTTTCAGCTCTAGTCATCTTCTTTAAACTGCAGAGTCAAATTAACCTAAGACAGAGTCAAAAAGCAATTTTGTCTTCCAATACTAGCCATCATCTAAGAACCCACCTTCCAAACCCAGAAAAATGGCTTAAAAAAGACATAGCAAGATTGATACGTGGAATTCTCACGATTGAATAAGAAATAATCCAAACTAAAATAAAACAACAACGATACCACAATGGATTATAAATACATATCGATCATCAACAACAACCAAGCACACATGCTATGAACAAACTATCAACAGCCAAGCACGCTGCTGACTTAGGAATTTCATCAAACACATTATAGGCGTTGAACCCTCTCGATAGGGCTTAATTGAACTAAAATCACAAGTCTCACAACCAATGCAACTGATTCTGAAATATCAACAAGGCTAAGAATAGGGCCGTGAAGGCAATGGTGAAAGTTTGGCCCATGCCATATACAAATAAGAAACGGGTTCGAGTTGGTTTTGGGTTAAATATGGGTTTTAGATCATAAACTTATTGATAAACAAAACCACACTATAGATTGCTCTTCATACGAATGCGGTTGCATGCATAAGACAAGCAAGTACTTGGACCCAAACTAACCAATATCTTGGACAGTGCAAAGCATAAAAAATTCTAGGTGCTGAAATAGCGAGGCTTTATGAACATTCAAATTTACACAATTGACTTGAACTATATATGCTGAAATTTTCAAACTTTCAAGTCAAATTCCTTTGAGAAATTTTCATAAACGCTCTACGGGCAATGACAACAAAGTGGAAACAAATTTCATTTTCCAGCTCTAGTCATCTTCTTTCAACTGCAGAGTCCAATTAACCCAGGACAGAGTCAAAGCAATATTGTCTCCCTATACTAACCATCATCTGAGAACCCACCTTCCAGATCCAGAAAAATGGCTTAAAAAAACAAAGCAACCTTGATCTGTGCAAGTCTCATGGTTGAATAAGAAATAATCCAAACTAAAATAAAGCAGCGATACCACGTGGATTATGAATGCAAATCAATCATCGACAACAACCAAGCACATATGCTATGAACAAATAATCAATAGTCAAGTACGCTACTAGCTTAAGAATTTCATCAAACACATTAGGCGCTAAACTCTCTCTTGACCTATAACACTTACAAGTATCACAGATTTATCTCAAAGATTTCGATTTGTTTTCTGCGACAGGACAATTGTGAGTGTGTTTTCATATCAGTGAACCGCAACAATCCAAGTTTGAACAAGGCCCGAATTACAAACACACACATCATTAACAAATGGAAGAGAAACAACGTGAAGCTTGCTCATGGAGTCACAGACAGAGAATTAAGAAACGTAGTACAAACTCAAGACTCAATGTCAACACATGTGAATCTCTGAAAACCATACTTGTAACACAAAATGCCATATCCAATCTATTGAATTATGGGAATTCTAAGCTCGCCATGCTTATGAAGGCAAAGCAAATTTCTATCCTTCAATTTTCTACTAAGACTAAAATTCGCCGTAGCTGCCGCCGCCAAATGCAACATACGATTCTTTTGGGCCATACTTCCGGCATGCCTTCGCCTAGGTCCAGCTTCACCTGCCAGGCATCTCGAGCTTCTTTGCCTTGTGAAGGACTTCTGCTAGTACGACATACGAGAAAGTAATTCATATGGCAACTTGAGTTTGTAGGAAAGCATGCTCGAGTAATTAAAATAGCAGTCGAAGGCCTTTCATTGGACTTCTTCGAAACCAGCATTGGGGGGATTCAGGGCAAAAGCTAGTGTTAGAGCTGGCACGACTCTAGTTCTAATTAAAGCTGTTAAACGGGTGGATTGGGTCGGGTTTGGGTCAGGTCATTAATGGTCTGGCCCAAATTGACCAATTAACCCATTTATGACCCATTTCTGCTTAATGTAAATTTTTCGACCCATACCCGACCCGACCGATATCAATAAAACATTTTCATATTTAACCAAATTTAGGAAAACTTATTCTTATGTTTTTTTTTAATATTATATTATTAAAAAACTTCCAAGCAATACAAATCCAATCAATAATTTTTCAAAAAAAAAATATCTTTTCTTTTTCTTTGTTCCAAAAAAAATTATGTATCTTTTAAGCGGATAAGATCCCATCAGAGCATGACAAAATGCACATCCAAAGTTAACAATACAACAAAACTATGCTCAAGGAGCAAGAAGTTGAAAAAAGACATTAATACATAAACAATCTTGAGAATAGCGAATGCTAGATGAGCAACTGAATGTGGTACCTCTATATAGTTAACATATCATAGCAATAGATACTGTCGCTCATGTGCTAAGAGGTGCTTTCATCTTACAATGCAAGAGCCATCAGACTGATAAGGACAACAAAGCATACACATTAAAAAAAGAAAGCCCTCTGCACCTAACAATCTCATTGGTAATACCTATTTTGCAGACAACAGCAAAGGTAGGAATTATGTTGGATATCTTGTTAATATAATCCAAAAATAATATGTTCACATACAAGCCCAATAGGTAAAAGCACGGTTATTTGGGTCCATATGAGCCAGAGCCCAATAGCTTACATATATAAACTCTAGGGTTTCTCTACACTGGAGGTAACACTGTTGAGTGTTCCAAACTTGACGTCTTTTGGTGTAATACTTCAAGCAACCGCTTCTTCTCTCTCAAACCCATAACCTCCAACAATCTTGAAGTATTAAGATCGTGTGTTAGATTTGAGTGAGTAAGGTGTCTTCTTGAAGATTTCGTCAAGACGAACTCACGAGTGTATTTTACTTTCGATTTCGACAATGATATTGGCTGGGATCTGAGTTTGAAGATTCAGGTGACTGAAATCTTTGATTCAAAAACCCAAAAATTATAGCCAATTTTAGAGGGTGAAACTACTTGGGCTTTTTTCTACTCGTCGCTACGAACGTTTTGAGTGGTCACTCGCGTCAATCGGAGGTCGAACAAAGAAGTTATGGCACCCGGAAATTTCCATATGAATTTCTAGCGAATTTCGGGATTTTCAGCGAATTTCGGCAACAAAGGCAGTCCATCTTAAGGTTTTTGGGCGCTCCAGATCTGTTTTTAGGGTTTGTTTTGGCAAATTCCATCTTTACAGAGCGGTTTGATCAAGGTTAGGGGAGTTATTCGACTTTGTGGCTCTGATGACTCCAAGGTGCACTATTTCTAACACTTTGCTCTGATTAAAATGGCAAAGCGTAGTTCCTATGATATTATAAAGCTTCAATCATTTGATGTTACTGAATTTCATGGCTGGAAATTACATGTTCAATTTAGCATGAAAGAACGTGACATATTCTATACTGTTTTAAGCGATTTTGCATCTACCATTGAATATGTTGATGAATATCAACGGAACAAAGATGAGGATATTTGTAGAGATTATTTGTTGAACTCTCTAAATCCTAATCTGTCTATGACTTATAGTGAGTATAAGACGGCAAAAGAGATATGGGATCACTTGAATGCTCAGTTCCAAAAACAAGAGGAGCTATCTAAAACTCTCCTAGCGGAGAAATTCTTTGATTTTAAATTCACTATGAATTCAAGCATCACCTCTCAGTTAGTTGAATTTGAGAACATGAGGAACAAGTTGAAAGATAATAACTCAGATATGTTCGATAATCTCTTTGTCGGTCTTGTGTTAAGCAAACTACCAACTGAATGGAGTTCTTTCAAGACTGAAATACACAGACTGAAGGTACAGATGAGAATTGATGAATTAAAGAGGTATATTCACATTGATGATCAAAATATTACTAGGAAGAGTTTGGAACAAGTAGGATAACAAAAGTCAGTTGCCAACTTAGTTTCACACTCCAATAAACCTCAGAAAAAGTTCAAGTCACCAAAAGGTGAATCTTCTTTACAGTTAGAGGCCAAAAAGACTATCTTCCAAAAGAAGAAGAAGGGCAAGTGCCATAACTGTGGAAAGTGGGGTCACTGGGCAACATATTGTAAGTTACCAAAGAAGCCAAAGAATGACACACCACAGAATGAGGCCAATATGCTAATTAGAGGATCTGAGCCTCAAGTCTTCATTGGAATGATGAATAATGGAAAGGCTAGCGTCTCTTCTGAGTGGTGGTTGGACAGTGGCGCTACTTGTCATGCTACAAATGACAAGAACTTACTCACTAAGGTCACAGAAGTGAAAGACACTAGTGGATATGTATTCACTTTGGGTGGAGCTGCTATTACTTGGAAATCCAAACGACAGACTTGTATTGCATTGTCGTCTATGGAATCAGAACTTTTTGTTTTAGCCTCAGCCGGCGAAGAGGCATAGTGGATAAAGAATCCGATTATGGATATTCCTTTGACTCGACTAAAGATTAATTCTTTGAGTCTATTCTATGATAATCGAGCAGCTGTCCAAGTCGTCAATAATGCTCTCTTTAATTCAATGAGAAGATATGTGAGACTGAGACATGCGTTGTTGAATTATCTGAGAGAACAAGGGGTTATCACCTTGATCGATGTGAGATCGAAGGATAACATAGCCGATACTCTCACCAAAGGTATGCCTAAAGATCGATTATTCAAAACAGTGGGGGAATTGGGGTTAAAGACTATATAGGCAAGTCTTAACTACCATTTACTTACATTCTAAGTGTGTGTTTTGAATTATCGAATCTTCCTTTATTGGCTACAATGATAAGCACAATTTATATGTTTCATCGATGTTCACAGTTTCTGACTAATTTGAAAAGGGTGAGTTGTCTCATTCCAAACTTGATGAAGATGACTTTAACTTAATTCAAATGTTCTATCAGGGAAACTTGTGTCATTCCAAACTTGATGATACAATTCAACTAGGTTAGACTATCATTTTTGGTTAAATGATCTCATTCCAAACTTGATGCTAGATTATTTGACTTTAAGGAATCAGTAACGGTGACATTCCAAATTGAAACATAGAAACAATTGTTTACTTAAGAAGCCTGCTGGTTTTGTTCTTAATTGAAACTTGATATTACATGACTAGGTTATTGTAAGTGACTTGACTATTGGTCATGTTCTTTGAAACTAGACAATATTTATTCTCTTACAAATAAACTTAAGTTGATGGCTCTTTGTAAATCACATTGTTTAAATCTTGTTCATAATATATGAAACTGGATTGATGCTTATGACATGATATTATGATGCTTTATGACATCAATATATGTTCTTCTCCGCCTGATGAAATGTTGCTAAGTTTTTATTCAAATGATTGAATTCATGATAATATGAAATTCATATTTGACATTCTACAGGGGATGGCAGAGATGGAGAAGAGCTTAATGAGTGAGATCCTGACCAAGATGACCTACTTGATGAATGAATATATATCATTTTGAGCATGTGGGAACTTGACAGTTTACTTGCTATTGCCTATTTTGATGAAGTCCATTTACTTGAGACTTGCATTTTGCTATTTCTATATTGTGAACATTATTATGGATATATTGGTTGTGAACTAAGTCTAAGATTTATTTTGGGGATTTGGATGAGTTTAAATTGAATTTAAAACTCCTAATACTTGCTTTTGATTCGTTGCTCTTAGAACAGATTCATGCTAAGAATGATTCACTTATTTAGATTGCAAATGATGATTGAGATTAATAATTTACTGCTGAAAACTCTTTGACAGATCCGAGTTAATTGTCTTGGACTGAATGTGGATGATTTATGTTTGTTTGAACATTACACTGACTACCTTATTGGATTGTGCTGTATGGTGAACATAGGAGGAGATTGTTGGATATATTGTTAATATAATCCAAAAAATGATATGTTCATATACTGGCCAATGCGTAAAAACACGGTTATTTGGGTTCATGGGCCGGGCGATCAATAAATACATATATAAACTCTGCAGGGTTTCACTACTGTTTGGAGAACACCGGCTGGTGATGCGTTCCAAATTTGACGATATCTTGGTATAATACTTCAAGCAACCGCTTCTTCTTTCTCAAACCCATAACCTCCAACAAATTATACCTTTATGTAAGGATGGAAAACAGAAGGCGAATGTGAAGTCAACACCAATCTTGTAAAGATCAAAGCCTCAGTTATCAAATTTGATGTAGATGACTTGTCCTGGTACATATAAAAACATGACAGTTAGTAGCCAGAGAAACAACTGGTAGATCATTTACATCATGGAGTCAAAAAACTCTTAACAAAAAATTTGGAAAATGACAATGTACACACACTTAGTGCCTTTTCAATTCCAGGAATAAGTGATCTAATGTGGTCAGTAAGACAATCTGGCAATAGAACCACAAGTTCTTTCAAGACAGCAAAAGCACCAACTTGCAACAATTGCATATATTAAAATTTACTAGGAAGGAAAAATGTCTAAAAAGACTAGAGGACTGCACCAGCTTAGTTTTGATTGATTTCTCACACAGCTGCTTGTTAATAGATCTGACAATTTTTGCTACTTCTTGTTTCAACAACCATCTTGGACTGCATTACACACCCAAACCATTATCACCATAATTTATTGACGAACAAGATTTTTAAAAGTTCAGAATCTCAAATAAACAAGAAAATGCAACCAGGTATCCTAAAGATATAACATTAATTCCTGAACCTCTAGGACATAAATATTGATCACTGACAAAAATACAAATCGAATTGTATGATCGCTGACATAAATATTGTTCCTGAAACTCTAAGACTTGATAACTCATCATCCAGAAAGTTTCTATCTCAAAAGCTCTTCCATCAAGGTAAAGCATCCATTCAAGTTGAATTATTTCTGGTTAAATCTCGATGTAACTGCAACTTAAATGAGAAAGCATATAAAACTACAACAATGCTTCCCTAATTTCTAAATCACCATCACAATCAATTAGATGTCCAGAAAACTGAATCTCCATTGTCCTGATAATGACAGCAATGAGAGAGAAATGGTCCATCCAATACAAATACAAATGATAATCATGTCTAACTCAGCCCAAATCAAAATTAGATGATGTATGTAGCATCATCTCTGCAATTTCATGTCAATGTTCTAAGAACATAAAAATGTGCACAATCCCCCCAATTTTATTATCATGCAGTGTGACAATCAGACTAACTTGTCCCCACACATAAGGCAAGGTAACTGCCCCTCACAGCCCATTTAATACTAAGCATGAGATTCTACAAGAAACTATAAAAAATACATTTTGTTTCTTGTTCGGAGCTGGGAACAGCTTTTTTGGTCTCTAGCATAGAAGCTTCAACAACACTTCTCCTGGTAGGTTTAGTTGCCTCCGGTGCCAACTTTGGTTTGGTTGTGTTATTACTTACTGGCTAGTAACTTATTACGCCAGAAAACTTTTTGTGTAGATCTCGCACACCGGAAAAAGTCCCCTTTGCACCTTGAGATGCTGGCTATAGACCCTTCTTCTGGAGCTTCAAACGTAGATCACGGCCCTCAACCCTGCAATCTTCGCATGTGAGTACCACAAAGTCAAAATCATAAGAGGACCATTTTTTAATAGAATAATAGTAAAAAGACATTCTTCCGGACTGATATGATCTTCTACCATACTTGAAATCTGAGGTTCATCATTCTTGTAAAGATCATGTTCCCACTTATCGTCTTGCCTCTGCCTGCAGAAACAAGGCAGCAATTCAATCCGTACATGTTCCATCCAATAAATTAAGACATTTGAACCAGGCAAAAGCGAACAATCAAAAGAGTACCCCAAGCAACTATAATTGTGCTCAGAAGTCCATAATGCACCATTATTATGCTTAAAAATCAACTTACAAATGCCTATAACTAGAGGAAAAAAAAAGCCAGAAGCAATTGTATATGGGCAATATGCTCCTTTAGCAATTTACCAAAATGGAAATCCAACTATCCACATTCTAACCCCCGAGCCATAGCAATTCGGTGGCGGCCCACCTAAAAAAAAATTCAGTAACCAGACCACCCGAAAGATTAGCACCTGACAAAGACCAGGAAAATGACTACTCCAAGGACATCGATTACTCGAATTTCGCGATGACACGAGACCAAAACGAGAACCCAAAAGAAAGGAGGGGGAAGGGGGGAGGATAGAGAGAAGGATAGCAACTCACGGCAGAGTTTAGGTTTGCGGCCCAACCACGCTGGGCGACAGCGACGGAGATCTAAAAGACCGCAGATCCGTAGATCCGCCCAATCAAAGCGCAATTGCTTTCAGCGAGAGAATTCAATCGCCCCCCTTTCCACAGAAGGCGAAGATGGCGGTGGCATCGGTGTCGGCGTCGATGTCGGTGAAGGCGTCGATGGCGTCGGTGAAGGCTTTGACTAAGGCGTTGGCGGCGGCGGTGGTTAAGGCGCCGCAGCAACATCGGCGGTGGCGTCATCTAAGGCGTTGGCGACAAAAGTGAAGTTGGCGGCGATGGCGGTGAAGTTGGCGGCGGCGGCGTGAAGTTGACGGCGGCGGTGAAGTTGCCGACAATGGCGGTGAAGTTGGCGACAATGGCGTCGAAGTTGGCGGTGGCGGTGGCGGTGGCGGCGGCGGCAGGCGAGGCGGCGGCGGCGGCGACGAGGGCGGCAAAGGCGGCGGCAATGGCGGCATCAACGGTGGTGGCATCGGCCGCGTTGGCGACGGCGACGGCGGGCGTCGGCGGCGGCGGAGCGGCGACGTGCGTCGGCGGCGGCGGCGGCAGCGTCGGCGATGGCGGCGGCGGCATCACCGAGGGCGGCGGCGGCGTCGGCGGCATCAACGTCGGCGGCAAGGTCGACGAAGGCGGCGGCGAGGGCGGCGGCGTCGGCGTCGACGTCGGCGGCAAGGTCGACGAAGGCGGCGGCGAGAGCGGTGGCGTTGAAGGTGGCGGCAGCGAAGGCTGACGACAAAAGGAGAAGGAGAATGAGAAGAAGATGGGAGGTTAAGCGAGAAAATGAAGAGAACAAAGAGGGAGAGTAATCGCGTACTGTGTCCCTATAAATGGGTTCACTTTTTAATGGGTCTTAAATGAGTGCAGATTAGATCCATTTAAGACTCATATATTTCAATCTCTTTATTTTAAGAACCCATTATGGGTGCTTTGGGAAATAAAGCTTGACCCATTAACGACCCATTTAAACAAATATGGCTTCATAAATAGATTGTATACCCATTTTGACACCTCTAATTATGATCCTAGTCTCTATAGCTACATGACTATAACAAGAAGGGCAACATCATCTTCGTAACGAATTTAAAGGAATTGTTGGAGATACGATTTGATTTGATTCTGATTCTAATTCCAATTACGGACTAATTAAATCAATCAATCCATAAGAGTACTATTTTACACAGTAAAATAATTCCTTCGATATTTTTCAATTTCTATTAGGAATGAATCAAATTATATTGATAACTCACATGAATCGCGCCGCCCTTCTAGAATATAGTGACTGCCCTTTAAAACGAGATGAGATTGAAGATAAGCTTGAGCATCGGGACGATCCCATATCAGCGTCTTCCACTTTTCCTCACCTTCCACCTCAATATACGGAAGGTCCTCAATATCACGTAATTGCAACTCCACAGGAATCCTGTTTAGTTCTGGGCATCCGATCACCACCAAATTTTTCATGAAATTGCAAGTTATTGGGACTTCACATAAGATCTTCAACTTGGGTAGATTGTGTAGATACAAGGAATTTAGCTCTGGGAGAGAAATTGAAGACTGGGAGGATGAAGGGGTGTTGTTTACAGGAGTCGTCATGCTCCCTTCTTGGCCTTGTCCCGCTCCGCTTATTAGCTCTACCATTCCTTCACAGCCAATGACTTGGATAGTTTGAAGATGAAGTGGCAACTCATGGCATCCTTCTACCAAAAGCCATTCCGGAGAAATCTCTTTAACTGACATGTATGTGGAAAGACCTCCGATTATCTCCTCCATGTCATTACAATATTGTACTTCGATTCTTCTCAGATTAGGGAAGTGGGGCAGCCACTCAGATTCCACCACTCTCTTCATTTTACCACACCCCTCAACTTTTATCTCTTTTAGACTAGGGAAGGCTGGGGGTGGATACGGTGGTGGGGATGTAGCTGCCATTGTTATCCCCACCATTTCCTCACAATACAATATTCTAATGCTTCGTAGATGCGGAAGGGAGAATTTAGGCTCATGCCCAATGAGATACTTTAGTTTTGGACAGTAAAATATTTCCAAATCCTTAAGACTTCTTAAGAGGAGAGGGGTAGGGGTTCGGGTAAGGGAGTCATGGATGTCAATTATTTCTTCATCTTGTCCTCCGCAGAGCACTCGCAAGTTGTTCCAGAATCTTATTTGTAGCTCCTCAAGTTTTTCAAGCGGACCCATGTCAGACAAATTCGTCGCACCGTCGCAACACCATGCTTTCAAATTCCGCACATCTTGGGGAATCAAAATACAAATGCCGCTGCCGCTGCCATTGCTTTCCCCTTTCGCGCTCACAATACTCCTTAAAATGTTGACACTCCTCTCACAATCCCGTAATAGAACACCAAAACCCGTTGGCTTAACAACCCCAAGATCTTTTTTATGCATGGTGATTCTGTAATAGCAAGGGTTATTCTCCCGCTTACTAACCACCCTCACAAACTTGTTGAAATCATCCACATTGTCAAAGCAGCAAATAAGTGTCTCCAATGCCCGCAATTTTGCAATTTCTTCCCCATTAACTTGCCTAACTCCAAGATACTGCAAGCTTAACAAAGCCCCCAATGTTCCTTTAGGTAATCTCTCTATGCGTGTAGCAATCATGTCAAGGTATCTCAAGTTCACCAACATCTCTAGACCCTCGAGTGCTTCAACCCGAACACAAAATGAAATGTCCAACTTTCTCAAAGATCCGAGCTTCCTTAAATGAGGGATACGACGCAATTTATGACATCCTCTAAGCAATAGTGCTGTCAAGTTTACCAAGTCTGATATGGAATTTGGAAGTTCCCTTAGTCTACATCCACTCAGGTTTAGAACCTTTAGCCCCCATAAATGCTTGAAGAAAGAATCAGGGATAAATAAATCACGCAACAAGCTTGTATTCAATAGAAAAGTTGATAGTTTAGGACAATTTGGTGACATGTTCAAGGGAAATTCTTCAATATCATTCTCCATCAGAGAAACCTTCTCCAAAGCATCCGTCCAATGTTCCTCAGGTGGTATCATCCTCAGCCACTTTCCTGCTTTTACAATCGAAGTCGAACTCATGATGTGCAATGCCATGTCTCTAATCAAATCGTGCATCTTCATCTTTCCCTCATGATTTTCCAATAGGCAAACATCTTTAAGTTTGTTTAGTATGGTGAGGCCTCTAGCATATTGTTTCTGCCTCGTATTCAATCGATCAATTAATCCTTGGTCAATAAAGAATTCTATCAACTCGAACTTATCAATCATTTTATCTTCTGGATAAAGTGCACAAGATCGAAAACATTGTTGGACTGCATCATCACCAAGGAGATTGTAACTTAATTCTAGTTTCTTTAAGACCTTTTTCATATCCGTTTGCCCCATATCTGGTTCTCTCAATTTCTCCAAGCAATCCATCCATTCAAACTTATCAGTCACTCCTCGCATGCTTCTTGCCATCGTGATGATGGCAAGCGGCACACCTGCACATTTTTTAACAATGGATTTCACAATTGCTTCACTTTCCAAATCAAGGGCCACTTCGGATCCAAGTTCCTCTAGAAATAAACTCTCGGCTTCTATTTGAGATAGAGGTTCAATTTTTATTAATTTTTGACAATGCATCTCGTGGCATACCTTGAAGGATCGAGTAGTTAAGACCAACTTAGTTCCATCTACTCCGATTGGGATTCCTATCTCTTTAAGATCAAAGTGTTCCCACACATCATCAAGGATTATTGTAGATTTGCCTCTTTTCATTAAACAATCGTACAATCTTGCTGCTCGTTTCCTCACATCCTTTTCTCGTAGTATGCCTAAACCTAGTTCCTTCCAAATGGCATCCTGCAACCTTTCTTTGTTGAAATCTTGTGATACGGTGATCCACAACACATTTCCATAGTTAGCTACCTCGAGGAGTCTATTATGTATGTGTATCATAATAGTCGTTTTACCAACACCGCCCATTCCACAAATGCCTAGTCTAGATATTTGATTCCCTACTAGTAACTCGAAAATCTCTGTAGTATTTCTCCGAAATGCCTCTCCCACCATCTTATCTTCTAACAATTTACCGACTTTGGTCTCTCTTACCTCAAATAGTCCTTTGTCTAGTCTCATAAGGTCTTCGGCTTCATGCATCAGTGTATCCACCCGTTGATGTGGTGGCAAACAATCCTCATTGGCTGCTTCAGTACAGTCATTTCTAAACATCTCCACATCTGCCAACCAATTCGCAACTTCCATTCTCAGCTTCTTTACATATAGAGATGCTTGTTTTTCATAGAGTAGTTCTAGTTTCCTTTTCAAATCTCTATTCTCTTTGAAGTTGTTGCCCGTGTTTGGATGACTCATCATAGGCGCCCCCTCATTCATATCCAATTCTACAATTTAAAAATTCCATTAGTTAGAGTCTCATGATAGCATTCTTGTTGCCCCATGATAATGTAACATGGCAATACATAAAGATTAATTTTTTTAAATAACCATATACCTGGTAATGACGATGTGCCTATCAGGCCTGTTCCACAAGCTAGAATCTGAGGAGCTGGAGGAGCATTATTTGGAGCTTGTGCTGATGATGGCATACACGAATTTATGTCCATTAGAGTTGGTGGGTAACATGTGATTAAATCGTTTCCCCATGATGATGATAGCATAGTTGGATGCTGGTGTGCTATCTCGAGATTAAGGGATTGATGTGGAACACTTTGGTGTTGAGGGGGCACTGGAGCTGCTTGCAATAGAATATTCAAGTGTAAGATCAATCAACAATTGGACCTTCGAATCAAGCCGAGGGTACAGGTAATACATCTAGAATTTGATCACACAAAATATCTACAACGAAAATCAACTTCCACAAAAGTTAAATATTTTGATGAAAGAAATGATGCAATAATAAGTGATATTGAAGGTATGGAATGTGCAATGATGCTCGGGATGTTCCTGATTGGAGAACCCCAGTTGACATCTTTTTTAAAAACACATCGTATGTTAGATCTCAATAAAATAATCTGGGGATATTCAAGGATTTAATGGAACCATAGTAGCAATGTAGATTAATCCAGACACACCGTTTGATGATGATGCGCCTATTGTATTTGTTGCCGCCTCTGGAACTAGCGAATCAACGACACTTGTATGCAGTGATGCAGTTGAGGGATCTATCTCCATTTGAGCTGGTGAAGGAAACCGGGGATATCATTCCCATCTTCCTCGTCACACCTTGGGGAAGGTGACCAGATTGCTGGACGATGTTGGTCGGACTTCTGTTGTTGGGCACAGGAACCTGTTCCGCTCCACGCGGTTGACCACAATCCTGCGAAGGATTTGCTCCGTCCACCTCTTCTGGATTATGCCGTTCATCTGCTTCTATGTCCTCAAAAACTTTTGCAACAGATTCACGTAAATGCTCTGGCAGAAAGTCGTGAAGAATTGACTGGTCTGAACATAGCGGTGCATCTAGCGTGCTTGCATCTGCAAATTGTTCGTCAAAGTTTAGATATTGTCCATTTGATTATTGGGGAATGCTGTTCGTAGTTATGTTACTGAGTAGAGGAGTGGGTAAAACATCACCATGACTTGATTGCTCAGGAAACTCCAATAGGGCACTAAAATCAAGAGAAGGTGAAGCGAACAAGTCGATCAGATGTTGCGCGTAGATGAATGCAAAGGCTCCTGATCCTGAGGGCAAGCTGGAGCGGTACCAGTTCCAGTTGGCGGATCGAAAGATGTTTGCTGCGGCGCGCACCCAAGCGGATCGAAAGATGAAGCAATTTCATTTCCATGTGCTGCATCCAACCTAGGGTTCAATAGATCGCGTTGCTGGGTGTTGTCCAGATTATCCACAGGCATATCACCAGGAGGCAAAGACCCTTGATCCTGAGGGCCTGCAAGAGCAGTACCAGCTCCGGTCGGTGGATAGAAAGATGGTTGCTGTGGCGCACACCCAGGTCGATTCGAGTTCTGCACGTCATTGGGATTCGACGCACCCTCACTTGGGGCTACACTCTGACTCGCGCCAGAAACTGTTCCTTCGGTTCCTGTGCCTGATGTGCCTCCCGTGCTATTAAACACCCTGGAGGCTTCTTCTCTCACTTCTTGATGAACTTTCCCACAAGATCTGATATTTTGGCGCGGAATTCCAGCAAGGTGTGGCAGGATCCTTGAAGGCCTTCCGGCAAACGATGCGGCAAAACTTGCACCTCCACTTCTTTCCGTTCTCCAAAAATTCCACATGCTTAAGAAATTGATTTCCCTCTTTAGTCATTCCTTTTGCTATTACCTACAAAGAGGACATGACATGAAGAACAGAGACAATGCCAAGCAAAAGCACAGAACGGTTAACAAGAGACAAGATCAATAAAAAAAGACGCATATAGAAACATAAAGGATTCATCAGTCATGTTGACAGTTAGCTGACCAGAAAGACTTGATATCGATGCAAAATCCTTGAATCTTCCTAACAGAGCCAAACCACCTGAGTTGCGTATGCCCAAATTACAGAGATCCTTATTTCAACAGGGACAAAAGCACAAGTAAAGAGAGATCCACTAGATCTACACGGAGGAAAGTAACAAAGGAAAATTAGTTTATACTTACCGGAAAAAAAGGAGGAGAGCTTCTGGATTATCTAAGCAGGGGAACACGCCTTGGAAGGACAATCTCAAGCAGCACTTACGCATTTAGCATGGACCCAGAGGAGGTCAAGAGCGCAGGGAAATGGTCTTCCACATCTTTGTCGTCAAAATCACGCGGCAAGCACCATCCCCGCTTCTTCGCCCCGGAAGAAAGCGATCCAAAAACCCTAACTTCTACCTCCCCCAAAATCACGCGGCCAGCGCCGACCCGCGACCCGCTCGGGGGCAGGTAGGCGACGAGGCGAACGAAAGGACCCGCCGCGAAAACGGAGAACCAAAGGCCCGGCAACAAAAGGCGCTCGTAGAAGATCTGAGGGATCTCCGGGAATAACACGCAGGAGTCTCTCCTCCTCTCTCTCTCTCTCTCTACCTCCTTCCCTTTTCTGGTCTCGTCTCTGTTGGGGTATAGGGGAGGTGGGTCCCGCCTCGAGCGTGCGTAGGACCACGGTCGGGCCTCGGCACGTGCAAGCCCCCTGTATCGGTGCGCCCTCCGGTTGCCGAAAAGGCAAAAATTATTGAGCGCAGAAGAGAGGGAGAGAGAGAGAGAGAGAGAGGAGAATATCTGCTCTCGCCTTTTAAACCGGAATCCCGAAATTGCCCATTCCACTCCTGCTGGGTCGCCCTTTGCTCTTCGTCGCTTTTGTTTTTCTGTCCCGCCGGACACCACGTTTTCCCGGCTTTCTCAAGGCACGAATCCGGACAAAACAGGTCAGATTGCAATGTCAATGTCTAGGAAGATTCTACAATGCAGTCTAACAATTTTTTTGGTAAAAAAAAAAAGAAACAAATTTCACCCAAGGCATGATTTAAGAAGAAATATTAACTTACTAATATTTGAGGAAAATTATTATTGACACCTAAACCCTTCGCTCAAAGGCCTCATTCACATTTTCATGAAAATATTAGCAATCAAATCCGCCAATAATTTAACTCATTATAAAAATACATTTGTAATGCCACATCCTCAATCTCTTTTGCATTCTTTCGTGTTTTCTAGTAAAATTAAGAATTGTTGTGAACCTTACACGACCCGATCCAACTCTAAATTTCCCAACGCGAATTTAAGTGGGGAATTCCTATAAAAGATTTTACTACAGATACCATCACTTTTCTACTAAAGAGTCCCGCACAAATCAAACAAATTTACTATCTTCTAGTTATATTTACTTTTCTACATTGCATTTTTATTTTTCCAAATTCGCGTTGTCGATTAAATTATAGCTTGTTTCTTAGTTGTAACTTATAGATCCACACAATCAATTAAATTCCGGGGTGTGTCTTTATCTTGACGTTCTCAAGCTTCGTCCTCAATTAAATTCCAACGGGGTTTGTTTACATTCGGTCCGTTTGTCATTCTACCACGGTTTGCATTCGTATAGTTTTGTTCGAAGTAAAGGAGTTGATTTCCTTATTTGCCTAGATATTTCTTATTTGGAGTTGTCACAAAATCTATCTTCTTTAATTAAAAGCCAAAGAGAAAGATTTTCAGTGAAAACTATTTCATTGCACGAGTAATTCCAACAAATCATAATCATAGATTGGGGTTGTGAGCTTGTGATGCTTGTGAGGGCAACACAAACTTCGATCCTTCAATTTTCTACTGTGACTAAATTCGCCGAAGTGCCGTTGCCAAGTTGCCCAAGATCTCCTCGTAGAAGGCGGCATTTGGCCACTCCTTGAGCTTTTACTTCCCGTGCTCCTTCACCCAAGTCTAGCCTCACCTGTTGAACATCTTTGACCTTCCTCGCCTTGGAGGACCTCCACCAATGCAAGATGCGCCTCAAGACTGAGCTCCTCGAGCACAAGATCATTCGAGAGATGGCATCCCTCATCGTAGTGCTGGTGGGCGTGATTTGCTCCAAGAACATCGAGAGTGCCAAGTCAGTGAAGTGAATAGAAGAGCTCGAAGCATTAAACGAGAGGCTAAGGCACACACTGGAGGTGTCCAAGGCTCAACTTGAGGAAGAGAGAGAGATGTATGAGTCCTAAGTGGATCGAGGCTGCATTTGCTTTAACTTTCCCAAAGAACTTGGGGAAAATTTGGCAAGTTTTCTTAATGGACTTTAGGCAAAATATTACCATTGGAAAAGCTGAAAGCTCAAGGAAAGCCCTACTTATTTTGAGTTTTTAGCATTTTCAAAATGCTAAGAATTTAATTAATGGAATTTGGTCAATTTCCTTTTTTGTCCTCAAAAGCTCATTAGAAGTCCAAGTTTGCCCATTTTAGAAAACAAAATCCTACTTCCCATATCATTACATGCCTTTGCTTGCTCCTTTGCAGGTTTTCTCTCCCTCTCTCAAGTTTACCCAGTCTTGCCATTGGATTGGTTGTTACTTTCTCAGGTTTCGGTTTTTATTTCCCTGCTTGGACATAAGAACAGATTTGATAACCCTTTTAGGGGCGACTGAACGGGACACCCACGAGGATCGGGATATGTTAGTATGGGACTTGGGAAGGAATGTAAGCATAGCCTTGTCAAATTTTAGCTTTCCGACAAAATCAACCGAGCGAGTCCAGTTTTGTCTTGCAACGACCAAATTTACCTTGTGATAATTTGTGATTGCTCTGGAAATTTGAATAATGGATTAATAAGGTTATTACTTTGGCAAAAATTGTCCTATGTTTCTTCTCGCGGAGGCATCAGGCATCAATACAAATTAACTTCAGATTTCGGGACTTGTCTTTGCAAATTCATTTCTCTTATTGTATTGTTTGTCTTTGCTCTTACCCTGCAATGCATGCTCCAAGTATGCAACCTCCACTTTTCTAATATGTTGCTTGAATTACTTAGTTTCTGAGTTTCAAGATTTCTATTTGAGGAAGTAAAAAACGCCAAATTCCCGTTGGATGCTTTATTGGCGTTTCCACGTCATTTTTCAGTTTCAAAAGTTGATACATTATAAAGAGTTCAGTGAGTATAAAAGTTGCATTTGCCTCATGGGATCTTGTGCAGATAGATTTAAGAGACATTTACTTCTTGGGAACAGAAAATAATTGGCTTTTCTTCTATGGTTTATCTTGCTTATTTGTGCCTCTCAAATTTGTTCGGGTCACTTGACTAGTAGATGGTAAATTCATCAAAGGAAACGACATGTTGAAGTTTGAAAGATATAGAAACCTTTTGTAAGTTGTCCATTGAACAAATTGCAAAAGGCAATAGTCCTACAAACCACAAAAAGGATGAATGGACAACCATAATTAACAAGTCTATGGAACTAAGAGGCAAAAAGTAAGATAAAAATTAAATAAAGAGCAAGTGGGATATTGTTAAGGAAGAAAAGAACAAATGGAGGCAATTGGCTTGGAAGAAAGCAAGATTAAGACAAGATCCAAAGACGAAAACCATTGATACAAGTGACAATGGTGAGAGAGGAAATTTCAAGTTTTTTTCCCCATCTTTTGTTACTTTTTTTTAAGTTCATCTTTTATGATACAACTCGTGAACATATTTATTGTAGCATGAAAATCTTAAGATTAGAGTTTTTAGAATGAAAGGTATACATGTGGATCTTGAAGATTTTTTGGATAGAATATTTAGAGATATAGTTGCTACTGAAAGTATTACATGAAATCCTACATAAGGTTTTTGTGTTGATGATGATATTGTGGCCACAAAACTTGATATCGTTGATTGTACAGAATCTACTAATAATAATAATATAGAGTGTAATGTAGGTGAAAAGATTATTAAACATGCTCAAAACCATTAAAAAAAAGTTGCATAGAGTTTAGTGAGGCAAACTCAAAAAATGAAACAAAAGAAATTGACTACAGCTAAGCTAACAACGCAAATGGATAGAATTTTTTTCTATTATTAAAAGTAAGAGCAATCTCACATCTTTTGCTAAGGAATTTGATTCTTACAAGGAAATCATAAAGAAGTTGAAAGCCACACTTGAGATGAAGCAAGACCAAGTATGCATTTAGTAACATTTTTGTTCCTACGAACAATTTCTATTTAGAAATAGTATCTTTTTTCTAATTTCAATACCTTAAACGAGTTTCTAAGTAGAAGAACAAACTTCATAACTGCACATAATTTCTTTTTTTCGAAATAAAAAAGAACATGAATGCATTTGGTGCAAACTCAAATTCTTTTGTAATATAATTTTTTTTTATTTTTAATAAATTTCTAAGATTTTTCTAATTTTTTTGAATTCTTTTATTTTCTTTTCCCCCTTCTTCTTCCTTCTCTAGCCAATCATTGGGCGAGGCTACCAAACCTCATCTCTGGCCAGTTGCCGGCCATTGCTAAGGCCCGGCGATTGGGTAGAGGATGAGGAAGAAGGAGAAAAGAACAAAAAGAAAATGACCTTGTGTTGAAAATTGTTCTCGAGAACAAAAAAGGAGATTTTTCCTATTTCTTATTTCTATTTCAAATCTATTCCCTAGCCACTAATCCGTTTCAGGAAATAGAAAATTAACTAACATTGTCAAATGAATTTCTATTCTTTTTTTTCTATTTCGGGGAACAAACAAAAAGAAAAAAAAAAAAGAATTAGAATAGTTAAAAAACAAGGCCCAAGATTTATACTTATTTGCACTTGATCATTTTGTGGAAAAAGAAAGACAATAGGCAAATTTTCATAAACTTGGATAGCAATCGAGAAAAAGTTGCGTGGATCAAGCATAAGTTCAAAAAGCATAATCATCACTAGGATGTTAGCTGCTGATTTGAACTCTTTTATATGCTACGTTGGTATAATGTGAAACATATTTGCACTACTTATTTGTATTAGTTAACAAGACATGCTTATATTCTATTGCAAAGCCTGTTTCTTGTTGGTGTTCTACTTAAAGGACGTGAATGATAATCATTATGGCTAGAAATTGATTTCTAGAACAGTAATATATTTTTCTATTTCTATTATTGGATGAGTTTCTAAGTACAAATATATATTTAATAACGGCACAAAATTGCTATTCCTAGAATAGAAATTCGTTTGATAACGATCCAAAAATTTTCTCTCCCGAGCAATGGTAGCCGGCGACCGACGACGGCGAGGGCAGTGGCCGAAGGACAACAGCGACAGCGGCCGACAAATGATAATCGGGCAACGGTAGCCAACGGCAAATAGGTGGCCAACTAGCAACGAGGACAAATTTTTGTTCTAGAAATAAAGAAGTAAAAAAAATTTACTTTTGATTTATATTCCAAACCTATTTCTAGAATAAAAATCTATTCCATAAATATAAAAATGAAATAGTTTTAGTAAATGGATTTCTGTTCCAAAAACAAGTTTAGAACAAAAAAATAGTTCTGGAACAAAAATAGAATCTATCATCGTCTCTCTCTCATCACTCACTTTTTTCTATTTATATTCTATTATGAGACCTATTTCTAGCTGGTGTTCTCTCTCTCTCTCTCTCTCTCTCTCTCTCTCTCTCTCTCTCTATGGAGTTTGAATATACATGATGGTTGATAAGTGTTCTGTCGATGAATGATTTAGATAATTTGATACATCTCTTATTTTAACCATATTTTGTTAATTTAACCAATTATGGATTATTCTCCTGAAATGGATATTTGCAACTCTGTGTAGCTGCTCTTTCTACAATTGTTTTTCATCTGGGAGATGTGATTTACAATTTTCTCATCCTCCGACAAGTTCTTTAATTAATGATTTTTATACATTAATATATGAATGTGGCATTTTTTGATTAAATTTACATGATTTTTGTGTAAAAAATAATATTTACTAGATGCCAAATATCTAAATCCCATGGGTTATTTTGGGTTATATAAAGAAATTATAGATTATACTATATCCTAGTCACCGTTTGATGATTTAGTAATAAAATCGGATATATTCCTATGATATCATTTACATTATTTTGTATAAACGTTAGATTAGTAGAAATGAATCAAGAATTTTACAAATGGAGATAGTAAAAATCTCTAGTGATACTCTTGCCTACTTTATTTTATTTTCTCCTTTTTAGTCAATTTTTTATTTCTTTCTTGCCATTCCATCATTCTCTATTAAAATTTTATTAAAAAATAAAATGTACTAATATACCTAACATACTAAAATACCTAAAATATATAATAAATATAAATATATTTTTATTTTTATATTGAAGTTATATTGTAAAGTAGAATTAAATTTAATAATATATAAATAAAAATAAGATTAAATTAGAATAACTAATTTTTTTTTTTCTGTTATTTTGAATTTCTTATATTAGAATTCAAATATTGTTTATATTGAAATATAATTTTAATTTTGTTAATTTAAGAAGTTTGTTATTAGAGAAAAATAACTTTTCTATTGTGGATGTTAAAAATCCTATCCACTTTTATCCCACCTCTTCCATAAAATAATTTTATCTTATTTATATTCCCCTTATATTCGATTTTATGCTGTCTTGAGTAAGCACCAAACGTAAGATAGGATAAATTTTATGCTATCCCGAATCTTATCATGATTACTAAACGTAGCCTTAGATCATTTGTTTAAGTTTCAATAAGGTCTTGTACTTACAAGTTATAACAAAGTATTTAATCGTGCCCATTCCTCACTATGCTTAGAAATTGAGCGAGTATTTAGTGTAATAAAAAAAAAAGTGGAATATGGAAAAATGTCATAAATGATACATATTTTGCAAGAGTAAATTGGATCCCAATTTATATACAACGGATTCCGATGATGTAAATAAAGAGAGTAAAGCTACAAATGATGATACAACCCTTGATATGATACGTTTACATGATCAAATATAGTTATAATTTTAGGTAATATTTAAGGGTGTTTGTAATTCTCACGGATAATGAATTTCTTTCCTCCAAGCATACATTACCATGTTTATTCCAATGAAAGTACTCTTGAGAAAGTGCCCACTTTGATATGGATTTTTTCCATTTGAATCTTTTAGCAAAAAACAAAAAGAAAAAATAAGTTTTATTTTTTATCTACAAATTTGTTAATACATATATTTCACAATGTTATCAATGTTTAAATTTAAAAAATTGCAAATTTATGTTTTTCAATTTTAAACAAATTTAAAATTGAAAAGCTTACATTAATCACCCAAAGCAACTTTTTAAATGCACTTCTATTAAATGGACTTTCTCTAAAAGTTGTTTATAAAAGTATGGTTTACTAAATGGCTTTTGCATTTCCCCAAAGGCCTTTGGGCTAAATTCCTATGCATTTCCTTAAAACCTCTAGGAAAAATTGAATCAAACCGAACCTAAATAGGTTCATTTTAAAACCCATATATTGTAAGCTTTTTGATTTAGAATCCATTATAAAATATCTTAATTTTAAGCTAGCCCATTTACAACACACTTCCATAACTTTGAGTTAAAATGTGGGTTTATGGACCATTTTGACAACACTAGTATACCCCTTCCTCGCTTCCGTAAGGTTTTAGGGAAAATTTGGCTCATTCTGGATGGTGTCCCATAGGGTATGGATTTGTCATGCCCCTCGCTTCTCCCCTGGCAATCCATCTATCAACACATGGAGACATCAAGGGCCGAAATGCCAACATATAAGGAAATTCTACAATCCAGTTTAACAATTCGTGAGATTGGTTTCATATGCAGTTAGGAGCACTAATAAAAAAGAACAAAATTTCACTCATGGTATGATTTAAAAAGAAATAATTAACTTACTAATCTTTAAGGAATATTATCGTTGACACCTAAATTTTTCTTTCAAAGGCCTCATTCACATTTTCATGAAATTACTGATCAAACCCACCAATAATTTGACTCCTAATAAAAATACATTTGTAATGCCCCAATCTATTACATGATCAATGAGGAATCAAGCTTTCCGGTAGGGGTTGAGAGCGGCCAGAGAGGGTGGGGGGTGTGGGGGCGCGCTGAGAAGAGGGAGTGGTTGCTCTCCCCTTTAGAGTTTCTCTCAAAATCATTTTATACTCATATTCTAATTTAAGATGCAATCCTTACCCTATCTTTGATCTAAGGGTCCCTATTTGGGCTTGGTGAACAAGAAAGGATGTGATAGGCTCATCTAAGGTGACACGGCTTGATGATGTGTTATCTTAGTGGGCGGTGGGGGGGCGTTGAGAAGAGGGAGTGGTTGCTCTCCCCTTTAGAGTTTCTCTCAAAATCATTTTATACTCATATTCTAATTTAAGATGCAATCCTTACCCTATCTTTGATCTAAGGGTCCCAATTTGGGCTTGGTGAACAAGAAAGGATGTGATAGGCTCATCTAAGGTGACACGGCTTGATGATGTGTTATCTTAGTGGGGGGTGGGGGCGCGCTGAGAAGAGGGAGTGGTTGCTCTCCCCTTTAGAGTTTCTCTCAAAATCATTTTATACTCATATTCTAATTTAAGATGCAATCCTTACCCTATCTTTGATCTAAGGGTCCCTATTTGGGCTTGGTGAACAAGAAAGGATGTGATAGGCTCATCTAAGGTGACACGGCTTGATGATGTGTTATCTTAGTGGCCATGATCATACGTCTAATAAGTGGCCAAGATACCTTTAAAAAATGTAAGGGCATTTTGGTCTTTTTGTTTTGGCCTTAAATTTGGGAAATTTTTTCAAAGTTGGGCAAGAGGGGTGTCAGCCATGCCTCCTCGGACCTTGGCCGTCTTTTTTAGACCGGGTCAACTTTGGTTTATTAGGGTTTACCCAAAGTTGCCCCTACCTTAAACCCACACCCGAACTATCGTTTATTAAACTTGAAATTGGCAAAATCGGTTTCAAATTATGATCGATAATGTTCCCAGGACCAAATATCGTGAAAGACTGCAACCAAAAAAATGTCTAGAAATCGATGAATTTTGAATTTGACCAATCGAAAACTAGATTCCCAATTTGGGAAAAAGTCAATTTCTAATTGATTTTTGTAAAATTGATGCATTCAAAGTCAAATTAAGGTAAAAATTAGTTGATTTGATTATTTTTTTTTTAAGGTGGTTGCTCGAAAGTTGACTTTACAGGTCTGATCAATAATCAACTCAAAAATCAAATTTTGACTTTCAAGAAAAATGACATTTAAGGATTCCTACAACTCCTTTTGGCCTAGAGATGGCCTTCGATGCGATGAGAATTTCCAAAGTCTTTAAAAAAAAAAAAAACTTAGGACATGTCAACCAACATTCAGATAAGATCTTGCTAAGGTGTTAAAAGAAGATTGAATACATAAAGGCTGCGCATAGTAAAATTTACGTTTTTACCAATTTCTCATTTATCATTTCCTAATGACAGATTTGGAGCAAACTGCTTTGGTAACATAAATTGATTTACTCATTTCTGAAACAAAATCTGTTTGAAATTGTTTTGAATGAGAAATCAGAAGCTAAAAATTTTAGCTTCTTTATTTCTAAAATAGAAATAGAAATCGTTTCTCTTCCTATCCATCCTTCTTCCTTCAACAGAGAACGTCGACTCCTCTCCTCACTACCCTTGCTTTCTCATTCCTTCTCCTCACCTCAACCAAAAACCCTACGACTCCGAAGCTGTTCATCCTCGCCGTCGACTCTGACGCCGTCGCCGCTCATCTCGCCGTTGCCGTCCTCAGACCGGCCAATTTGCTCCGGTCGTCCCGTCGGACCCGCCTCCTCTGTCCGCGTCCCCTTTCTGCTCTCGATTCCGCAACTCCAGTCGCCGTCGCCGTCCTGTTGCCGGTCAGATCGTCGCTCAGCTCGCCGTCGCCATCCGCAGACCGTCCAATTTGCTCCGGTCGTCCCGTTGGACCCGCCTCCTCTGTCCGCGTCCCCTTTTCGCTCTCGATTCCGCAACTCCAGTCGCCGTCACCCATCTCCGTCGTTATTCAATCCGCTCACGTCGGCGTTCGTTCGTGGCCTTCTCTGGAACTTCCCCCGCGATTCCTCACCAGGTTCGATCAATCCTTCCCTTCTCACCTCTCTTTTCATGTGTTGGCTTTCGTCCGCGTCCGCTCCTTTCCTCTGGTTATCCGCTCTTTTCCCCATTAAAAGAAGAAAGCTTCCATTAGACAAAGATTAGGGCAGTTCTATTGGTTGCATTGAATTTGTTTACATTGTCAATTGTAATAAAAGAATCAGAGAAATTCGGATTTTCTTTGTCTTTGACATTGTTGCTCGCTGGAAAATTGTGAATATCGAATTGTTCCGTATCATTGCGGCGATTGAACATCTTCTCTCCTTTGTATTTGTAGTCTAGTTTGAATCTATCTTTAGAATGTAGCTTCTGATTCTTGTTTTCATAAATTCTGTTCACCTTAAGAAACTGTTAATGCATAAATGAACCACACTAAGCATGCATTAACTTTAAATAATGTGACATTGATTACCAGACTCAAACTTGACAGTTTGCTGAATTCCTTGTGCTTTTTTAGTTGATCTCAAATTATGAGAGAGAGAGTTCACATTTTCTGAGAAGTGAGATTGTCTCATTGGTGAACATGATAAGTAGCTTAAAATCATCTCATTGAGAGAGGGAGGGAGGGAGGGGATTGTCTCATCAGTGGACGTGATAGGTAGCTTTAATATCTTATTTAGCTTAAATTATCTTATGGTTAAAACCCACAAGGTAGGTCACTACTAGTTCCGGTAACATTAGTAGTTCATTGGTAGGCGGTTTTATTTTGTCTGATAGTCGAATGTATCAAGTGCTTGGAGCTACTTTCTTAACAACTTGGTGGCCCTATCCATTTATAGTTCAATGGAGGCTTAGACTGAGGAGATAAATACTTTTTCGTTGCTGTCTTTCTTCCTGGCTTTGCATGCACGATGCCCCAACCTTTTGTAGCTGATGTTATTCTTCATTTGCATGCCACCAGTATTTCTAATCTGCTCAGCAAGAACACTATCCAAGAACCTACCTTTGAGAGGATAATTGTTCTTTACAGGTATATATAATGTTTCTGGACTCAGGTGTTATTGTAGACAAAATGTGCATGTTTTGTCTCTAAAGATTGAGTAGATTATGTACTCATCACAGCATGCTGTGAAATAATATTTTCTTGTATATTGAAGGAGAGACTATCCTTTGCTAGACTGAGGCATTTGGAAGTTTCCCGGTTGTCTACAAACATAAAACAAGAATGTGAATTTACAGGCAAGCAAGCGACAAAGCAGATATGGATAGGGGAATATATCTGAAGCATTTCAAGAACATTCCAATGGCAGATATGGAGATTGTACTTGTGAGTTGTACTTTTTCCCTCTCTCATGCATGCGAGCTAGAACTTCTGTTTTGATCAAGGTGTGTCTTCTTATTGCTCCAACATCATTCTGTAAGCTGTGTCTGAAGATTTTGTTTGATAGCCAGAAAAGCAAATTCCAAGCTTAACACCAGTGGACTGGGTCAAATTTGTTGTTTCTGCTGTGATTGGTCTGGTGAGTTGTAGCAAATTCATGCAATAGTTGACATTTTTTTCTATTATACATACACCCAACTCCATCTCTCTCTCTCTCTCTCCAGGTTACTGTCTTGACTTCCCTTCAAATGCCAAAAGCTGACATTCGGATCATTTCCGGCATCCTACCTGCACTTGTTGGATATTGCGTAAAAACATACCTCACTTAAGTTCCATTTGGCAAAACCTAACTCGTCCCCAACATGGATGATGATAAATTTGTTATGTGGTTCCTCTTCCCTTTCAGAAGTTCTGATACATCCAGTGGTTCACTGTACACACGAGAGAACTTACAGGTTTACAACTTCCTCTCCTTATAGCAATGATTTCTGTACGTGGATAGTTGGTTCTCTTTTCAAATAAGATGGTGATAAACCATCATGATTCTATTTTCACGTATTAATTGCTTGCAGCAGTTGTTACTCCTTTCTTCTTTATTCACTTTCTATCTCGACTTCTATAACTGCACCATAATAGTATATTCTGGACTTCATGCAGGTTTCAGAAAAATGTGGTTGCATATCAGAACCTAATTGCCCGTTCTGTTTATGACAAACAACTTGATAGTGGAAGAGGCACCCTTCTTCATTTGTGTGACGACATGATCCAACAGGAAGTAAGCAATAAGACTGTCTGTTCGATGCTTGTCTAACAGTAAGAAAAAAATAAACTCTTTGTTCAACATTTCTTCAAATTTTGATAAGAGAATAACCGACTCGGGATGCAGATGGAAATTATTCCTGCGTAGAGTTGAAACATGCTAACAAGATCATCTGCACCACTGCAGAGGAGGTTGTTATGAAGGCCAAGGAGGGTGCTGGCATCCCTTGACATGTTCTCGGAATGTAAAAATATTGCCCTTTTTTTTGTTAATTTTTGTTTCTTTTTGGCCAGTTATATACATTTTTATTAATAGCGGCAGACCTAGGAAGTTTGTTGGCACCTTCACTTGTATCATGTGCTTAGCAAAGCACCACTGGAAACTGATGGTTAGACGGTAACGAATGTGGTTTCATGATTCATTTAATCCAATTCCACTTAAAAGTCTTAAAAAGTCTTTGCAGTTTATGAGAAAGATGTCCAACTTCAGTTGCGCCCAAGTTCTGTGAAATTGTAGCTGAACATTCTGCAGCTGCAGCTGAATAGTTCCAGCATAGTTTACCGAAACGTTTATGTTGCAATTATATCTGAAAATCCGATACTATTCTGTCTCGAGCCACCATGGCCATGAGCTGATGAAAAAGAAAAAGTATAGTAACAATAGTTCCACGATTGCGATTATATCTGAAAATGATGTTCGCGAGTCGCGCAAAAAAGCGTAGTGACTTGAACCCGAATCTTGAATGAGGATAATAAATACATTCACTATTCACATATTAGCATTTGAAAATACCAAATCTTTTATAGTTTGCATATTAGCATTTTTTATACTAATCACTAGCTTTTATTTACATAAATTGCTAATGTTTTGAAGTTCCTAACTACTCTATCGAATTACCAATATAAATTAAAGCGATTGGTTAAATTAAATTACCATCACAAGCATCAAGAAGAGTGAGGTAAAAGGATGAGGACAGCATGATTCATAGAAATAGAAATTTTTTTTTGTTATCAAACGGATTTACATTTGAAATAGAAATTTTGAATCGTTATCAAACGGGTTTTAACTTTTACTCGAAACTTATCCGGGAATAGAAATTGTGAAATTGATTTCTGGCTAGAAATCAATTTCTGTTTCAGAAATTTTATCATGCACAGCCAAAAAGCCTCAAGATATGATTACTGGTCTGAAGTCACTGTGGAACAAGGCAATTGAGGTCATGGAACAACTAACATGCATTTTTGAAGGAGCAATCGTTTGAAAATGGGATTGTGGCGTCGTGAGAATATGTGCACAAAATCCATGGAAATGGAAGAACATGGATACAACCGCGGGAAATTGATCAAAATATTTATTATCTTTTAGTTGTTTTAGGCAGAAGTACACCACAAATGTCAAAACTTGGTATAGGAGGACGTTTAAGTACCAAAAGTTCGGAAATGTATACTTAAATGCTATTTTCTTTAAAAAAAAAATGAGATATTCAAGTGCCAACTCTAGTGAAGGATGCTAGAAATCTTACGTGACATTTTTTTTTAATAATATAAGTCACTTGCATTGCTCGTTGGAGAGCTAAGTCAGCAAAGAAGAGCCAAAACAATTTTATTATGCCTCTTATTTGAATTTTAGTATAAATATCACTTAAATTAAATTTAAAAATAATTTTTAAAAAATAAAGAAAAAAAGGGGATTGCAACACATTTGATGAAGGTTGTGCAAGCCCTTCACTGGGAAGGGCCAATGACAGTGAGGGGAGTGTTGGCTGAGGTCAGTGTGCCTCACTAGGGGCCTACCAAGGGCGAAGGCCTGTAAGCCCTCGCCCTAGATTAGGGCAAGGTTAAATCTAGGGTGAGGGTCACAACCCTCCCCTAGATTTGGCGAGGGTCATGGTCCTTGCCTAACCGGGCCAAGGGTCGCCGTTGGCCGGCGATGGTGAGGAGGTGCCGGTGAGGTGAGGGCTTGCACAGCCCCTGCTAAACTGCAAAGTGTAAACTTCTTCTTCTTCTTCTTTTAGATTTACATTTAATTTAATTAATATTTATATTAAAATTCAAATTTGAGGCAAAACGATGTTGTTTTTTGCTTTTCTTTCCATGTCAGTGTGCAAAAACAACATTGTTTTGGGCTTATCTAGCCACATCAACATGCAAAACGACGTCGTTTTGCACTTGTCTTGCCGAAAAAATGTCACGTTAGCATTTTAGCCAGATTTTCTTGCTAGTGACATTTAACTGATCCATTGTACTTCGATTTTCACACTTAGGTATACATTTTCTAACTTTTGACACTTAAGTATCTCCCGTGCCAAGTTTTGACACTACAGGTGTCCGTATCCCATTATTTTTACTTTCCTACATTGCATTTTCATTTTCTAAGCTCGCGTCATCGATTAAATTATGATATCTATCTTTGTTTTAGTGTTCTCAGACTTTGTAGTCTGTTTGTTATAACTTTACTTTCCAAGTCTTATCATCAATTAAATTTCAGCATGATTTGCATTTGTGTAGTTTTATTTGAAGTAAAGCAATTGATTTATGTATTTGCCTAGATATTTCTTATTCGAAGTCGCTATAGAACTTATCTTCTTTAATTAAAAGCCAAAGAATGATTTTTGGTGAAAAATATTGCGGAAGCAATTTCGGCAAAACATAAGCATAGAATGGAGTTGTCAGCTCATGATGTGTGTGAGGACAACCCAAACTTCAATCCTTCAGTGTTCTACTCTGACTAAATTTGCCAAGGCATTTTGGAGCTTAGAGGTGTGGAAACCTTTTGTAAATTGTGCATTAAACAAATTAAAAAAGGTAATCGTCATGCAAACAACAAAAGATGTTAAAATATGTCTCAAGTTTGAATCCAATGTAAAATTCCGAATATTCCAAATTGGATATGTTGCGGACATTCGAAATTGAGCAAAGAAGATCCAAAGATCAACTTCCCAAAGTTTGAATCTGCGTTGGAGAATTTGGCCACTGAAATAGGAAAGTTCAACTTTGACTTGGACTTGGATTTTGTTTAAAATATACAGAGATATGTTTTGGATAAAATCGGGTAAGATAGGAAATAGAATCCTATGAGAAGTTGGCAAAAGAATAAATGTCTCACTTATATATATATATAGACTTGTGGCCGTGGATGGAAGAGGTTGATCACGAAGAAGTGTTCTTGAAGCACCGTCTTGTTGTCGAGTGCTTGGAAGGATTTTTCTTTGTTGTTCTTGTCCGTGAATTACATCCAAGAAGATTTAGTGTTCAAGCCAATTAAATCTTGTGGTAAGATTTACTTGTAATTCCTTCGTGAGATTGAGAGATTATTTCGTGAGGAATTTCGAGGTTAAACACTGAGTGCGTTATTGGGTGTAATTGGGGCTTGGAAAACACCGAGAGAGTGTTTGAGTGACTTGAGTGTGTAATCTCCTTGTATCGCTTGATCTATAGTGAAATTCGCTGCTATTCTCCCCGTGGACATAGGTCTTTACGACCGAACCACGTAAATCCAGTGTCCGATTTATTTTCTTCTTCTGTCTATATTATTGTTCGATTGCTCACCTTTTCGCAACAGAATGTATGGATGGACAACCATAATTAACAAGTTTGAGGAGCTAGAGGGTAAAAGCATGATAAAAATCAATAGAGTAAGTGGGATAATTCTAAGGAAAAAAAAATGAAAAAATGGAGGCAATTGGTTCCGAAGGAAACAAATATTAGGATGGGATCCAAAAAAGAAAACCTTTTGTTACAAGTGATAAATGGTGGGAGAAGAAAATTCAAGATTTTCCCTTTCCTTTGTTACTTTTTTTTTTAAGTTCATATTATGATACAACTCATGAACATATTTATTATAATAGGAAAATCCTAAGGCTAGAATTTTTAAATGAAAGACATACATCTAATCTTGAAATTTTATTAGATAGAATGCTCAAAGATACAATTGTTACAAGGTTTATGTGTTGATGAGCATATTATGACCACACAACTTGATATCGGTGATTGTGTAAGATCTATTATTGATATTATATAGTGTGATATTGTATAGTAAAACGTAGGCAAAAAGATTGTTAAACAGGCTCCAAGCCATACAAGAGCGACGTAGATTTTAATAAGGCAAACTCAAAAAAAGAAACAAAATAAATTGATTACAGTTGGGTTGCTAAGCTGGACATAATTTGTCTAGCTATTGAAAGTAGGAGCAATATCACACTTCTTGCGAGTGACTTTAATCCTAACAAGGAAATTATAGAGACGTTAAAAACCATGTCTAAGATTAAACAACACCATGATCATACTCTTTTACACTAAATCATTTTGCAGAAAAGAAAGACAATAGGCAAATATTCATGAACTTGAAAGGTAATTAGGAAAAAGTCATATGGATCAAGTATAAGTTCAAAATCATAGTCATTTTCACTAGGATGTTAGCTACTTAATTGTACTAGTTGGCGAGACATGATTATGTTATATTGTGAAACCTGTTTCTAGTTGTTGTTTTGATTTAAGTCACCACTCGCTCATTTTTATTTATATTCTATTGTGAGACCAGTTGATGTTCTCTTTATTAGGTGGAGTTTGCATGTATATATGATGGTTGATTAAGTACTATATCAATGGATGATCTAGATAATTTGTTACATCTTTTGTTTTAACTTTATTTTGTTACTTTAATCAATTGTGGATGATTCTCTTAAAAGGGAAATCCATGAAAAAGAGGAAGAGCAATGTTTGCAATTTTGTGCATCCGCCCACTCTACAATTGTTTATCGGGTAATATACAATTACAAATAATCGTGCATCAACTCATCATACATAAGAAAATGCATTGTTGATAGGCATTGATACTAATTCAATAAGGTGTTATTAAATATTTTGAATGGATGGAACTGTATTTAATGGTGTACTACATGATTTACTAACATGATATGGTCTCCAAAGATCTAAGAATATTGATATGGCAATAATGCTAAGAATGCTTCCTCATATTTTATGACATGGTATAGATTAAGGTTTGCACAATAGCGCTTTCAGCAATCTGGGAAAACCATCTGCAGGTAATTTAGTTTAGTTTTGGATAAAGTATATGAAATGAGAGTAAATTTGACGCAACTATTCAGTCAACAATTTAGGATAGTTTTAAAGGAGATTAGGAATAATCAAAGATTTAATCCACATTTTAAGGTGAGTTATGATTATACAATATAAATGATGAACTAAATATAAATCAAGTAATATTTGTGTTCTTGTTTTAGGATTGTGTTTGAGCTATAAATAGTACATATATTCTAATGATAGTACATTTGCACAATCAAATTCATTTTATTAGTCAAAAAGGAACGTTACACAAAATGTATTGATCATGTGTAATTTTAACATGAAATTTACTGATGTTTGGGTCGGTTAGGAGGGAACAGCTCATGATACTTGTATCTTCCATGAAACCATTGAGAGACACGATTTACAATTTCCTTATCATCCAACAAGTTCGTTAATTAATGATTTTTATATATTAATATAGAATTAATACCCTGAAAAACCCCAAACTTGTACACATGTGACAAATTTGCTCTAAACTATTTTTTTGACCATGAAAAACCCTAAACTAGTACACTGTGACAAATTTACCCCAAACTAATTTATTCGACCGCAAAAAACCCGAAACTAGTAAATTTGTGACAAATATACCATCTGCTAAATTTGATTAATACCACAAAAAAAGTCATAGAAATTGTAAACTGCGATAAACAGAGCGTAAAATCCCAAATTGGTATACCAGTCAACCGTCACGTGTTATTTAACTTAATAATTTGACAGTAAAATTTAATGAAAACTAACAGATGGTAAATTTGTCACAAGTGTACTAGTTTGTGGTAAATTTGTCAAATGAATACCAATTTGGGGTTTTTGGTGGTCAAAAAAATAATTTGGGATAAAATTGTCACAGATGTATCAGTTTGGAGTTTTTTAGGGTATTAACACATTAATATATGTATGTGATATATGTTGTGTAAGTAATTACTATTTAGTAGATGTCAGATATCTAAATCCAATGGGTTATATGGGACTATATAAATAAGTTAGATACTATTTACCTGAGTTTCAATGAGGTCCTACACCTACAAATTATAAAGAAGTTTTCAACTATACCTATTCCTCATTATGATCAGAAATTGAGTGAGCCTTTAGTAAATTGAAAAAGAAATGGAAGATTCTAAAGAGTATGCTAATTTATCAACGTAAAAAATAAGTGAAAATTGTGATAGCGATATGAAGAAATGTTGTGAATGATATATTTGAATCCCAATCTGTACACAGTGGATCCGATGATGTAAATGAGACGGGTAATGCTTCAAATGATGATGTATCTCTTGACATGGCATGTGTACGTGATCAAAAGCCATAAGTTTAGGAAATATTTAAGGGCATTTGTAATTTTAAAAATAATGAATTTCTTTCATTTGGGCATATGTTACGAAGTTTATTGTAATAAAAGTACTTTGAAAAAGAGTCCACTTTGATGTATCTTTTTTTCCATTTGAATTTTTTAGCAAAAAAAATATTATTTTTTATTTATAAATTTGTTAATACATATCTTTAACATTATTGTCAATATTTAAATTAAAAAAAAAGATACATACATTATTTTTATTTTAAACAAATTATAGAATAAAAAGCTTAAATTAACCGCCTAAAAGGACTTTTCAAATGTGTTTCCACCAAATGAGCTTTCTCTCACAGCACAATTTACTAAATAGTTTTTGCATTTCCTTGAGGCCTTTTAAGTTAAATTCCTTTGCATTTCCCCAAATTTATTTCAAAAAGTTAAACGAAACGTAGAGCTAGCAAAATGGGTCATAAACCCATATTATGACAAATTTTTAGTTAAATGAGTCATATATAGATCAAGTAAAAATTAAATATGGGTTAGAAATGGGTTTGAGAAAGTAAAATACAAAAAGAAATGGGTTATTAGGAAAGGAAACCCACTTGAAAGTTTAAACCCATGGCCTTTTTTAATTTTATAAAAATGTTTTTTTTTAAATCGAAATTATAACTATTTTTCATATTTCATTTTTTTTCTTTTCTTTTTCTTTTTCTTTTTTTTTTTTTTTTTTCTTCCTTCCTTAGCCGGCGATCGACCATCGACTAGCAACAGCCGGCGAGGCTTGAGCTCGCCGGCGGTCGCCGATGACTAGCGAGGCTCGACTTCGCCGACGACTAGCAAGGCTCAAGCCTCGTCGGATCTGGCGAGACTCGAGCTCATCGGCATTGAGCGAGGCCTCGGCCTCACCCAGATCGAGCCTCACCCAACGCTCAATCAATCTTGCCGGTGGCCGTTCGCCAGGCCGTCATCGTGGCCGACGACCGACCAAAAAGAAGAAAAAGAAAAGAGAAAAAGAGAAATAATTATTAAAAATAAAAATTATTTTAAAAAAATAAAAATTATATTTTTTTTAAAATAAAAAAATTAAAAATTATATTTAAAAAAATTAAAAATTCGATTTTAAAAAAATATTTTAAAAAGAATTATAAAAATTTTCCATTAAATTTGTATTGCATAAAAATGTTTTAACAATACTTTTTTTTTTTTATAAAAAAATCATAAAAATGAGCTTTTTAGGTTTACTTAAAAAATTTTCATGTTACAATTTTTAGTTATTCAATGGTATATTCACTTCAAATAAGAAAAGCATGTGCATAGTCTAATTTTTTATAAATATTTCAATTTATATGTTTTTTTTAACTTATTTATTTATTTATTATTTTTAATTTAATTTGAAGTTTTAATCTAATTAGCATATAGTAGAAGTGGGTTTTCCTATAATATTAATAGGTTTTAGTAATACGGGTCGGGTATGGGTCGGGTACGGGTCAGGTCAGGTATGGGTCACTAGATTTACACTACAAGAATATGGGTCAAAACGAGTTAAATAGATCAAATATGAGTCGACTCATTTTCGATCCGACCCATACCCGACCTCATCCACCCATTTGCCACCCCTAAACGCAACTCAAATGGGTTCATTTTGAACCTCTTTATTGTAGGCTTTTTAATTTAGAACCCATCATAACCCATGTCTTATTTATAAGCTAGCTTGTTTACGACCCACTTCCATAACTTTAAGTTAAATTATGGGTTTATGGACCATTTCAGTAGCACTTATTGATAACTCTATAAAATTAGAGTTATTTTATCTATTTTAGGCAACAATTAATGCAATATCTATGAGAAAATATTTGGATTTCTTCTTGATTATTTGAATTTTCCTCGTTTATGCAGAATAATGAGATATGGAAAAGATAAAGAAAAGAATGGAAAAAATCAAGAATTCAAATCAAGCAGCAGTGGAAGATAGATATCAAATCAAGGAATTCTTGATTTTGTTCCCTAATGTTATCCGCAAGCATTGAGAGATTAGATAACTTGGATATATCCTATGAAGATGAGAACATTGAGAGAGAGAGAGAGCGGCTAGTTTTTGTTAGATTGTTTTTCATTCTTCTAAGAGTTTTTCAAGTATTTTGAAGAGAAGACAAAAGTGGTGACAGAATTCTTGTTCTTTGATTCAAGATGCTAGTTTGATTTATATTTTTATTTATTCTTCTATTATGTTCAAATTTTCTTTTGTTAAGGCTACGATGTAGCCTAACCATGATGATGTGAATTTCATGATTTTTATGTTTTGCAATTGATTTCATTCATGTGAGTTATATATTATTGTGCATAATGCTTTTGAGTGACCGGCCACCATTTGAATGATCCGATATACATGTTTGAGACTGAAAAGTGATAATATGTAATTGCTCATTATAATATATAATCATGAATTAAACGTGGATAGAGATATACCGCGTTATTTGTGTAGCTTTCGGTGATAAGGTGATCCAAAAAACTCATTGTAAGCCGAGAATATTCATAGTTTTTAATGCACTCATGTTTATTTTAATTCACATAGAGATATAGATATAGTGGATTAATAAATTGAGTAGGTTTGTTATACCTAGAGATAGGATAGTAAATAAATCATGAAATTCCGCTATCACATGTTTAATATCATTTTTGTACTCACAACAATCTGAAATTCATATCTAGTGGTTATGGTAAAATCGGATGCTCTAACATATTTATCTGATCGATTTACTGCATTTAGTCTACAAATTTCGTTTTTAATTTATTCTTAATTATATTTTGATCTGTTAAATAAATTTTAGAATTAGTCTATTTTAGTATTTTATTGATTTATTAATCATCGATCTCCGTGGGACGATACTTTTTCTTGTCATTATATTACTTGTTCGACACGTGCACTTGCGTTTAGAATTTTACGAACAAGTTTTTGGTGCCGTTGCCGATGATTGTTTGTTTAATACTAATTAATATTGATACCAGATAATTCTAAGTTTAATCTAGCTTTTGTTTCGTTTTATTTTTTAGGGTGTACATCAGTTTATGACACGTAGCCAACAAGGGAAACTTGCTGAGCTTGATCCAGAAATTGAGTGTACATTCAAAAGGCGACTGAGAGAATAGAGAAATCATGCTAAGAAGATGGCAGATGGTGATAATGAAAATCCACATAGACTTTTAAGAGATTATGCTGCACCAACAGTTCAAAGCACCACATCAAGTATCAGAATACCTACAATTTAAGCAAACAACTTTGAGATCAAGCCATCACTCATTCAGATGCTTCAACAATCAGTGCAATTCAATGGGCTACCAAGCAATGATCCAAACGCTCACATCAATGCTTTTTTTGAAATATGCGACACCATTAAATATAATGGAGTTACAGATGATGCTATTAGATTGAGATTATTTCCATTCTCTCTTAGAGACAAAACTAAGAGTTGGCTTTCTTCTCTTCCTGTAGGATCAATCACTACATGGAATGATATGGCTCAAAAATTTCTTAGTAAGTTCTTTCCACCTGCAAAGTTTGCGAAGATGCGTAACGATATTACTAATTTTATGCAAATGGATAATGAATCATTATATGAAGCATGGGAAAGATTCAAAGAATTTTTTAGCAAATGCCCACATCACGGACTACCCATATGGATGCAGGTACAAACTTTTTATAATGGCTCTAGTACAAATTTCCGTTCTATGATTGATGCAGCTGCAGGAGGAACTCTAAATAATAAAACACCAGAAGAAGCCTACAATTTATTAGAGGAGTTGACGTCCAATAGTTATCAGTGGCCTACTGAGAGACTACCAATGCGAAAAGTTAGCGAAGTTCATGAAGTGGATGCTTTTGCTGCAATTGCTGCACAATTTGAAGCAATCAACAAAAAGCTTGATAATATGAGTGTTTCAGTCATGAAAATTTAGAATTTGACATGTGATTTTTGTAGTGGAGGACATGTTAGCACATAATGTCAGGTAGGTAATACTTTAAAACAATTTAATGAAAATTCTAACTTTGTTGGGAATTTTAACAGGTCACAGAATAATCCCTACTCCAACACGTACAACCCGGGATGGCACAATCATCCAATTTTTTCATGGAATAATCAGAATGTGATGAGATCACAGGGATTCAAACAATCAGAAGAGACAAAGTCAAATTTGGAAGATATAGTCACCAAACTTGCTAATATGACTCATGACTTCATCAAAAGCATGGATGTGAGATTTCAAAACCAAGAGGCTTCAATCAGAAATTTAGAGATGCAAGTGGGTCAATTAGCAAGCATGATGTCAGGGAGACAACAATGTTCTTTGCCGAGCAACACAAAGAAAAATCCAATTGAAAACATAAAGGCTATTACCTTGAAAAGTGGTAAACAAGTGGGAGAATAAGAGATTTTCAGGAACAAGGAAGATGTGATCAATAAACAATCAAATGAGACAAGTAAGAGTAAACTTTTTCTAGATAATCCCAAGCCATATGTGCCGCCGATTCCATTCCCTCAGCGACTCCAGCAGCACAAAATAGATAAGCAATTTTCTAAATTTCTTGATGTATTTTAAAAAAATTGCATATTAACATTCCTTTTGCAAATGCTTTAGTGCAAATGCCTAATTATGCAAAAAAATTTAAGGAGATTTTGGCAAACAAAAGGAAACTGGAGGATTATGAAATTATGAAGTTAAATGAGGAGTGTTCAGCCATCCTACAAAATAAATTGCCTCCGAAATTAAAAGATCCAGGGAGTTTTACTATTCATATTCTTACTTTGAAAAAGCATTATGTGATTTTAGGTACAAGTATTAATTTGATGCCTTATTCAGTTTTCAAGAAACTAGGAATGGGCGAGGTAAAAGTAACCACAGTGTCACTTCAACTGGCTGATCGATCAATTAAATATTCGAGAGGTATTGTGAAAGATGTTTTGGTAAAAGTTGACAAATTTATATTTTCTGCAGATTTCATAGTTCTTGACATGGAGGAAGATTTTGAGGTACCACTTATCTTAGGTCGACCTTTTCTAGCAATAGGAAGAGCTCTTATTGATGTACAACAAGGGAAGTTGATTCTTAGAGTTTAAGATGATCTTGTTTCATTTAATGTTTTTAAAGCAATGAAATATCCATCTGATGATAATTCTTATTTTACAGTTGAGGCAATTGACAAGTTGGTGAATAAAGTTTTTCAGGAAAATATTTTTAAAGATCCACTTGAAGCATGTCTGATTCAACCAAGGGACAAAGATATTCAAAATGATGAGATAAAGGAGTACGCAAATTTCATGGAGGCAATTTCACCATATTCAAGGCAAAAGGCAATTAAATTTGAGGAGTTGGGACAACGAATTACAAAGCCTAAACCATCAATTGAAGAGCCTCCAATTCTTGAACTCAAACCCTTACCTTCTCATTTGAAATATGCTTATTTAGATGGAGTTTCTTCTTTACCGGTAATTATATCTTCTTCTTTGACAGATTTGATGGAGGAACAATATAAACCCACTATCCAACCTCAGAGGTGTTTGAACCTGAAGATGCAAGAAGTAGTGAATGGTCAACGTTTGAAGCCCTACTTTGATGGTGGTTACAACAAGTAGAAGACCACCTTTGAACTTCATCCTCCAGATTAGTGACATCTGAGATAGTTTGGCTAAAAACTATAAAGTAAGCGCTTCTTAGGAGGCAACCTAAGCATTTTAATTATGTTTTTTTTTTTTTATTGTTAAGTTTATTATGTTTTGCAAAAAAAAAAAAAAAAAAAAAAAAAAGCTTAACTTTTATCTGTTTTATCCAGGTTAATTTTTTAGGGAGCACCTTTCAATAATTTAATCATCAAGGTCATCTACGAAGTTATCCTACAAACAGGGGAGTTTTCTTCTTCCTATTTCTATTATTCGCATTGAGGACACTACTTCATTCAAGTTTGGGGGGAGACAAAAATTTTGGCTAAATTTTTTCTATCATGATTGCATTCCTTGTTGTGAATTTTTGTGATTCTTAGGAAAATTTAAATTTTATTTGAACTTGCAATTGACATGTGAGTTAATTTTAATTCTGATTATGTTGATCCACTTACTAAGCACTAAAAGTCCTTAATTTTTTAATTGTGTGTAAATCTAGAGAACATTCATGTGAAGTATGTGATTTTCTTAGATTTCACCCAAATCTTAGAATTTGTTTGATTTTCTCTTGAGGCGAAATCCTAAGCTAAATCTAACCGAGAAAATGATTTAGGCAATTTTTGAATCGATTGAGCATTTCAAGCTAACCATGTTTATTTATCCCTAGTCACCCCGTTGAGCCTTAATTATTACCCAACTTTTCATTGGCACCCATATTCGTTTAGCCTAGCCGTTATCAAATTATATTATTGTCCCATGCCCTATGAACACGTTGATTTTCTTTGTGGGATTATTTGAGCTTAATAGAAATTTGGGAGGAATGATGGAGTATGAAAAAAAAAGTGATTGCTATGGTTGTTTGGGGTGTATTATGAAAAAAAAATTGATTTTATGGTTCTCTATCCAACTTTCAATTGAGTAAGCCTTTTGGATACTTAATGGGTTGGAAATTTTCATGTTATATTAGGAGGGACTTTGGGAGAAACTCCACCATAAAGCAATTCAAAAAAAAAAGAGAAAAAAAATAAGGAATGATGATATATGGTGGCAAAAAAATTATCTTGAAGGAGTGAAATTGAACAGTGACATTGGCTCTAATTAGATCCTAGAAATCAACGTGTTGATGGGTGATTTGAGCTTAAAATTACCGTTATCTCACCTTTAGCCCAGCTTTACATTACAAACCGAGAAAAGTTCTATTGATTTTTGGTTGGATGATTAGCTTACATTAGTGGAGAGAGGAATGAAAAGCAAACCTATGAGATTTGGTCATAATTATTGAAAATTTTTTAGAGATTGCATGTCAATGTGAATTTATCTAAATTGCATATAATTCGAAAAAGATGAGAACTCTCACACACACACTTGGATCACATAGTTAGAATTTGTCTTAACTTATAAATCAATTTCAATGTTTGGATGAAATTTGTATTTTTCTTTGAATTGTGAATTTGAGCAATTATGGAAAGATGTCATGGAGGAGGTTGTTAGCTTGAGTGTGTGTTATGTCTTGATTTTGCTCGAGAACTAGCAAAATGTTAAGTTTGGGGGTTTGATAACTCTATAAAAATAGAGTTATTTTACCTATTTTAAGCAACAATTAATGCAATATCTATGAGAAAATATTTGGATTTCCTCATGATTATTTGAATTTTCCTCATTTATGCAGAATAATGAGATATGGAAAAGATAAAGAAAAGAATGAAAAAAATCAGGAATTCAAATCAAGCAACAGTGGAAGATAGATATCAAATCAGAAATCCTTGATTTTGTTCCCTAATGTTATCTGCAAGCGTTGGGAGATTAGATAACTTGGATATATCCTATGAAGATGAGAACATTGAGAGAGAGAGAGAGAGAGAGAGAGAAGCTAGCTAGGTTTTTGTTAGATAATTTTTCATTTTTCTGAGTTTTTCAAGTATTTTGAAGAGAAGACAAAAGTGGTGACAGAATTCTTGTTCTTTGATTAAGATGCTGAGTTTGATTTATATTTTTATTTATTCTTCTACTATGTTCTAATTTTCCTTTATTAGGGTTACGATGTAGTCTAACCATGATGATGTGAATTTCATTATTTTTATGTTTTGCAATTGATTTCATTCATGTGAGTTATATATTATTGTGCATAATGCTTTTGAGTGACCGGCCACCACTTGAATGATCCGATATACATGTTTGAGACTGAGAAGTGATAATATGCAATTGCTCATTATAATATATAACCATGAATTAAACGTGGATAGAGATATACCGCGTTATTTATGTAGCTTTCAGTGATAAGCTGATCCAAAAGACTCATTGTAAGTTGAGAATATTCATAATTTTTAATGCACTCGTGTTTATTTTAATTCACATAGAAATATAGTGGATTAATAAACTGAGTAGGTTTGCTATACCTAGAAATAAGATAGTAAATAGATCATGAAATTCCGCTATCACATGTTTGATATCGTTTTTGTACTCACAACAATCTGAAATTCATATCTAGTGATTATGGTGAAATCGGATGCTTTAACATATTTATCTGATTGATTTACTGCATTTAGTCTACAAATTTCGTTTTTAATTTATTCTTAATTATATTTTGATCTGTTAGATAAATTTTAGAATTAGTCTATTTTAGTATTTAATTGGTTTATTAATCATCAATTTCTGTGGGACGATACTTTTTCTCATCATTATATTACTTGTTTGACACTTGCACTTGCGTTTAGAATTCTACAAACACTTATATACTAGAAAGCACCGATACTCTCTGAAAACCTTAGTATCATAATGGAAACTCCAATACGTGTTCAACATTCTTCGACACTTTCCGACACTCGAATAATACGTGTCGAAAAATCCAATACCTGGTCAATTTTCCCGACGCTCTCTGACACTTGAGTCAGAATTTCGACATACGAGTTTTGGATACGTGATTTTAGCACATGAAGTCAAAATGTATATATGTAAAAAAAAGAAACGATAAAAAAAATGGTAATATAATAAAAACTTACTTTTTTCTGCTTTTCTGACTCTCATTTCCCGTGATATACAATTTATCCCCCAAGTTTTTTCATCTTCTCTTCCAACACTTTTAACACGCGAGTTCAGAATGTAAATTGCATTTTTTTCCTCCAAGTTTTATAGATTATTGAAATAGAGTTGAATTTGTCAAATTGAAATAATGAACAATATTAATAAATGATGGATTAATATTTTTAATATAAATTTATTATAGGCTCTTCTTTTTATTTATTTATGTATTTGGATCAAATTAATTTAATTGAAATAATCATAAAAATGATAATTTATTATGTGTGTGTGTGTGTGTGTATAATATACGTGTCATAATGTGTCAGATTCTGTGTTTTTTTAAAAACAGTGTGTCGTGTCGTATCGTATCACATGTCGCATATCGGTGTCAGTGCTACTTGGCTTATATATCCCCTCCCAGATTCCGTGAGACTTTGGGGAAAATTTGGCATGCTAAGGATGGTGTCCCAGGAGGCATGAATTTGTTGCGGCCCTTGCCCATCCCCTGGTATCCGTCCGCTGACACGTGGAGACATCACGGGCCAAAATGGGCCTAGAACAAGCCGACGCCCTCAATCGGGGCCCCAAGAACCGCAATCTAATCAAAAAGTCCAAGCCCAAGTTCCAATCCAACGGCTGTCTGACCGACCCACGGAGAGAAAAGGTCCCCAACGGCTGTGCGTTTCGAAATTCGAAATTCGAATTTTCTTCGGAGCTTTTTCCCCTTCCTGGGCCCGCGACCGAAACGGCACTTGGGCCCCATTCAGGCTCCAGCAGTCCAAAGGTTTATCCGTTAATCCCGTCCTCGGCCGTCTAATTCCACACGTGTCCGCAGCGTATTGGCCAGGGGGGGCCAAAAGCGGGCGAGCTCACGTCACGGGCGTCCGAAGCGGTTTTGACAGGGAGGCCGAAAATTTCCCGCCCGAAAATAGAAAAGAACGTTTTCCTCTCTTAATTTTTTTTTAAAATTAATTTAATCACTCCTTTTTCCCCCCTCCGTTTGGGTAGTTCTAGAGCGAGCTGTATAAGAAACCGCTCGTTGAAACCTTCCGGGCAGCAGGAGAGAGAGAGAGAGACGCAATCGTTCCTCAGTTCCGCCGGAGTGAAGGAGGAGATCCGATCGGAGGTTCGCCGGCGAGGAGAGAGGCAGACGTCGGACATGGAAGAGGCCGCCAAGGAACAATCCGCCGGTTCCGGTGATCTCTCTCTCTCTCTATCTCTGTCTCGTGTTTTCGCGACGGCGGTGAAGTCGAATCGCGGCGTTTCTCGGCGGTCCTTCTTTGCTTCTTTTTTTTTCTTTTCCTCTCTCTCTTGTCGGTTGGTGATGGTAACAAGTTTGTTCTTCTTCTTCTTCAGGGAAGCCGAAGCTGCTCCGTTACGGGCTGCGATCGGCCGCGAAGCCGAAGGAGGAGAAGCAGGAGGCAGCGAGCTCTTCTTCGTCTCGGAGGTTGGTTTCCCTCGATCTCCTCTCCTTTTCCTGTCCGGGGCTTTGACGGTTTTTCTGTTCCTCAGCCGGTAGTTTAGGGTTTCTGTATGTGTGAGTGAGTGATTGATTTTCCGGAATCGGACTGAGTTGAGCGCGTTCGTCACGTGCGAAGATCGAGCGAGCTATCATTTGCTTTTGCTTGTTTCGGTTAGGGTTTCTGTAGGATGCACAGTTTGCGTCGGTTTGCGCGAGGGTACGGGGACTTTGTTGGTCGTGAGCAGGATCGTTTGATCTTTGAGTGACCTTGGTCGCGAATGGAGTGCTGGAAGTGTAGGCCGTGCGAGGCCCTGCGTGCTGTGGCGTGTTCTGAAATCTCTCTTTTGCTTGTCGCAGTGATGGAGGAGGGTTTTGAGTTACAATGCTAGATTGAGCAGATTGAAAGGGTGGGAGAGTGTATTGCATGAGATGGTATAATTTAATGGTGCCTGAGGACTTGCCTTTCTTCATACAGGGTTCATGTGATTTTTCTGGGCGCTTAAGTAACATGTGTGCTGGTTAAGCATTTAACGAGTTAGTTTGTAAACTTGATACTTTGATTATCAAGTCTCTTGTGTTTGTTAGAAATCTTGACTGGTTCATGTAATGCTGATTAAGACATTTTAATGGGCGTCAACCATGATAAGTTTCGCTAAAAAGTGTGCTCCATGTATGTAAACTGCTTATGATGTTGCTGCAATTGCACCGTGTTTAGGACGAGACGCTCGCCCTCAGTGAGTAAAAGCATGGGCATTCTTGATCTCTCTGGGAAGGAGAAATCTGCAAAGCCACCCAGAAGGCTCTCCATCCCTGCTAAGTCCAGTGTGAATCCAGCTCCGAAATTGGGTGGCAACGTGACTCCGATCTCCGAGGCAAGAGTGAGGAGACCTGGGAATAGTCAAGCAAAGAATGAAACACCACTCTCTAGTGTCTCCCGGTCATCTGTGCGGAAGAAGTACAATCTTCTTGCTTCAACATCATATTGGCTATCGCAGATTAGTCTCTCAGAATCTGATAACAAGCACTCTATTTCTCTTGGCTTTTTCAAACTTGCTTCTGAGGCTGGATGTGAGGTATGCCATCTTGCGTCATTTGGTCATATAAGGACTTTCAGATATTAGGACCGATAATTTCTGCCGAGGCCTCTTCAATGAATCCTGTAATTGTGGTTAATTTTAGGCCATTTGACCCTTGCACTGTGCTTGATGCTTTATTGATACATGAATGCAACTTGTTCAATGAGGCTTTGTCAAAACTGATGCGTGCAACCTCTATTCCAATCTGATAATCTGGGACTAGATAATTTGCATGGTGGACAGCAATAGAAGCTAGTGATTTCTTTAATATGCAGCCACCTGGTGCTTACCATAAAGCTGCAGATTTCGGTCATGGACTTTTTATAAGGAAACATAATTTTTGACTAAGTATTATTATTGGTTATGTCTATTATCTTCTTTGATTGGGACAATTGCATCCTGCCAGAAGAAACACACTTAATTGTAGAGTAAAACACTGCATCTTCAGACAGTAGCTTGCACTGATCAAGGTTTACTTCTTCTGGATGGACAATCAGAGGGCATATATTAGATAATTTTGACAAAATTGACCTTGTTTGTTGATTCCCAAATTTGCAGCCTGTTCAGAAAATGCGGGAAGAGCTTAAATCTTATGCACAACGTCACAATCTTGCTGAATTTGGAGAATCTCTGAAGGAGTTATTTGAAACTTACAATATTGCTGAGAGTATAGAGCAGATGCAGGTGTCTCAAACCTGTTCTCAGGAGCCAGAAGAGGAAACTAGAACATCTGATGATGATGTCCATAGCTCTGTTTCAGTGACTGGGGCTAGGAAGCTCAAACCTAAGTCTTTGAATAATGAATCTGCTCAAACTTCCCCAGTAGCAGAATCAGCCAAGGACTCCAAGGCCAAAGCTGCCACTAAGATTAGAGAACCTGTCAGTAGGAATTCGGTTAACTCCAAGGCCGTCAAAGACAGAGAAACTCGAAACTTGCAGAAGAAGCCCCAGAAGCCAGTTAAACAAGAACTCAACAAAGAAAAGGTGAAGAAGCAAGGAAGAAAATTGGCTGCTGAAGAAGGTGAGAAGTCTTCAGACTTACTGTAGCTTTAAAGTTATTGCATATACGAAGAAAATTTAAGTCATCTTCCCTTGTTCACAGGTCAAAATAAGCATTTACCTGCAGAGGACACTGGTTGAGAATAAAGAAAACATGGTAAACTCCTGTTAATGTTTATATGCACAAGAATCATTAAGTTTTCAATAGGTATTGCTAGAGCTAGATTGGTCCAAACTATCACAGTACCGTTTTGGTCTGATGGTGAACTAGGCTTCTGTGAAATCGCTTTCCCCTTTTTATTTGATGAAATTCTCTGTACTTCTATACTGAAATTCTGGGATTCAAGATGCTCTAAGTTTCTCTGTTTTCTTTTGATCTATCACTTTGTAATGACAAGAACCATTCTTCTGTTTTAGGACTCTGCTCCGGTGCAAGAGGGTCTGTCTGAGGCTGCTTAAGCCTATGGCGCACAGAAGGTGCTTCACTTCATGTTCAGCATCCATCCCACAACGGGGAACTCTTTGTTTGTATAGATAGAAGTTTCTACAACGAGTGTGTCGGTGTGGTTGCAATCATCTTTCCTTTTGCTGGTTTTATATGCAATTCCTATAGGTGATATTTAATTGTATTCAAACAATCGGACCGCTCCTGTTGCAGTGTGGTTAACGTTTGCTGGCCGAGAGGCCTTGTTTGAGACGTGGTTTTAGATTCAGTGAAATGGCAAGATGAGAGAGAGGAGGAACATCTTGGAATTCTTTTATTTTTTCTAGTTTCAATGTAATAAAGAAATATAGCGTTGTTTGCAATCTTCAAGCACGCTGGTACTGCGCGTAGTTGGGGAACTCCTACTGCCCTGTAGACATATTAAGTGAGCAGCCTAAATCATGCCATAACCATATTTCTTCTTGAAGGTGGTCGCATGGTCTTTAAAACTTGTTCCAAGTATTGGAGCATGAATTTTTCAAACGTTTTTATTTCTTTACATACGACATATTAGGTTGATATATATATTCATGACGTTTCAACATAAGTTAAGACATGAGTTGATCTAAACTTAGGGTGTGGTTGTTTTTGGAAAAAATTCATGATAAAAAATAAATGCTTTTTAGGAAATTATTTTTCAGGAAAATGTTCTCCTTTTCAAATTGGGAAATTTGTTTTTCGTAACTTTTAACTATGCATTTTTTTTTTATCAATCACTTTTAGCAATCTCAACATGTGAAAATTCAAAAAATTGATTTGGGAAAAAATTTTCCACTTCAACACCGCCTTAGGCAAGCGGACATTCGTCAGATGTTAGTCAACAGACTCACTCGCCTACTGGACTCAGTCCCGAGACCTGCAGCTTTCGCAAGCCACGATGGCTAATACTCGGAACTTGGAAGTTCCTAGCCCGAAAAGAAGGGTTACTTGGGGTTCAACCAGAGAACTGTCCTTAACCTGAGTAATATTGCCAATAGTACTTTTTTTTTTTGGTCGGTCTGCCAATATTACTTTGAACCGAGGCCTTTTATTTTGCTGAGGCTCTATTTATTTTGCAAAAAATACATTTCTAAAACATTTTTCAGAAAGATAATTATATTTTTCGGTATTTGACTGATACTTGAAATGAAAAGGGACATATTTTCCGTTTTATGGAAAGAAAAAAGAAGCATCGCGAGTAATCGTGATAGGGTTGCCGAGGAGAGAGATGGAGAGAGTCCATGGACGCGCTCATGGCATTGTCGAGCGCATTCAGCGAGCTTCTCCGGACTTCCATCTTCAAGAGACTAGCTCTCGCTCGATCGCCAGTCCAAAGCCTGAGGTATCCACCACTTGGTCGTCGATTATATCTTTGTTGAACAGGTAATCCTTGGAACAGAGTCCAACTTCGTCATTTCATCGAACACTTTCCTTGCACACTCAGTTCCTCCTCAACGGCGAATCAATGGCAATGGAACTCGGAAAACAGTGTGGGCAAAGCCGGAATGAACTGCAATCGTATCAGGAATTGAATAGGATACGAAACGACATGATTCAGCTGTGGGCGTCCTCAATGAATCAGCAAAGGCCACAAATGGCTTCAAACCGTCGCCCTCAGAAACTCAATGCCCGTACGCATTCCCGAGACTGAAGCCAAAACAATGACGGAGAGCGACAGATGAAGGAAGAGAGGAGGCCAGAGCCTAGTGCTTGAAGGATCACGAAGCGAGTGTAGTTAGATCGAGATCGAGATCGTCATAGGCGAGGCAGTGATAGCGGTGGTCATTGGCGAGGGTAAAACCCGAATAACCCAAACAGAGGAGCCACCGACAGTAGCACAGACATGCCGGCGATGGAAGACGAGCTACGACGGAGGTGGAGGCATAGCGACAGCGAGTCAAACTAAGTGTTCTATTAGCTTAAGTTAGGGAAGAGAGGAAGAAGCCCTAACTTGAGAAAGATGTAAAAACGATTTTCTTTTTTTAAAAACGAAAATCATTTTCCCTAATTTTAGAAGAGGATTTTCAGTTCACCAGAAAATATTTTCTTTGACAGCTCATTTTTCAGGCCTCAAACATCAGAAATTTTGGTTAAAGATTTCCTGAAAAACATTTTAATGAAAACAAACGGAGCCATCTGCAATCAAATAAACCCATATATTACATTACAATCACCAATACACTGCTGATAGTTCAACTCTACCTTTTACAAAAGTTAAAATTCTGGCCAAGCTTGGAAAGACAATAGCACCACAATAAATGATTTTTCAAACAATGACATAACAAAGCATTGAAGTGTGGCATTTTTACTACAGGATACAAGTTACACACCCCTTGTTTCGATTGTGGATTACAATCTGTGAACGGAAACCCCCAAACTTGACCAAACTTGACCAACTCTCTACCGCTGCTCCGGGATCGAATTTAATCGGCAGTCCAGCTCTGCTCCACTATCTCCCTTACTCTCCGGTTGTATTCACGCTTGTTCTCGCTGAACATTCGAGCGGCTTCTGAGTTTGCAGGAGAGTTCGGATTGGGATCACACAGTAAAGACTGCAACAAAGAATAATGATATTACCAAAGAGGGGAGTTGCTTGAGGATAACCGAGTAAATTATAGATGAAGCTGTAGCATTAGTAGGAGGTCAAAGCAGAAATATATTGGTGATTTCTAAGCCAACCATGAGCCAGAATCTTAAGAAGAAACTTGACAATGGTTACCCTTTAGTGAAGTACTTCAACAAAGACACGGCCAGCTTACACCTACTTTTGGCTAATAATGCCAAGAAACAGATGTAAGTTTCATCATTCACCAGAATAATCAACTCAAGGAAATAAATTCTCCTCCCACTGAAGAGGCCAATTCTCAAGTCTGTAGCATTTCAGAAAACTGTATTTTCAGATTTCTAATAACAAAGCTAACAGATGACGTAAAAAACTCCAAAATAAAGTACCATAAAACAGTTTTTGTAATTGCACAAACTTATTATTTTTCTTATCATTATCCCGATTGATCAGTAGCAATCTTGCTCTAAACTTTAATGGCCAAAATTATGAACTATTAAGCACTGTATCACTAAATTTTTATGGCCAAAGTGTCAGGCAAACAAATATTAGATGTGGAAGCTTCTAGAATTTAATCAATTGCATGCAGTCATCCAGAAATCTTTGCCTTGTACAGGTAACATACATTCCATAACTCTAGTTCCAGATTTTCAGGTTGATTTCCTGTCACCACTTAATTCTTGAAGTATGCATCATTATAAATTGAAGAGTACGAAATATGCCAAGGGTCTCATTGAAACACGTATATCATCGGCAAAGGAAGCTAACCAACAATAAATAGGCACATATCAATACCAAGAACTCATTGAACATCTACGCATCATACTGCGAATGAGATGAAGACAATAAATGAAGTCACTAAATAAAGCAATGTCTACCATAGAGTAATAGCAGAGATCATGCATACAGAAAACACAAGATACCAAGTTCAAATTCAAAACCAAGATATCCATCCAGTACATGTTCCAGTTGCTTTGTAATAGAAAGCATGCTACTAAAAACAGGAAGATCTATAGCACCTGGATAGATGTGAGTATTGCTGCAACATCATATATAGGACTCCACTGGTTTTGCAATATATCCAAACAGATACTTCCATCGGCATAAACTATAAAAATTTCAATAATAAAACAAGCCCATCAGTATAATTTTACATCACGAGAATAGATGCTCACTCAAGGCAGCTTATAACTTGATTTTCCTCCAACTTACTATTTGGGTGAAACATTCGGGAAACAAAGCGCACCGTGGGAGGTTTATTTGGATAATCCTCTGAAAACTGAAGAGTCAACTTGAACGTACCTGGAAAACTCTTGCAAATTTTTAAATGTAGAATCAACAGGTGCAGAATATTACCAAGAATGTACGGAGTTAAACAAACAGAAGCAAACCAGAAAGAAAACATAAAGAGAATGAGACAGTGGATTGTCTTCCTTTTAGTTCAAAGAGGGCTCATCATGTGGTACCGCATGAATAAATGTGACACCCCATGGTCATAATGCACCCAATGCCATAATAGAGAAGTAACTAGTTGAAGACCCGCACTGTGCAGAATACTTTTTTTTCACAATATTCATGATTATCTCATCCTAACTGTTTAATAATTTGTACTAAAAAATAGTGTTAAGAAAAGCCATTGTAGTTTCCACAATATTTTTCCCTAAATGAGTCATAACCTCAGTAGCAATCCCTTACTGTCTTTCACATTTAGTTCAAATGTAATTATTTTTTTGGCATACAACCTTGAAGTACTTTTTTTTAAGGATCTTTCATGAATTGCACCTTCAATATAACCAACATTTCACGAATTTTTTTTTATCGAGAATCTTGCAATCAAAACTTTCTTGTTGAAGTACGTGAGAAATTAAAAACATGAGGCTTTTCTAGTGAAAAAAACAAATTAACTTAATTTTACTCCTAAAAAGAACCCTCAACTAGACAAAAAAGGTATTAAAATGAATAAAGACTACACCTTGTGAAACAAATGGCTCTATACTTTAAGGATGCAAAGGACATCAAGAGCTAGTTAACTGGAAATGGTCAAGCAAACAAACAAATTTCCTCAATATTACTTTTTACTTTTTTATTAAAATAAATCTAGTGGCAAATGCACTTATGACTTTCTTTAACCCAAACCCTTGAAACTTTCAACACATAATGTACATTTGTGTATAGTTTTTTGTAATTTTTTAAAAAATTTTAATACTTTAAGTTTTCACAAAATCATAAAAATTAAGTTTTCCTTCTGCTGAAATGTAAATAAATGCGCCCTATAATTGTTGAGAATTGTACAACCTACATGAACCTTATCCCACAATATAAGGATGATAGCAGCCATAATCTCTACAAATATATAATCTTGCAACAAAAATAACAGCGCCACATTCTCAACATGAGCAAAGAACCACATAAGCAATGGACAATCAATGGAAGGCTTACCTCCATCCCATGGAGTATCGTCAGGACTGCAATCTAACCACAGAAGAAACAACAAACAGCTTACCCAACCATAGTGATGATACGGCAACCAAATGAAAGGAAGCAAAGATAACAGAAGATTCTAAGGGGCTAATCAACATACCCGAATATCACGGCATTCCAAAGCATAATGTTATTATCTTGGGGTGCCCCACTAATGCCTGCCGGTGGGTCCTGTTGCAACCTCTTAAAATCCCTCATCAGCCTCTTCCTTGCAGGAGTCGACATGGCGGTCACTGCTCACAGATTCCAAACAGCAATCCAATGAAGCAAAAACAAAAAAAATTCACAACCTTTCTGAAGCGAAACAACGAATTCGACCAAATGGGCTCCACTCGCTAGCTGGAAAAAGCCAAATTTCATCCTCGAAAGTCGAAAATGAAAACAATTCACATAACACGCTTAATTCACCTCAATTCTCACGAATTTCAAAACCTTACAAAAGCAAGTAAAAATATCCTCCAAGCAAAGTAAAAATTCAAACTTGGAAAGCGAAATTCCAATAATCACGCGCGCAAATCAAAACCCAGAAAACAAAAAGGAAATTAAAGCTAGGGTTTCGGCCTGAACGAGCCCAAAGATCACCGATCCATAGAATCGAACCCTCAGGGTCACGCGGAAACGAACCAGACGCACAAGGGAAAGCAGGATACGGCAATCAATTCACAAATTCCACACTAAAATCCGAAATTGAAACTACGGAACCGCGTCGAACCTGGCGAAGGAGCGCGAACGGCAAACCTCGAAGCTGCTCAGAACGCGGCAGCAGAACAGAGAGAGAGAGCTAGGGTTTCTCAAAGGCCCGGCGATTGGAAGCTTGCCGAGTGGAGAGAGAATCTGTGCAAGCGAGAGAGAGGGAGATTCTACACGCTCGAATAGAGAGAGAGAGAGAGCGAGAGAGATAGACCAGCTTCGCTTGGCTTATGCGTAGAGAGAGAGTGATGGGTTACCGTGTGCCGGCGTCGCAGGCGATCTTTTCTCTCGTCCCTTGCGGGAAGTCTGGGCCGCCCATTCGTTTGGGCCTACACGGAATCGGCCTATATTTGGGTCCTATCGAACTGGGCCCAGTGACCCCATTCAGTTTTCGGTTTCCATTTTTTTTGGTGAAGTTAAATAATGGATGAGAAAGACGAGAAATTTAATACAGATATTCAGTTTTTATCGAGAATTTTGATTCAGCTCGATTAACCAATTCGAACCAGAAAAAAAACCAGTTATAACTGCATTTTTTGGTTGGGTTCAATTTTGGTTGAGTGCCGAAATCCTCCGAGGATATCAAACCCTAGCTTTCGTCACAGCTACTGATGCTCATCAATGCACGCAACATGACAACACGACACGGCCGTCGATCTCAGCTATTTCAAAGAGTCGAGATTTATAACATAAGATCGCAGCTGAGCAAGCTGCAGGCAAGAGCTATACATGTATCAAACTATTATCATGCGCGTATAAGAAAACAAGAGCTTTCGACCCAAAAAAAAAGGAAAGCAAGAGCTACATGTATTATACTATTATCATGCACGTATAAGATCGGGCTCGCTGAAGCGATCCCCCTTTCAGCTTCGAACAGAGTTGCGGTCTTGTCAAACGATCCGCTAGCAGAAGGGTACAAAAGAGCAGAAACTAAAAGAGGAAGACATAAACATATATCAACATATATCACTAAGGCAAGCTGTATGGCAACAGCTCGTCTACTCATTTCCGATCGAAAGACAAATATCGCATCTGCTTGTCAAACTCCCGTGCGACGCCTCGATCCTCTGCGATGTCAAAGGAAAATGTCTATTAGCTCGTAAGACGTGTATTTCGCAGAGGGAAAGATCAAACTGTAGCGCATGTCCTCTTTCTTGTTTCGATATGAACGAACCGACTCATTTGTGCTTTTTTTGAGATGTAGTAAGGGCAAAGGAAAGAAAACATTGACAAAATAAGGTCCTAGATCGATAGATGACTGTGGGAACTGACGATTACCAGCTTTGACAGGGCCTTGCCTCGGACCATGGTCACGTTGTCGGGGCCCTGAGTAGAGAAGGCGGAAACGAAGGAGGGACGAGAAAGAGGGCGTTGGCCGTTGAAAGTCAAGAGGAGCTCCATGTGAGGGGACTTGACGGAGAGAGTGATGTTCCATCGGGCGATGACGAAATTGGTGGAGTTGTTATGGGACGGAAGGGAGGAGACCGGGTCTTGCCGGAACGCCAGGGGCACTAGGGCAGGAATGGCCAGGAAGATAATCATGAGTATGGCGTATGCGATATGGCAGCCGACGATGAGCCGGCGCCTGTCGAACCATGGCGGTGCCGGAGCACTGAAAGTATGGGGTGGGACGGTGTGGGGGGCGCTCATTTTGGAAGTTGAAGGAGAACTACCCATCCTCTCCTTCTATACTAATATATAATGAGACCTCCCTCGTTGTATAATGATATTATATACTGGGACGTCAATATTATATACGGACGTTCGGAGGACTGGACGTCCGGGCGTCCGTCGTCAATATTATATACGGACGTTCGGAGGCGTCCGGGCGTCGTCAATCTTATATACGGATGTTCGGAGGACTGGGCGTCTAGTCCTCCGAACGTCCGTATATAATATTGACATCCCAGTATATAATATCGGACACCTGGACGTCCAGTCCTCCGAACGTCCGTATATAATATTGACATCCCAATATATAATATCATTATACCATTACGAGGAAATTAAGGTATCTTCTTGGGTCTTTGCACGGCTTTCGACCAGGAAGAGGTTTCTCATTTTATCTTCCCACACAGCATTGGTTCCGTCCCTCACTTTACCTTTATCACCCATTAGTCATCAAGGTTTGAATTAGATCCTTACTGATCATTTTTTTTTTTGATAAAAAATTCTATCATTCAACGATAGTCACTTATGGCACGTTTGACAACCAACTAAACAGTGAAACATTCAATTCTTTTATTCCTTGGAGTAGATTTGGAACAAAAATTCGTTAGACAAAATTTTTGTTCTTAGAATAAATTTTTATTTTTTTATTCGTAAGAATAGATTTGGAACAGCATTAAAAAAAAGTTATTCTTTGTCCCGGAACAATTTCAAGAATTAAAAGAGAAACAAATTCACTTCTCACTTACATGACTCTTCTCCGAAACCCATTCTCTCTTCTGCACATCACCTAAAACCATTCTCTCCTCTACTGATTGATCCTCACTCTCCTCGAGAACGACGATTGGTGCTTCTTCATCGAATGAAGCTACTCGTTCGAGGTGAGTTACCTTGACTCGCAACTATGGGGTGGTCAACGTTGTGAATATGGGTTGTCGTCCATCGATCTGGCCTACAGCTTGCTCGCTCGGATCGGCGGATGCCCTCGCGGCTTTGGCTAAGGGCTCGCTCGCTCGTGTGAGCGGTCGCATAGGTGGACACCCTCGCCATCGTCCATTGTCTGGGCGATGGCTTGTGCGAGTGAGCCCTCGTTTGGATCGGCAGATGCACCCGCTGACCTGGCCGAGGGCTCGCTCGAAGACGACGACGAGGGCTTGCTTGCGCGAGCTGCCCATATGACGGACGATGGTGAGCGCTGATCTGGTCGAGGGCTCACTTGTGTGAGTCGTGCCAAAACGACGGACGACGGTGAGGGTGTTCGCCGACCTGGCCCAGGGCTCACTCAAGCGAACGAGTCGTTGGCCAGATCGGCAAGGTCGTCCGAGCAGTCACGAACAAGCCCTCGGCCAGGTCAGCGGACACCCTCGCCGTTGTCTGGGCGACATAGGAGCGATGTTTCTCTTTGTAAACGGTCTGATCGTTATCATCTGTTTTACCTTGTCGGTTCCGATGTGCTATTATGCGGATGAAGCTCTAACGGCTGAATCCGGGACTATTTCTGTCCAGAAGCTCGGAATTTACTTTTGCGATAAATGATCTGTAATGGTTGTGCTTGTCTTGCTATTGCTGTAATTGGAAATTGTACTGTTGCTCATGTGAGTATGGGCTAGTATGGGATAAGAATCTGCTCTATTTATTCACTGCATCAAGATTGTTCATATAGGGCCGCCGATCAAGAGGTCGAAGCCACCAAGTCTACTCAGTCTGTGTGTGGGGGTTGTCGGCAAGCACTTGGAGGATATAATTGCAGATTTGGAAGAGATTGCCGTCAACTTCCCTTCGGATATTAAGGTTGTCATTTGAAGTGTTCTCATATATAGTTGTGCGTACTTAAACTCTTGCAACGGGAGATAATTTTTGGGCTATCTGTGCATGAAGAGCAACGCGAGCAACTCATGTTGTCAAGTTGTCCGTTACAGTCCTACTCCGTTGTTTGTGCCCATTCATTAGTCGAGAGTAGAGAACTCTTCCTCGTTCTTTGATGTTGTGATGAAAGCCGTTTCATCTATGGCATCAATTGTCGTGTCATTTTTTAAGTTGCCTTCACCTAAGTAGCTTTGTGTTATCAGGGGTTCACATTTGAACGTGACTCGACAAGCGTATGTTATCTCATGCACAAGTTATGCAAAGATTGAAAGTCAAAATCGGGGAAAGATGACATTTGTTGGCATTGTGGATTTATATAGTTTGATGGAAAAAAAATTATAGGGATGGGTGTTTTTCTACATGTTGAACATTGATGTGGCATTCTGATTTATCCTCTCTGAGGAAGAATGTGGAAGAACCATAATTTAACTTAGAATGTCTATATGAAAACATCACTTATCTAGAATAGTCTACGCAGCATTGATTTCGTCGTCTTCTATGCTTTCTTTGTTTCCTTGCATTTGATAGTGGCTCGCCTAACCTCCTCATTTTACTAATTCCGCAGTTCCATGGACGTTGGTGTATAGTCGATCTTGTGCATTTCTAAAATCCAGTAACTCGTTTCTCAGTATTTTTTGTTCACTGCTTTTCCCTGTTGCTTCTTGCTCTACTTTTTAATCAATGCTCAAGTAAAACTTTTAGGTTGATCAGAAAAGTACGTGCATGGTGGATTTTTTGAAATGAACGGTGTGTGTAATAGATTATATTGGACATCCATTGAATAGATTGTATTTGCATTATAAGATGTATTAACAACTATGGTGCTAACTAGCTTGTAATGGGTCTAGTCAACCCATGGGATAAGTAAAATATCCTTGGTACAAATGAAATGATGGTACCTAAATTTGACAATTTCTATGTGATATAAGCAACAAGAATGAAAATGCATATTTCAAAAGAAATCACAATCCTATAATAAAGAAACTAAGATGAAATAGATGTGGCTTCCACTCCATCACTTCCTTTTGGCAATTGTTGGGTTCTTGAAAATGAGAAACGATGACTTTTAGCTTAGTTTCATATTCAGTTCAACAAGTGGCTGAAAGATATATTGCCTTATGAGGAGCATGTCAGAAGTATTGATCAAGTAACATCCAGTCCATTTGTTGATACTATTTCATGTTGCTATTGATTAAGAGTAAACACAATGCCTTAGAACTTGCAAACTGAATAATGACAAGCGAAAAGATAGAAGACAAATATGTGGCTTGACTAAAGGAGTATGTGAAGCTTCTATTTCTTTGAGCTTGTTGGCTTATGACTAAAATATTCTATGAAGAAAGGGCATTTTTAGAATGATATGAGAATATTTGCATGTATTATTTGTACTTCCCACATGACTATGTTATTAACTTGTATGATGCTCAACCGGTCAAGGTTAAATGGCATCTCAAAAAGAGATATTCAATGCAAAATGAACTGAGCCTTTAACCAACCTGTTTGTAAGTTTGTTGGTAGAAGAGGTCAACAAAGGAAATCGCACATCTTTTACTTACAACAATGTAGGGTGAAACAACATACGAGTTGAATTAATTAAACAGACAATATACCAACATAGTCTATTACAGTTGAAGAACAAAGTGAACAAACTGATAAAATAGTATGTGGTTTTAGCTGGGATAATGTGAATAAAACAGTTGTGTCGATGATCCAAGTATTTGGGACTCTCACATCAATGTATCTTTTAACTTTTGATCATTTTGATATCATTGTAGATGTAAGTTCTAGAAGGTTTGATTATGTTATTGACATATATCGTTATTGTGAAAATTGCAGAATAATATCGGGTGGGCAAAATTCAAGAAGGATAGATTCCTTCAATATCCCGACCTATGTATTGTATTTGGTGGTATATATGCTATTGGAGAGCATGCCATAGGAAATGCCGACGATTTGATGGTATTAGGAGGAAGGTGACAATGGTGGTGACGATGCAGACGGTGATCTAGAGGACTTAAGTGAACACCACATTAATGAGGGAGTTTTTACATCCGACAATACTGCAACTCTTGTTCATGACAAGTCAATCCAAATGCCAGTGAGAAGGAAGAGTAGCTCATTTGGTGTTGCTAACATGTCAAGCTCACATCAAAACACTTGAATGAGACTACTTCTCTGTATTAGCTGTGATCGATATCCTTGTTAGTATGCATGAGTTGGAGCAAGATCTTTATAACAAAATATTGGAACAAGAATGTGTTAGTGCCACATGGAGAGAGGCTTTCATTAGATCCCTAGCTGAAAGGAGATATGGGCTTCTTCAATGTCTTTAGTAAATGTTGAGATATGTATTATGGATTGTGTGTGGTTTCACTTGATTGTATGACTTAATTGTTGAGACTCTTGTACTTGTGTGATAGTATGGGTACGATGGATTATTCAAAATTTTTATATTTGGTTTGTTTTTACTTTACAACATATGTTATTGATTATTATTGGATATTTTTAAATATATTTATTAATGTTATTGTATTTATGTGATGGTATAGGTACTATGGAAGGAGGTTCAAATAGTGTGTCTAATGAATAGGTAGAACTAGTTGAACAATTCTTGAATGAGAATGATCTTGACATATTGATAACATGGTTATGCATTGTTACGATGGGCATGTTCGTGCATACGAAATAACCAATAAGGGACAGCAAATTGTTTATGGACATTCAGATAGAGTATATGAAGCCTTCGGGATGGAGAGACATGTTTTTATAAACCTATGTGATTTAATGAGGGTACGAGTTTGGTTTAAAGATAGTCGATATGTTAGGGTAGATGAACAAGTTGAGATCTTTTTATATTTGGCAAGTCATAATAACTCTAATAGAGATTTATGTAAGAAATTTCAATGTTCGGGAGAAACAATCAACAAGTATTTTAATTTAGTGTTGAAAGTAGTTCTCAAATTTACAAAAGAGGTTATCAAACCACCGTCCTAATCATGAACACTATTTCAAGGTGTAGTTTTTATATCCATTTTACATCATCAAATACATGTAGTTGATAATCTTGTATGATATTGAATTTTCATAAATTCACATGGTTTTTTTTTTTTTGTCAAAATAAATTCACAGGGTTGCGTCGGTGCTACTAATGGCACCCATATAAACGCTATTATTCCTTGTGTCTCAGCAAATCCTATAAAAGGAAATACCACTCAGAATGTGTTTTATGTTTATTTATTTGATATGAGATTTACTTTCGTGTATTCTAGATGGAAGGATTTGCCAATGATTGTTGAGTCCTTTCGAGCACTTGAGACTCTTTGATTGTAATTTTCTTAACCGCCATCAAAGTATTTGATTCGTCTATAAGGAGAAACTCATTTCATGATTGTATCATGATTGTATATCATAACAAATTTATGTATATGTATGTATATGTATATATAATGTTATAGGTAAATAATATGTGGTAGATACGGGTTATGCATTATTTTCGGGATTTTTAACTCCGTTTAAAGGTAAACAATATCATCTAAACAATTATAGGGGGAATGGAAGACGGCCAAGAACAACAAGAGAATTATTCAACCATAAACATTCTTTATTAAGGAATGTTATTGAGAGGTCATTTGGAGCATTAAAGAATCGCTTCACTATTTTAAGACACATGCCTCCATTTACAATTAGAAAACAAACACTTATTATAATTGCATGTTGTGTTCTCCATAACTACATACATAACCAAGATAGGATAGACAAAAAATTTTCCCTATATAAAGATCCGGACTTAAAGAAGTGGAGGTTATAAATGATCCATCAAATGAGTTGACATACCATTTAAACAACAATAATGAAGTGGAGGTTGTAAATGATACATCAAATGAGCAGGAGTTGACATCCCAGGTCATTGCCCACAGATTCCAAACAGCAATCCAATGAAGCAAAAACAAAAAATTCACAACATTTCTGAAGTGAAACAACGAATTCGACCAAATGCGGCCCACTTGCTAGCTGAAAAATGCCAAATTTCATCCTTGAAATTCGACAATGAAAACAATTCACATGACACGCGCTTAATTCACCTCAATTCTCACAAACTTTTAAACCTTACGAGAGCAAGTAGTAATATCCTCCAAGCAAAATAAAAGTTCAAACTTGAAAAGCGAAATTCCAATAATCACGCGCGCAAATCAAAACCCAGAAAACAAAAAGGAAATCAAAGCTAGGGTTTCGGCCAGAATGAGCCCAAAGATCACCGATCCATAAAATCGAACCCTCAAGGCCACACGGAAACGAACCAGACGCACAAGGGAAAGCTGGATACGGCAATCAACCCACAAATTCCACACCAAAATCCGAAATTGAAACTACGGAACAGCGTCGAACCTGGCGGAGGAGCGCCAACGGTAAACCTCGAAGCCGCTCCGAACGCGGCAGCAGAACAAAGAGAGAGCTAGGGTTTCTCCAAGGCCAGGCGATTGGAAGCTTGCCGAGTGGAGAGAGAATCTGTGCAAGCGAGAGAGAGAGATTCTACACGCTCGAAGAGAGAGAGAAGGAAAAAGACCAGCTTCGCTTGGTTTATGATGAGAGAGAGAGAGAGAGAGTGTGATGAGGTTGGGTTACTGCGTGCCAGTGTCGCAAGCGATCTTTTCTCTCGTCCCTTGCGTAAAGTCTGGGCCGACCATTCGCTTGGGCCTACGGGGAGTCGGCCCATATCTCATCGACAGGCCCGTGATTCGGGTGAAGTAAAATGGTTTTCCTACGGATTATTTCAGCTCGGTTTGGATCAGATAGAGTGAGCAGCTGAACTGAACCGAATGCAAACCAATGTGGACCCAATTCAGTTTTTCGGTTTTCCATTATTTGCCTCATTTACTGGAACCGAACTGAGTAATGGATGAGAAAGAAGAGAAATTTAAGATGACCATTTAGTTTTTGTTGAGAATTTCAATTCGGCTCGATTGACCAAATTGCAGAAAAAAAAGGGTTATTTTTCCACCATCCAAATTGAATACTGAACTACATTTTTTGGTTGGGTTCAGTTTTGGTTGAGTGCTGACAGCCTCCAACAATATCAAACCCTAGCTTTTGCCAAGAAACCAGCTATTGATGTTCATCAGCGCACCGCAACACGACACGGTCGTTGATATTAGCCAATTCAAAAAGTTGAGATTTATAACAAAAGACCGTAGCTGAACAAGCGGTAAGCGAGATCTACATGTATCATACTACTATCATGTACGTATATGATCAGAGTCGCTGAAGCGATACCCTTTCAGCTTCGAACAGAGTCGATATTGTTAAACAATCCGCTAGCAGAAGGATACAAAAGAGCATAAACTACAACAAAAGAGTACAAACTACAACAGGAAGACACAAAGATATATTGCTAAGGCACGCCGTATTGTATCAGCTTGTCTACTCGTTTCCAATCGAAAGACAACTATTGCATCTGCTTGTTGAACTCCTGTACAACGCCTTGATGCTCTGCAATGTCAAAGGAAAATGTCTATTAGCTCGTAAGACATGTATTTTGCAAGGGAAAATATCAAATTGTAAATGAGTTGCATATATCCTTTTCTAGAGGTGGCAAAATGGGTCTTAGACCCATATATGACCCATTTAAATCATAGGGATATGTGCAACATAAGTCCTAAAACTTACAAGGAAAGTGCAATTGAGTCCTAAAACTTACAAAAAGTGCAATCGAGTCCTAAAACTTGTCAACTTGGTTCAATTCAGTCCTAAAGTTAACACCGTTAGATTTACTAACGGGAAAATGCTTGACGTGGCGCGACGTCATATTATAAATGATTTTTTTATTATACAAGTGGCTTTTTTTTAAATTATTTTTTATTTAAAATTTTTTAAAATTAGATTTAAAATCTTAAAATGAAAAACTAAAATTTATTTAAAAAACAAAACTGTTAAAAAAAAAAAAAAAAGAAAATGGCACCGGTGGGATTTCCGCCGAGCCCGCCGCCCCATCGCCGGAGTGGCCGGCGACGGTCGCCGGCTGCCGCCTGAGGCCGGCCCTCGCCGGGCGAGGCCTCACCGGCCCCGCCGGGTCGAGCGAGGACGCCCCCGGATTTGGGCACGCCGGCCCTCACGGCGGGCGCGACCCTCGCCCTACTGCGAGAGGCCTCGCCGGGTCCTCGCCCTGGGTCGGCGATGCTCGCCCGGATCCGGCGTTTCGATTCGGCTCCGTCGCACTCCCGACGCCGTGCCCGACGCCGTCCCGGATCCGAGTGAGTGGGTTCCGGAGGGTAGGGGTTCCGTCGCCGTGCCGCACCGGACCGGATCGGCTGAGCCGTGCCGCCGTCCCCAACAAACCAGCCGTGACCCTTTGCGGTCTTTGGGCCGCTACTGTTCCGACGTCCCCGGCGATCCCATCCCCTCGACGACCGGACTACCGTCGTCGCCCGGCCGCCACCGACAACTCCACCCGATCTGCGTCGGGGACGCCCGGATCTGGGCGAGCATCGCCGACCCCGGGCGAGGGCCGGCGAGCCTCGCCCGGGGGCGGGCGATGGTCGCCGGCCCCCCGTGAGGGCCGGCGTGCCCAAATCGAGCTTCCTCGCCCGACTGGCGGGGTGGCCGCCCTCGCGCCGGTGCCGGCGAGGGCCGGCCACCCGCCCGGGGCCGGCGACCGTCGCCGGCCACTCCGGCGATGGGGCGACGGTCGCGTCGGAAGCACCACCGGTGCTTTTTTTTTTTTTTTTTTTTTGTTTTTTAAATAAATTTAGCTTTTCCTTTTCTTTTTTTAAATCTAATTTAAACAAGAATAAAAATAATGTTAAAAGCCACGTGTATAATAAAAAATCATTTAAAATGCCACGTGAGCGCCACGTCGGCATTTTCCGTTAGTAAATCTAACGGTGTTAACTTTAGGACTAGAATTGAACCAAGTTGACAAGTTTTTAGGACTCGATTGCACTTTTTGTAAGTTTTAGGACTCAATTGCACTTTCCTTGTAAGTTTTAGGACTTGTGTTGCACATATCCCTAAATTATAAATGGGTCATATATGGATCACTTGTTTTTTTGACAAAAAGTAGTTAAATAGATTTGACAATTAAAGACTTTGATAGGCGGGTCTCAAGTTGCTCTTAAATGGGTTGGATTTAGAATCCATTTTTCACCTAAAACCTCACAATCTCTCTCTTCTATCTTTAATTTTACAAAAATATTTTTTATAAAAATCGAAATTATAATAATTTTTTATTTTAATTTTCTTTTCTTTTTTTTTTCTTTCTTTCTTCTTCCTCCGGTCACCGGCACACGGTGATGGCTGGCGACCAGCCGAGGTGAGCCTCGAGCTCGCCAGCGTCGGGCGAGCTTGAGCTCGCTGGATCTAGCGAGGCGGAGGCCTTGCGCGACGCCCGGTGAGGGCGAGCTCGAGCTTGCCGACATCGGCAAGCCTTGAGCTCGTTGGATCTGGCGAGGCGGAGGCCTCGCCAACGGCCGTGAGACTCGAGCTTGCCGCCATCGAGCGAGCTCGAGCTCGCCGGCGTTGGGTGAGCTCGAGCTCACCGGATCTAGCAAGCCTCGAGCTCGATAGCGTCGGCAAGCCGGCGAGCTCGAGGCTTGCCTGTGGCCGACTGTCGGCCGTCGTGGTGGTTGGCGGCTGGCCAAAGAAGAAGAAGAACAAAAAAGAAAAAAAGAAAATTATATTTAAAAAATAAAATAAAATTTAAATAATAAATAATAAATAAAATTCGATTTTTAAAATAATTATTTTAAAAATGATAAAAATTGTCTATTACATTTTTGTTGTATAGAACTATTTTAGTAATACCATTTTTAAATATATATAATATATATAATAAGATTTTTTAATTTTAGTTAAATGGGTCGAAATGAGTCGGAAAATTTACATTAGGCATAAATGGGTTAATAGGTCAATTTGGATTGGATCATTAATGACCCGACCCACCCATTTAACACCTCTATCTTTTCTTGTTTCGATATGAATGAACCAACTAATTTGTGCTTTTTTTCAGATGTAGCAAGGGCAAAGGAAAGAAAACATTGACATAGCAAGGCCCTAGATCGATAGTTGACCGGGGGAACTGACAGCAACATTTTTCAGGTTTCTGCTTGTTATTTGTTCCTCCAGTCATGCCGGGCCACAAGCCAGGGTCGCTGGGGCCGTGTCATTCCAGACCGGTACGAAGGGAAGTACCACCATCTCGACTAGTCATCACCAGTGCAACCGGGTGGCGACGGTGCCAAGAAGGTGATGATATTAAGGATCGGCAGCTTCTTTTTGTTTCATTTTGTTCATCAGCTACTGCGACGATGATAGTAATGCAAAACCTAAGCAGGAACTTGAAAAAATTGTTCCTTACCAGAGCAGAGTGATGATGCTGGGCGTGCAGCTCGAGGTGCCTGTGAGGATCATCCAATCGCCGTCACCCTTGCTGTCCGTCGGAGCAGTGAAGGTCACGCCCATGCACGAGACGTACGCATCGAACACAGGCACCGACCACAGACCCAAGTGCAGCCTCCGCTTGGATTTCGCCACCAAATCGATGGTCACTTCCCCACCCTTCAACGAGCTCACCAGGCCCTTCACCCCGAAGTCGTTGATCATCGCAATCATTGAGAGGGCCTTGGCTCGGACCGTGGTCACGTTGTCAGGGCCCTGAGTGAAGGTGGGAATGAGGGAGGGATGAGAGAGAGCGAGTTGGCTATTGAAACTCAGGAGGAGCTTCATGTGAGGGTACTTGACGGGTATGAGCTTACTGGGGTTCTTGATGGAGAGAGCGATGTTCCATTGGGCGGTGACGTGGGTGGTGGAGATGTTGAGGGACGAAAGGGAAGAGCCCGGGTCGAGCCAGAACTCTGGGGGCATTAGGACAGGTATGGCCAGGAAGATGACCATGAGGAGGCTGAGAATAGTGGCCATGGCATACTCGATACAGTGACTGATGATGAGCTTGCACCGGTCAGACCGTAGCAGCCCTGGCGAGGGTGACGCTGGGTCGGACTGTGGTGGCCCTAGCGACGGTGACTCTGGATTGGACTGTCGTGCCCTGGTGACGGTGACGCCGGATCACCGATAGCATGGGGCGAGACGGGGTGGGGGGAGCTCATTTGGAATTTTTGTGTTGTGTGCAGGCTTTTCTGAGCATTTCTGGGTAGAGTTGTGTTGGGGGACGGGAATTTGAAATAGGAGAATCACGCAAGAAAAGGGTCCTCGTCAAATGAGGACGTCTCATTGAACGAGAGACGAGAGACGTCCTCATATGAGACGTCCCCATTTGCGAATGAGAGACGTCCCCATAATGAGACGTCCTCTCTCATTCGCGCATGAGGACGTCGGACGTCTCATTCGTCAAATTCCTCTTTCTACCATTACGAGGAAGCTGCCGTTTACTTTTATTAGGTCTTTGCACGGGGAAGAGGTTTCCTTGTTGCATCTTTCCGCACAGCAATGGTTCCGTCCCTTACCTTACCATTACATATTAAATCCTTATCAATTGTATTTTTTTTATGTTGACGAAAAATTCTGTCATTCATGGACAGTCGCTTGGGGTACAACCGTATTTTCATCTCCAAAGAAGACGAGGCGAAAATAGGTTCCCTTGTCTGGGCGCTATCGGGCGCTGTTAGACGAACGGATTATTTAGCTGGCAGGTCATGACCTTTGGTCAAAATGAGACGTCAATGAGACGTCCTCATTGAGACGTCGAATGAGGACAAGGACCCAGTGTCCTGATCCCGGGGAATTTAATAAGGTGGAATGAATTTGTTTTATATATTAAAAAAAAAAAAGACTCTAGACGATAAAAAAGAATGATAGAGATTCTTCAAATGTATTAACGGGGTCTATCCCTCCCAAACTTTGAATATGTTAAAAAGTGAAGCAAGGCCATCCTTGATGCTGCTCTGCTTCTTAAGCCCAACGAGGAAAACTGTGTTTCCCCGCATCTCATCATCGTTCTGCCTGCTTTAGTCTAATCCTAGTTGATCATCACCCCGCATTTTTTAATGGAGTAATGGTGTTATGATCTAAGCACATCTAATGATTTCTTTTTCCCCATCCAAGAACTCATGCATTAATTGAGATATTTAAGCTTATGTTTTTCTTCGTTTCTCTTTTTGCAAGCAATAAATAAATAAATAATCACATTTTTCACCTCAAATGGATATTATTAAGCCTAATTCCCTTAAAAAACACCAACTTTAACTTGGATCTAAATTCTGATCTAAACTTTTCTTTTGTCTCATAAAAAAAAAAAAAAACACAAACTTTCAATTGGCATCCAAATCTGACTCCCGTCGAGTTTTTGTCTGATGATGCTGTGCGACACGTCACTCCACATATACTTGGTGGTTCACAATTGAGTTGACATGGAAGGACCATACATAATCCTAGAGCTTCCCCTAATTCAAGGTTTCATTTTTTTCAGGATTTGGACATGCTTGGGTCCAGCGAATTGCTCATTTGTACCATGTTTGCCCTGGGTAAGTCATTTCTTTAGTTCATTTCAATATTTGTCACCAAAATACAGACTTGAATGCTCACGTTCCTCCCGTTTCTCGATTTGAAATTATCCATATTCCAATGGTGGCTCCAACAACGATATTCATGAGTCATCAAGACGTCGAGTCTTTAATGACATCACTGGGCAGAAAATTAACAAGAGCCAAACTTGATTAACGACTGAATTGATACCCAAGTTAAATTTGGTCCCATTTTATAAGGGGGAAAAAGGGTCAGAATTGGAAGCTGCATCTGGAAGATGTTAATTATTTGCCGATGACCTGACGAAAAAAAGTCGGCAGACCATTGTTATATCTTCTAGCATATCGTTCAAGTATGACCATATGAAATCTTATATAACGATTTGGAGAATAAATAGACCGTTCTAAAAAATCATCTTGGATTACAAAAGCATGTCTACATCGGATCATACACAGATAACATCTCCAATCAAGCACAAAAGCATGTGGTATCAGGCTAAAAGATGGGGTCTAACTTCATGATGAACTTTACACAATATAAATTATTGGAAAATAAACTCCAAAACCTTTGATAGTGTGCTCATGATAACCTCTAGATTGCAGGAGTTGATTAGTGCAGGAGTGAATGCCTAGTTCTGGAAGTGAAGGTTCGAATCCAAGCAACTATATGCAAATTGTTTTAGATCAGGACCATTTCTATAGGTCAATTGTCTCAACTGAATTGATTCATAAGATTTACAGGGTATTCCATAGGTCTCCTGATAATCGAATCTCCACCCCATGCCCTTGAATTATAAAAAAAAAAAAAAAAAAAGACCACCAATTAATCAGTTTGCGTATAGTTTTCAAGAGTGTACGTACTAAGAATACAAAGTTTGTGAAGACTGGCCGTGGTGGTGGCGGACGTGCCGCAACATGGCCATGGCCGTGAGCTCGAGGAGTTGGACAACACGTGGAAGCGGCGGCAGAGGTGGTGGAGAAGGCACGGCGGTGGCCAACATTGGAAGAGGGTTCTTGTGTGTGCCATCACATGCGTGATTATCAAAGTGGACATGTCCTCATCACATCTTTGCACCTGAATGTCCAAAACACGTATACAAGCTGATCATATAATTTCGTGAAAGATAATGAAGTTTGGGACCGGCTATCCAGATCTGATGCAGGCGTCTCCCATCTGATCTCAGGAGCCAGAAGAGGAATCTGAAAACAACTGGATGATAATGTCCATACTTCTTTTTCTTCTTCTTCCAAGTCCTTCAGAGACAGCGAAACTCGAAACTCGCCGGAAGTTGATGAATCTTCAATCGCACTAGCATTTGCTTGTTTCTTAGAGGAAACTCTCGCCACCCTCCTAAACCAATGTCATAACCACTGCCGGTTGTATGGTTTCCGAAACATGTTCCGAGTACAGGACCATACCAACGTCGAGCTCGGCAAAGGAGCGCGAACGATAAACCTCGAAGCCGGTCCGAACGCAGCAGCAGAACAAAGAGAGAGCTAGGGTTTCTTTATGGCCTGGCGATTGGAAGCTTGCCGAGTGAAGATAATCTGTACAAGCGTGCGATAGAGAGAGAGACGTGATTTGCTTGGAACCCACGCAATAGCTGGTCAGGAAAGAAATTTCTTCGAAAGCTCGTAGACATTTTGGTAATGCCCAATCCTTAAAATTCGAGTACAAGCGCACATTTTGTATCCGTATTAGTTTCTGCCTTGATAATGATAGAAATGTACCTGATAAATTTTGATCAGGCGCGACGCAAATAAGAAGAACCGCATCCTCTAGCGACGAGGAACCTGCAATCAATGCGAAGCAAATGTGACATTAATTTTTACCCTAATCGTTTTCTTTTGTAAAAAGCATACGGCTGTGGGTATAACTAGAAGTTATTGCGTGCACCCGGTTCAGTTAGCACAGCATGTGGAGTACATTTGGGTTGTAAATCTCCCTTAATTTCATTGGCATCCTTACTAATGTTGTCAAATTGTGTCGATTTCTTGATCTCTCTAATCCTATGTGCTTTTCATCTTATGGCCATGCCTTTATGAATATTGAATGTTCGCACGGATATGTAAGTTAGTTACTTTGAAAAGTTTGACATCCCACATAATTAGAGTTAATCAACCATGTAAAATATCAATTCCACTAGTCCTGCTAGTACAAATTGGATTGAGAAACAATCTAAGTTTTGTACATATAACATGTCTCACTTTATGTTTGCCAGATGAATCATCATGCACGAGAAAAGCCAATAACATCAAAACCCTCACTTGTTCATCGACACAAAGTCACTCAGATCTAGCCGTTGATCTCAGCCAAAGGAGTCGGAAGTAATATCAAAGGATCATGGCTGAGCAAGCTTTTCAAGCAAGAGCTACATGAATTACGTACATACGATTAGACTCACTGGAGCGATAAGAGCACAAACTAGAAGAGAAACAAAGAATAATTATAACATAAAGCCACACCATACTGCATCTGCTTGTCGATCTCCCAATGACCTCCATCCTCTGCAATGTCAAAGGAAATTTTAAAAGTCCGTGTTAGACCTTGGATGTTGCCAAACGTAGGATTTTAAATTTTGGTCTTGTCATCTTTACAGGAGGCTGAATCGTTCGGGTGGGACTTACCGCCAACAAATTCCTCTTTCTCTCTCTCTCAAGGGACCATTAGAGAAAGGAAAACATCAAGGGACCTCTCATTTTTAATGTTTTCTCTCTATAATGGATAAGGCCGTCAAACGAGTGAATCGAGTTGGGTTGAAAATTGTTGGAAGATATGCAAATTATTCTTGTGATATATCGAGACCCTGATTGATACATATTCTGATTATAGAAAATCAATTAGATATTAGATTGATTTGTAGAATATTACATTGCCTTTCTTTGTATATACACTCTGTATTATAAACAGAGAAGTCATGTACATTTCAATACATTTGAATACGAGAAAATCTTCCACTTGTTCTTCTTCTCTTCAACATTCGTTTCTTGCTTGCCTTCAATTCCTGACATGGTATCAGAGCATAGGCTTTAAGCTCCATCTTCCGCAATTGATTGCTTTCGAAGCTGCAAGACAGATCAAAGTCTTGATCAACGAAAGAATCAAATTTTGAAGGAAGAAGAAACAGAATCTTACCATGAATCCAGAGAATCTGCTCTCTGGAACATCTGCCCCTCCTCCCACAGGCGAAGCCACGCCAACAGAAGAGACACAAGGTCACAACGTCCCTGCAATACCTACAATTTCCACAACCCAGCAACCAATCCAAACTCAATGGCAGATATTACCGGCTCAGGCGAATATGGGGCAGCCCATTCCGGGCCATCCTTACCAATGGGTACCTTATCCATGGTACGTCGGGCAAGGCCCGAATCCATCATTGCCGGGGGTAACGAGTTACCAAAGCAACGTTCAACTTGACGGGAGTCTACCAGCCGCAAGCGAGGCAAACTCGGCCGCCGAGGCGGAACAAACAAACGGGTGCAGGAGAAGCGGGTTTGGGAACAAACCCTCATCTGGGATTTTTCAATGCGGGTCTTGGGACCGGATTCAATGGGTCGGGTACAGGGACGAATCCCTACCCGAACCTATCACCTGAATTCTTACCGTTTCCAATTGCGGTCATCATCGGCCAACCGGAGCCAGGCGATCCCTTGCACGTATCAACTGCCGACGGTCCAGAGTTGCGACTGATCAGCCTGCAACTAACTGGGCCAGAAAAATACAACAAATGGTTGCAAGACTTCCGGCGAGCCCTGGTGACCAAAGATAAAGACGGTTTTCTTGACGGAACGATACCCATTCCGTCGGATGAGAGGCTGGCAAGGCACCGGCGAAAGTGCAATCACCGATCCGCACATGGATCGGCAAGCTGCGTCTCACCGGATGTCGCAGCAAGCCTCCCACCGACGGAAGATTCAAAAAACCATGTGGGACAACATAAAAGAAATGTATGGGAAGCTCGATAGAGCAAATTTTTTTTGTCTCATGCAGGAACTCACGGATCTCAAGCAAGGGAATCTATCCGTCACGGCGGTATACAATAAACTGTCATTGCTGGAACGAGCTCGAGGCTCTGAAAGAGAAACTCGAGGAACCCCAAACCCTCGGGCGGTACGAGATCCATGAAGGAGAGGGAGAAATCCACTCGATTTCTTTTGATATTGAACGAAACGTACCTAACCTTTCGTTCCACGATCCCGGCGATGGACCCCGTGCCGCCTCTCGGCCGGATTTTCCGAGTTGGCCGTCCAAGAAGAGAGCCAACGGCTCACAGCACCGAGACGACACGAGGGAGCGAGTCTGTTGCTCTCGCCCTTCGCGGAGAACGCCGCGGACGAGAATCGGGGGCAAGAACCCTAGCCCGCGAGAGAGAAATTCGTGAGGGGCTAGGGTTCGCAAATGGAGAAAGAGCCTTTAAAAGAGAAGGAACCAACGGCGGGGATGCAATCCGGCGATCTGACGGCTCGGATTTCTCGTGAAGATCCGACGGTCTCGATTTCACGCGGAGATCTGACGGTCTCGATTACCCGCGGAGATCTGCGGTCTTGATTTCACACGGAGATCTGACGATCCGCAAGGAGTTGATCCATACGCTGCATCGGACGGTGGAGATTATTCCACGATCAAATCATCCGACGACCAGATTTATTCCGCATCAATTAGGAATTTTGGTCAAAATTCCGGGGGCGAGGTAAATTATACGTGAGCATTGCAAACGTCCACATCATACCATAGATAATTGCTGGAAATTACATGGAAAGCCAGGAGAAAAAGGCAAAAAGAAAGAATATTCTGCAGCTTACTGGAGTAAGCTGGACCCTCTTGGATCAAGCACCGACCGACCGATTACTTATGGGCAATATCAGCAATTGATGCAGGCATTGCAGAAAACAGATATTGGAAATAAGGGAGCAAGTTTTTCAGGTATATCCCATTGCCTAATTAATTCAATTTCAAAAAAGGCATGGATAGTTGACTCGGGAGCTAGTGATCATATCATTTGTGATATAAAGTTTTTCTCAAAAATGCATAGGCAATTGGTCACGCCTATTTCTGTGCAGCTTCCAAATGGGAATATTACTCATGTCACATTGACAGGAACTGTTCAACTTAATCCTCAAATCATCCTGAAAAATGTCCTTTATGTCCCACAATTTCAATTCAATCTCATTTCCGTATCCAAAGTCTGCAAGGAAAATTCCTGTCAAATTCTCTTCAATGCTGACACATGTTTTTTTTCAGGCCCTTTCGACTTGGGAAACTGATGGGCTTTGGTAGTCTTTACGAAGGTTTATATTTACTGGACCGTATTCCAAGTCATCTAGATTTGAATTCAATTCCTTTCAATAAATTGTCATTGTGTAACGCCATTGCCAATGATAAAGACTTTCTTTTACATTCGAGAATGGGACATAGTATTTTCTTTCCTTATTCTAAATGTCCTATTTGTCCACTTGCAAAACAGTCTCGCAAATCTTTCCCTTTGCATACAACGCGTTCCACCACTATCTTTTCTTTAATTCATGTGGATGTCTCTGGGGGACCATATCACACACCACATCGTGATAGTTCCCGATATTTTCTAACAATTGTGGATGATCACTCCCGGGCCACATGGGTGTTCTTGATGCAATCAAAGGCACAGGTTCCATCTCAATTGAAAACGTTCATCACTCTGACTAAAAATCAGTTTGGGAAGTCGATCCAGCGAATACGAATTGACAATGGGAAGGAATTTTTTAGTCATGATTGCAGATCACTTCTCTCGCTTCATGGTATTTTACATGAAAGCTCCTGTATCTATACTCCACAACAGAATGGAGTGGTAGAACGCAAACATCGTCATTTGCTGGAGGTTGCCCGAGCTTTGAAGTTTCAAGGATCTATTCCGGCAATATATTGGGGAGATTGTGTCCTCACTGCAGCCTATCTCATCAACCGTATGCCTACTCGAATATTAGCTGGTAAATCACCCTTCGAATTACTTTATGAAAAAAAACCAGCAACAGATCATCTACGAGTTTTCGGTTGTCTTTGCTATACTGCAACTGTGGGGCCTCGAGACAAAATGAGTCCACGTGCCAGGAGGTGTATTTTCATGGGTTATCCTACCCTCCAGAAGGGTTATTATGTTCTAGATCCATCTACAGGAGAATTTTTTGTAAGCAGGGATATCATTTTTCACGAAACTATCTTCCCATTTCGTGAATCTCTAGAGGATTTGGATGTTTCCACCAGTCCTCATCGCTCCTCCATTGAGGAGAATGTATCCCCTGAATATTTTGTTGCAGTATCACCAGGCCAAGATATTCCATCTTCTTCCATTGATCAATCAACCACGCCAGCAACATTGGCCAATGACCCTGTTATTCCAATGAACGTTGAAGATGATTCTGGCAATCACACAGTTGCGGAAATTTCTCCACCTCCACCACCAATGGATCACCCACGACGTTCGGGGCGAGCTACAAAACCGCCCACATGGACAAAGGACTATGTTTGTGCCTTACTTAACGGACCAGGTATTCACTATCCAATATCTTCTTATGTCTCCTTTGACAAACTTTCGTCGGAGCATAGATGTTGCATTAGTCGTATATCAGATGAGAAAGAACCATCTAGTTATGATGAGGCATGCAATGACCCACGTTGGCAAAAGGCCATGGACGCAGAATTACAGGCCTTAACTGATAACCACACTTGGGAGATAGTTCCCTTGCCAACAAACAGGAAGTCCATAAGGTGTAAATGGGTCTATAAAGTTAAGTATAGAGCTGATGGATCAATCGAACGATACAAAGCTCGATTAGTGGCGAAGGGATATACACAACGAGAAGGTTTCGACTATCACGAAACTTTCTCCGCTGTTCTAAAGATGTCACCGTCCGCTCATTCTTGTCAGTTGCAGCCATCCATGATTGGCCGTTGCACCAAATGGACGTTCATAACGCCTTTCTTCATGGTGATCTAGATGAAGAAATTTACATGGATATTCCTCAGGGATTACGGAGACAGGGGGAGAATAGAGTATGTCGTCTCCGCAAATCTCTTTATGGGCTGAAACAAGCTTCCAGACAGTGGTATGCTAAATTTGCTAATGCTCTCACCAGTGCAAACTTCAAACAATCCAAGTATGATTATGCTTTGTTTACGTGGACCAGAGGTACGTCATCTATTTACTTGATGATATATGTAGATGATATTCTTATTATGGGAAATGATGAAGTTGCAATAAAGAGCCTGAAGAAATATTTGCACACTACATTTCATATAAAAGATCTGGGAGCACCAAAATATTTTCTTGGGATTGAGATCGCTCGATCTCATCAAGGAATTTCACTCAATCAGAGGAAGTTTGCGTTGGAAATTATATCAGAGACTGGTTTATCAGGATGCAGGCCATCTGTCATTCCAATCGAGCAGAATATCAGGTTAACTACAGCGGATCACACCGAAGGAAGTTCTCGGGATGATCCCATATTACGAGATCCGACAAGTTATCAAAAGCTCGTTGGAAAACTTATTTATCGACTATGACCAGGCCGGATATATCATATGCAGTGCAAAATCTTAGTCAATTTATGCACAAACCAAAGGAATCTCATATGAATGCCGCTCTAAAAGTGGTGAAGTATTTGAAGGGATGTCCAGGACTCGGGATACTTACGTCTAGAAGATGCAACATGGAAATGACAGCATATTGCGATGCAGACTATGCAACATGTCCTATGAGTCAAAGATCTATAACTGGGTTTTGCATTAAGTTGGGAGATTCTCTTCTTTCATGGAAAACCAAGAAGCAAGCGACGGTTTCTCTATCCTCAGGCGAAGCGGGAATATCGGGCTATGGCAAAGACCATGTGTGAAATTGTGTGGATACGAGGTTTACTTGGTGATCTTGGAATACGGCTAAAGGGGCCGACGAGATTATTACGTGACAATGAATCGGCCACCGAAACTTGCAGGCGAATCCCGTAATGCACGAAAGGACCAAGCACATAGAAGTGGATTGTCATTTCACTCGAGAGAAGATTCAAGAAGGGACAGTCGAGACAAGAAGGATTGGAACTCTTGAACAACTGCGATGTATTTACCAAAGCCCTATGTCAAAAACAACATGCATATCTACGAGCAAGCTAGGCGTCTTGGACATCTACAAGCCACCGGGCTTGAGGGGAGTGTTGGAAGATATGCAAATTATTCTTGTGATATATCGAGATTTTGATTGATACATATTCGATTATAGAAAATCAATTAGATATTAGATTGATTTGTAGAATATTACATTGTCTTTCTTTGTATATACACTATGTATTATAAACAGAGAAGTCATGTACATTTCAATACATTTGAATACGAGAAAATCTTCCACTTGTTCTTCTTCTCTTCAACATTCGTTTCTTACTTGCCTTCAATTCCTGACAAAAATGATTCGATCCATAATGACTCATATTCATGTAATATAAATTTAATGATTCATACCGGACTAAGAAAGGAAAATCGAGTACTTCCTTGGCTTTGCGTGATATTTTGTGAGAGAAGACAGTAAGAAATTCCTCTTTCTCTCTCTCAAGCGACCATTAGAGAAAGGAAAACATAAAGGGCCCTCTCCTTTCTAATGTTTTCTCTCTCTAACGGATAGGGCCGTCAAACGAATGAATCGGGTCAAGTCGAAAATGATTCGATACATATTGACTCATATTCATGCAATATAAATTTAATAATTCATACCGGACTAGTTATGGAAAGGAAAATCGAGTGCTTGTTTGGCTTTGCGCGAGATTTTGTGAGAGAGGACCGCAATTTTGCTTTTTTCTTTTCTTTTGTTCTCTTTTTTTAAATAAAAAACGAGACAGCAATTTAAAAGGGGCATTGGGGTTGTCTCTGGGTTATCGGAAGTTGGGGCTAGGAAAAAGTAATTCTGCGTCAAATCTGAGCCACCCACTGATCTGGGCTTCCACGAATCGGCCCATATCTCCTGGCAGGCCCAAATGCTAGCTAAGAACACCGAATGCTCGACTGTGACTCGTGGGTCCACGTTGGCTAGCAGATCGAGTTACGTGGGACCCACACGACATGATAGCCGGTCGAGAAAGAACTTTCTTTGAAAGCTTGAAGACATCTTGGTAATGCCTAATCCTTAAAATTCTGAGTATAAGCGCACATTTTGCATCCATATTAGTTTTGCGCAATGCCTTGATAATGATAGAAACACCACAATAATTTTCGATTAGGCATGACTCCAATAAAGAGGAGAATTGCAGGAAAAAAATTATGACTCTCTCACAATCAGAAATGTATGATCAATGCCAAGAAAAATTTACATTGTTTTTTTATCATAATTATTTTCTTTTCTAAAAAAGTACACATCTTTGAGTATAACTGAAATAAATTATTGCATGCACCCAGTTTAGTTAGCAATCCACATGACCCAAGAATGACATGCATTTGACCCATATGACTCAGATGCAATCAATAGTTTAGTTGTTATCATGGTAGAGTAACTAAAGAAGGATGTTTCACCATGTGAATTATTATAAAAAATGTTTTTTGTACAAAAGACTGTGAATGAAAGATTTCCACTTGGATTGAATTCTTGATCTCTATGTGCTTTTCATCATACGCCCATTCCCTTTTACTCATGGTTATGAATATTGAATATTCACATTGAGATATAGCTTAGTTACTTTGAAAAGCCTCACATCTCATACAATTAGAGTTAATCAACCACGTAAGATATTAGTTCCACTAGTGGTTGTACAAATTGGATTGAGAAACAATCTAAGCTACTTAGGGCCCGTTTGTTTTCGTTTCTTTTTTTTGTTTTTGAACACTTTTTCTTTTTTTTGTTCAGGAACAAAAAGGAATGCAAACGCGTTTGTGTGCGTTTTTGTTCAAATTGTTTTTGTTCCCGGAAACACATCCAAAAAACAGAAACAAATTTTTTTTTTCTTTCTTTTTTGGAACAAAGAACGTAAACACTTCTTTTATTCTTCTTTTTCTTCTTCTTTTTTTCTTTCTTTTTTCTTTGGCCGGTCGCCGGCCTCGGCCATGGCCGCGACCTCGCCCGAGCGTCGCCGGCCCTCGGCGGCCCCGTCGCCGGCCCCGGCGAGGCCGAGCGTCGCCGGCCCTTGGCGAGGCTCGAGCTCGCCCGGATCCGGCGAGGCCGAGCTCGCCCGGCGGCCGGCGAGGCTCGGCGTCGCCCGGGCTACCGCCCGAGGTCGGCGTCGCACAGCGGTGGCCCGGCGAGGCCGAGCCTCGCCCGGCTATGGCGAGGCTCGGCCTCGCCAGGGCCGGCGAGCCTCGCCGTGGTGAGGCCGGGCGAGGCCCGGCCCTCGTCGGCGGTCGCCGACCATGGCGAGGCCGGCGACCGGCCAAAAAGAAAAAAAAAAAAAAAAAGAAAAAAAGGAAAATAAATAAGAAAATAAGAAAGAAAATAGAAAAATAAAATAAAAATATTAAAAAATTAAAAGAAATAAAATAATTATACAAATTCACCAAACATGTTTCTGTTCATTTTTTATTCCTGAACAAGTTTACCAAACGCGTATTTTGTTGAAAAAATCGTTAGAATGAAAACACTTTTTTTTATTTCATGGAACAATTTTTAAACGAAATGTTCTCCAAACGCACCCTTACCTATCTTTATGTTTGCCAGCTTGTCAACACCTGAATTTTTGTCGACGTTTTTAAGTATCCATTTATTTTGCAAAAAAATATAAAAATTTATAAAAAGCTAAAAAGCTAAAAATAAAATAAAATGAATGGAATGAAATGAAAAGTCGGGTCCAGTGGGCCAGCATGTTCAGCCCATCCTTCCAATGAATTTTCGGCCATTTCGAATACTACACCCAACTTCCCATTTATTTTCCTTCTTTTGGCCCACTTCTCTCCCCTTTTTGTTTAGCCCATCTTCCCTTTTTTGGTCTATGCTCGTCTAGGTCTCCTTTGTTTCCTTAAACCTCAATGTTTCTACCCAAGAAGAGAGCAACGATAGAAATCTCCCTGAAAAATTTTGATAAGGCGCGACGCAAATAAGAAGAACCGCATCCTCTAGCGACGAGGAACCTGCAATCAATGTGAAGCAAATGTGACATTAATTTTTACCCTAATTGTTTTCTTTTGTAAAAAGCATACGGCTGTGGGTATAACTGGAAGTTATTGCGTGCACCCGGTTTAGTTAGCACAGCATGTGGAATACATTTGGGTTGTAAATCTCCCTTAATTTCATTGGCATCCTTAATGATGTTGTCATATTGTGTCAATTTCTTGATCTCACTAATCCTACGTGCTTTTCATCTTATGGCCATCCCTTTATGAATATTGAATGTTCGCACGGATATGTAAGTTTAGTTACTTTGAAAAGTTTGACATCCCATATAGTTAGAGTTAATCAACCATGTAAAATATCAATTCCGCTAGTCCTGCTAGTACAAATTGGATTGACAAACAATCTAAGTTATGTACATATAACATGTCTCACTTTATGTTTGCCAGATGAATCATCATGCACGAGAAAAGCTGATAACATCAAAACTCCCACTTGTTCATCAACACAAAGTCACTCAGATCCAATCGTTGATCTCGGCCAAATTAAGGAGCTGGATAGTAATATCAAAAGATCGTGGCTAAGCAAGCTTTTCAAGCAAGAGCTACATGAATCGTACGTACAATCAGACTCACTGGAATTGTGGGAGACGGGGGGCAATGTTAGAAAAGGTTATGCGGTGACATAAAGTCAACAGATGGGGAGCACCCCAGTACGGCCTTCGCAAGATTCTGACGAGAAATCCCATGGAGAGTAACGAATAAAAAAAAAAAAAAAAAACTCGGGAGAGGGTCTAGCGATCCGCGGGGGAAAACAACGGAAGTTCGGTCGACATATGTAGAAATACGGACGGCTAGTTATGGAAAGTCAATTCATCGTACATCATCTATATATATACTCGCGAAAAGAAAAATATTACTAATAAAGGAACTCTTATGGTCATCAGCATGACCTAAAACTGCAGTGCTCCCGGGGGGGGGACCCCGATAACAAGGCCCCTGGGCACGGGTTGGTGCCTCACCCCCGCTATTAGCAGGAACCGCGGTGCAAAAGCAGGCAGAGGCAGCTCCCACGCCTCGAAAAATATTGTGGCTGGGTAATCACCCGTAAGACTAGACCTGAGCAGGTCTTTAAACTGCTCAATGGAGGTAGAGGCGGGAGAACCGCCCTGGGGTGGGAGACCCCGTACTTGCCTCCCCAACCTCTCAGTTGGCTGGTAAAACATGAACTGGGAATTTGGGGGGCCTATGGTGGTGAAGGTAAACATCACATCTAGAGAAATCTAGGTTACGACTGAGCTGGCATGGGGTAACCAATCCTTGTCCCTCGCCCGACGTGAATAGGTATAAGTGAAAAGCCTACTATTGGCTGAACATGCCTTCGGCATTGTTCCTTAACTAACAGGTTTAGTCAGTACCCCCTTCAGAACTATTTGTTTAGGCTCTTGCCGCAACTCCAATTACCTGCTCTCGCACGTAATACAATCTTAAATTATTATTCTTGTTCTACTTCTTTATAAATAAATATTTATACCCATCTCGCAAATGGTGTGAATATTCTCTTTTGTCGCTGATGTCGAGAGTTCAAACCCTCTCATTACATTCCATAACTTAAATGGGGGTCTTAAGGGTAGATTAATGGGTCAATTCTCGAGATTTTACATCTAAATAGCAACTTACGGTGAGGCCCGATGATGTTACCAAAGCACCGGAGGGTCGTGTGATCTTCGGCGATTCCTCCATCATAAAAATAAATAAATAAATAAATAAATATTTATACGACGACTTCGGCCACATGCTGCCCAATGGGGCAAAATTTGTTCGGAGTCAATGCGATGGGACCCTTTGGCACGGACGTGCAACACTAATCCCATTTAACCGAGCATATTCTTGTTTCCCAAAGGAAAGAAAGGGAGGAGGAAGCATAAAAAAGGAATGCAAGCGTGCGCTACCCGCCCGCGATAATACTCATCATTGACATGAACAAAGCGTGGGGACCCGCCCACGACGACGCCATGAAATCAAAAGATGTTGGCGAAGGGGATGGACTGGAATTCGCTATAAATCAACGTGCCCTTCCGAGAAATTTCGTCAGGATTGTTAATTCATTTTCAAAATTCATACATCTTAATATTACTATCGCCGGGCCTAAAGTTACCTTAATGTAAAAATGAGAAAAGAACGGTCCAGTGAATGAAACAATCGTGTGATCTCTTCATAAGTCTTTAATGTGATTTGTTTTTATCTAGATTTCCATCCTTCATTAATTAAGGGTGTGTTTGTTAACGTTTATATTCCTTTGTTTTCTTTATTCTTTTGCTCTCTGGAGTTAAAAAAAAAAATCAATTTGATAATGTCATTTAATTTTTTTATTCTCCAGAATAGAAATATAGGCGGGGATAAATTTGAAACATATTCAAGAAGTATAAAAAAGTAAATCATTGTCCTTGAAAATAATTTTTATAAATAAGTCTATTTTTTTTTTTTCTTGTTTTCTTCTTCCTTGCCAATCACGGCCACTTGCCGCCCTCCACCGTGGCTACCGCCTACCTGTTGCCCACCACCCGCCACCCGTCCCCCCCTCCCTCGGGCGGCTGCTAATGACATCAACTAGCGAAGAAAAGAAAAAAGAAAAATAATTCTTAAATTTTTTTATAAAATTAAAAGAAATATTATGTTATAAAAAAAAGATGATTCATATCAAACGCATTTCTCTTTTTCTTCTATATCAATAAGAGAAATTTTATATAGTTACTAAATGCATTCTTTTACTTAGAAATTATTTTAGGAAATAGAAATAAAAAAAAATATTTTTGAAAAGAAATTATTATCCGCAGCATAAGCATTTTCAAACGGACCATAAATTAATAACTTTCTTATCTTTTTCTTCCTTTGCAACGTGGACCACTCTTGATGACATAAAAACCTAAGGAAAGAATACATAGGGTGTTTCCGTACCATCGTTTCACTGCTTCGCTTTGTCCATCCAAGTTTGATCATCAAGGTGCAATTTTAACGAACGTGGATGTGCCATTTTAACAAACATGGATATACACGTCACATGAGATGATGGTATTATAGTACACGGATAAGCACCACTTTTTTCCCAATCAAGCCTAAAACTATTGTCGATTGAGATATCTATTCTTTTATAGGGTTAATATCACGAAAAACTCTAAATTGATATGTGTGTAATAAATTTACCCCAAGCCGGTACACTTGTTATAAATATGCCCTCCGTTAATTTCTGTTTAATTTTATTATCAAATTATTGAGTTTGATGACATATGACAGTTGATTAATATACTGATTTGAAAGTTTATTCTCCGTTTGTCACAGTTATATCAGTTGATTGGTATACGGGTTTGAAATTTTATTCTTCGTTTGTCACAGTTATATCAGTTTTGTGATTTTTAGTGATATTAATCCAATTTGATCGATGGTATATTTATCATGAACATATCGGTTTAGGATTCTTGGCAATTAAAAAAATTTGTTTGGAATAAATTTATCACAAGCATACCATTTTAGGATTTTTTTTTTTTTATGATCATTTGTGATAAATTTATTATAGGTGTACTATTTTAGAGTTTTTTGTGGTAAAAACATTAATTTGTGATAAATTTATCACAAATATATAAGTTTGAGGTTTTTCGTGATATTGACTCTCTTTTAAATGTATACTTTTTCCCCTTATCTTTATCCAAGGGATTCTCTAGTGATCTTGAACAATTAAACAAAGAGGTTTGCTGAAGTCGAGCAAAACCAACCAAAGCGACAACATTCGCCAAACGGCGGCTCAATGGGAAAACTCATGGAACTAAACTAGGATCCTTGCTCCTTTGGTGGCACCAGAGCCTCATCCTTCGGTGAAACAATGACGGTTTTTAATTTGAGGAAGACTTCATTTATGATAAAGACCTTATCCGATGAGGGTGAAAAGTGATCGTGAGGTCGAGAGGCTTAGATAATGAGCGGCTCTTGACAAATTTCTAGGTCCAGCTGGAGGAGCCAGGCAACAACATGGAGGTGACCGTGGAGGTGGTGAAGAAACCATGGCAGTGGTCAACATTGGAAGCAGGTGGTTGTGTGCGCCATCACATGTGGGGTTATAAAAATGGACATGTCGCGCTAGCACTGCTCGTTTTCCTAGTGAAAATTCTCGCCGCCCTCCTACGCCACGCCATAACCATCGTCGGTTGCATGGTTTCCGAAGCAAGGAGTACAAGAAACGTCAGACCTGGCGAAGAAGCGCAAACGATGAACCTCGAAGCCCGTCCAAACACCGCAGCAGAACAAAGAAAGAGCTACGGGTCTCTTCATGGCCCGGCGATTGGAAGCTGGCCGAGTGGAGAGAATCTGTGCAAGCGAGCGAGAGAGAGAGAGAGAGACAGAGAGAGAGGACCAGCTTCGGTTTGTCTATGCGGAGAGAGAGAGAGAGTGATGTGAATGTGAACGTGATCGGCTTGTTGTCTCCCGGCGTCGCAGGCAATCTCTCTCTCTCTGTCCTGCTTGGTCGAATTTGGGCCACCCACTGATCTGGGCTTCCACAATCGGCCCATCTCATTGGCAGGCCCAATTCAAGCTAAGAACACCAAAATGCTTTTCCTGGACTGGGCGGTCCACGCCAGCTAGTAGATCGAGTCACGTGATCCCCACGCGACGTAATAGCTGGTCAAGAAAGAAATTTCTTCGAACGCTAGAAGATATCATGGTAATGCCCAGTCCTTAAAATTTGAGTACAAGCGCACATTTTGTATCCGTATTAATTCTGCACAACGCCTTGATAATGATAGAAAAGCCCCCCTTCACCCCCCAATAATTTTCGATCAGGCAGGACGCAAATAAAGAGGAGAATTGCGCGCACACAAAAAACGGTTCTCTCGCAATGAGAAACACGTGATCAATGCGAAGCAAGTTTGACATTGTTCATTACCCTAATTATTTTCTTTTCTAAAAAGCATATGGACGTGGGTATGTATAACCAGATGTTATTGTGGGCATCTGGTTTAGTTAGCACAACATGTGTTGTCCACACGACTCAAGAATGACCGCATTGGACCCATATGATTCGGGTATGGTCAATAATTTAATTATAACCATATATTAAAATGTTTAGGATGTGAATTATTATATATTATAAAATGTTTTTGGTGCAAAAGACTGAATGAAAGATCCCACTTGGATTAAAATGGGCCCATGTATCTAGAAAATCGTATTGACCATAAAAAAATTTAGAAAAGAGTCTTGATCTCTCTAATCCTATGCGCTTTTCATCTTATGGCCATCCCTTATTATTATGAATATTGAATGTTTGTACGGAGACGTAAGTTACTTACTTCGAAAAGTCTTACATCCCATATAATTAGAGTTAATTAACCACATAAGATATCAATTCCACTAATTGTGCTAGTACAAATTAGAATGAGAAACAATCTAAGTTATGTACATATAACATGTCTCACTTTATGTTTGCCAGATGAATCATGGCACAAGAAAATCCGATAACATCAAAACCTCACTTGTTCATCAACACAAAGTCACTCAGATCCAACCGTTGATCTTAGCCAAATTAAAGAGTCGGAAGTCATATCAAAAGATGGCGGCTAAGCAAGCTTCTCAAGCAAGAGCTACATGTATCATGTACGTACAATCAAACTCACTGAAGCGATCAGACCACAAACTAGAAGAGAAACAAAGAATAATTATAACATAAAGCCACACCATACTACATCTACTTGTTGATCTCCCAATGACCTCCATCCTCTGCAATGTCAAAGGAAAAAATGTATTATTCCATGAGATGTGTGTATATGGCAGAGGGAAAGATCAGCTCGCTAGATAGACAATAACATGATTTATAGTATCACATGCTATATATCTTAGACTACTTCGAGCACGAGAAAGAAAAACATGTTCCCAAAGGAATGAGCCAAATACATCAGCACCGCAGCAAATCCATGTTATTCTTCATTGAAACCAAGCAGTAACAATTACTTTCCAAGAAAATTGCACCACAAGGCCTAATAATGACATGGAGTCCTAAAACTTTACCAAAGGCGCAATTGAATCCTAAATCAAGTAAAAAATTTTAGGACTTAAATGCATTCTTTACATGAAATTGGGTCTTGCTGTGTAACTTTTTCATGATTTTTCTTACCAGAGTAGAGTGAAGATGTCAGGCTCGCACTGTAGGGTACCACCGAGGATCATCCAATCACTGCCATCCTCACTGTTGTTCGGAGAGTAAAGGTGACATCCGTGCACGAGAAGTACACGTCGAACACGGGCACCCACAGCCACAGGCCCAAGTGCAGCCTCTGCTCAGCTTTCACCACCACATCGATGGTCACCATCCCGCCCTGCAAAGAGCGCACCAGGCCCTTAATGCTCAAGTCATTGACGATTGGCAGCATCGACGGGGCCTGGGCTTGCACTGTTGTCAAGTTGCAGGGGCCTTGAGTGAAGGTCGGAATGCGGGAGGGACGAGAGAGACTGAGTTCGCCGCCAAACCTCAAGAGAAGCTTCATGTGGGTGTTATTGACGGCGATGAGCTTATTGGGAATGTTGACGAAGAGAGCGATGTTCCATTGGGCAGTGATGTGGGAGGTGGAGATGTCGGGGGATGAAAGTGAAGAGCCCAGGTCGAGCTTGAACTCCGGCGGCATTACAGCAGGTATTCCCAGGAAGATGAATATGAGGAAGCCGAGAAGAATGGGTACGGCAAATACGATGCAGTAGCCGACGATCGTCTTGTGCCCGTCGGGGGGCAGCGGCGCTAGAACTGGTGAGGGTGACGGCGGTTTGTCATTCGCAGCGGGTGGAATGGCGGGGAGGCTCGCCATTGGGGGGGGACTATTGTATCGGGTGCTTTCTTCTGTTGTGCGGAAGGCCTAGGGAGAAGATGAGCAATTTATAAGGGGCCAAATTGCGTCCTTGGCATGCGAATTGAGTCATACGCTCTCGTCGCGAATTTAGGCGTTGCGAATTTAGTCAAATGATCTTGTTGCGAATTCGGCCTCATCATAAGTCATGTACAAACACCCCACTGGAGCTTCAAGCAATAATGCATCTCAACTGTTTTTTTTTGTTTTTTTCTGTTTTTTTCTTGGGCGGGGCATTTAAGGCAAGAAGTACCAATAAGAAGTCCACCCTCATTAATAAAATGGATGAAGTGTGGAACCTGCCCACGCATTTCGCCCGACGTCCTAATACACATGAATCCCGACAGGGATGACTAGAATTCGCAATAAATTAAGGTTCCCTTTGAAAGTCTTGTCACGATTGTTAATTTTTTTTTTTTTTAAAACTCGTACATTTTAATCTCGCTGTCGCCAGGCAATTGACTTTTCCCCCCCAACCAAATACCTAGAAAAGCTATTGAACCAATTGAGACATATGTTCCTTATATTTTGTACTTCTTCCTACCGAATTTACTCCCCGTCCCATGCTCACCAATCCAAGAAATTGCCAGCAATGCCTTACGAAACACGTTCGAACATCACAAGGCAGGCGGCAGGAAGTCACTTGCGAGATTTTCCGCGGTCCCAAACTCCTATGCGTCCCCCTCGTGCTGAAATTGAATACAGCTGGATCAAAGTATACGGATACCAAGGGGCCTGGCGGCCTGGCAAAGGGGACGTGAATCAAGTGAGTTATGACGACAAAAGTGATCATCCTAAATTAATTTACTCGATGTAATTTCCCCTTTGACCCATCCTTCATATGGTCTCACAATTTTCTCTTTTGACATACAGGTAATCATTTCTTGGAAAATCCAGTTAATTTCAAATTTTGTGCATATAATTCGGAAACCTTTTGAGTCTGTGAATAATTCCGATCTGAATGTGCTCGTGACTGTTCGAGTCATTTTCCGTGAATATGGATTCTTTAATTTGGAAAGCCCATATTGCCAAATGTAGGATTTTAAATTTTGGTGGGAAATTAAGCAAAAGGAAATTGAACGATGGGTATGGCAAATATGATATAGTGGCCGCACCGGCAATGGGGATGCTGGATCATTATTCGCAGCGGGGGCAATGGCTTGGAGGGCTGCCACTTGGAACTTTTGCGCCGAGTGCTTTTCTTTTTTCCTTTTTGGCTGCAAGTATTCCACGTGAAGTTTTGCGACTACTCGGCAAATTAAAGTGGGAATGGTCTCATCCATATTGACTTATTTAATCTATTTTGATTTATTTTCATGCAATGTGAATTTAAACTGCATTGAATTCAATATGTACTCGACTTGACCTATATTAGTAAGGTCCCGTTTGGTTCAGCATTTCTAAGGGGCTTTCAGCCCCAAAAGCCTATTGGGAAAAAATTTAGGTGTTTGGTTTAGCATTTAGAGGCGTCCTTGGCTAAATGCTGGCATTTGAAATGCTAAAAGCCCAAAGTATGTGGAGATTTTCAGCATTTCAGAAATGCAAGTCCACCTCTACTATTCATCAGTTGACTTTTTTTTTTTTAAACCAATCATCTTCCCCACACCCCAACTGCCATTGATCGGCGACGGAGTTTCATCGGATTTTATTTTTATTTTTTTAAAAAAATAATAAAAACCCTTTGCAAATGTTAGGTTCACCTTCTTCTTTTTTGTCATTTTTATCTTTTGACAATCAATAGCCCAACTTTTTATCAATACACTAGAATAATCATTAATTAATGAAGATGATTAATACTACAATAATTAAAAAAAATTATTCAAAGTTGAAAACAAACCTAAAAGAATCCTAGGCCAAAAGTTGAGCTTTGTATTCAATCTATAATTAAATTCTTTTAATATAATTTTTAAATAAATTTACTAATATATATATTTTACATTATTCTCAACATGAAAATGTAAAAAGTTATATAGTCATTGTTTCTTTTTTGCAATTTAAAAATACTAAAACTAAAAAACTTAATTTGGTTACACTAAAGGGCTTTTCAAATATATGTTTACCAAACAGTCTTGCATTTCTCTAAAGCACTTTTGAGTTATAGTTTACCAAACAGTCTAATATTTCCAAAAACCCAATTACCTCAAAGATATTTGTATTATTCTAAGGGTATTTCCTTAAAGCCGAACCAAACGGGCTCTAAAACATATTAATAATCTAGGAAAACTATTCTCCTCCAGCCGTTAGTAACGGGCTCAAGGAGACATTGGTGGGTACAGTTTCTCTTGACGGCCCCTCTAATGTTTCCTCTCTGACATCTGCAGAGGCACTTTAGCTTGACCCGCAAAGAGATGGAGGCACGAAGGAAGAACCTTGGGAGACGGTAGACTTGGGATTGTGGCAAGGTCCATTTTGATGTTACAATAACTTTTTTTTTTTTGCATATTACACCCTAATTTGGTAAAATTGGTGCCGATTGTGCCCCCTCACGTGACTGCACCCGAATAGTTATGGAAGGGAAAATCGAGTGCTTGTTTGGCTTTGCGCGAGGTCTTGTGAGAGAAGACAGCAATTTTGTTCTTTTCTTTTCTTTATTTTTTTGTCAAAAGGGAGACAGCAATTTAAAAGGGGCATTGGGGTTGTCCCTGGAATATTGGGAGAAAATATTGGGTGGTCCTTACCCTCCACGTAGGCGTAGGGTAAGACCATTCAGAAGGCGACACGTGGCTCCACGTGTAAATGGCGTCAGAGCGATTTAAAATCTGCGCGCGCCGCTCCCGGCCCACCACGACACTCTCTCTCCTCTGCGACGCCTGCGACCTGTCGACTCCTCTCTCTCTCCCCCCGTTCTCCGTTCCGTTCCGTTGCGGGGAGAACAAAAACGTTCTCGCCCACGCTCTCTCTCTCCCAACACGACTCCTCTCTCTCTCCCCGCTCTCTCTCCTCGTTCTCGCCCACGCTCTCTCTCTCCCAACACACGACTCCTCTCTCTCTCCCCGCTCTCTCTCCTCGTTCTCGCCGACGCTCCTCCGCACGACGCCGACGCCCCTCCGCCGGTTGTCTCCGTCGCCCCCGACTCCGACGCCGACGCCAACGCCAACGCCAACGCCGACGTAGCCTCCGCCCCTGAACCCTAGTCAGACGTCGCCTCCGCCTCCGCCTCCGCCCCGCCCCTGAACCCTAGTCAGACGCCGACGCCCCTCCGCCGGTTGCCTCTGTCGCCCCCGACTCCGACGCCGACGCCGACGCCGACGCCGACGCAGCCTCCGCCTCCGCCTCCGCCCCTGAACCCTAGTCAGACGCTGACGCCGACGCCCCTCCGCCTCCGCCCCCGACGCCGTCGCCGACGCCCTTTCGCCTCCCTCTCGCGACCTCTGCTCCGCTCTCTCCCTCTTTCCTCTGCGGAGCGCCCTTGCTGGCGAACCCGACGCCGACGAACCCCTGCTCGCGTTTTGGCCTCCCTCTCCGCGAACGAAGGTCGCTTGTCTCTCTCTTTCCTCCGCGAAGCGCCCCCACGCTCTGAACGCGGACACCGCGACGCCGTCGCCTCTGCGAAGCGCCCACACTCCCGAAGAAAGGTCGCTCTCTCTCTCTATCTATCTGAGTTCTTCCTCTTCTTAGTTCTCATTTCATGTTTTCTCCCATTTCCCCTCTTGAATCTAGTTGAATCATTTGTTTATGCATAGCCAGTTGATCAGTGACGGCCATACTTGGGACAATGACAGATGGTGGGTTGGTGTAATTTCCAAAGTTCTAAAAGGCTCTCAGTATGTTGTCTACTTCAGCACATCCAATGAAGAACTAATTTTCAATGAGTCTAATCTGAGGCTTCACCAGGACTGGAGTGACGGCAAGTGGGTCATTGCTTCCCGGGTAGGAACTACGGTTGCTTCTAATTTTGTGATGAATTGTTTTGGTGGAGTTCTCATTCGGGTTCATGCTTTTGTTTCATTCCCCGGCGAACGTCTCCCATGCCTTGTTGTGATTTTGATTGGTTGCATGGAGAATCCTATAAGGAGTTCTTGATGGTGTCAAATTTGTGATTTCGCAAGTTTAGAGGAACACTTAATCAGTCAAACCATATTTCAATTACTTTGATGCAAATTGGTGCCAGTCAATGACGTCTGATGAACTAGAGAGTATTTCACATGGCAGTTGTACTATGTTTTACCGATCTGAGTTTATAACTCTTTGAATTCAAAGACCAGATTCCTTTATTTAATTGTAACACTTAATCGGTTGAGTTGCTTCTCTAGGACAATCATGTAGCTAATGGGTTCTTGAAAAGAGACTCGTTGCAAATGTAGTGCCATCCCATGTTATCGATTAATTTTCTTGCTTTCCCCTATGTTGAAGTGATCAAATAGTTTTTGCTGGAAGAGTGAACTATGAAGCTTATATGTATGGACTCCGGGTCATGCAGTAGAAAGTCACACCTGTCAATAAGCATCATGCTCGATAAATGCTTTATCATAATGTTATCCACAGAAACTCTAGCTGGGACTCCATTTGTTTTCTTGTAGCAGCTGTTGATGGTTTGTTGATTATTATTTATGTTAGTGTTAGGTGCTCCTTTTCCTTCAGATTATCAGCTTGAATTTTTTATTCTTTTCTTGTTCCTCAACATGTATTCCTATTTAAAAGTCAAACTATTTGTGAAGTCAGCGTGATGAGCTGCGGTTACTATCTTGTATATGAGCTAGATTAGCAAGTTTTGGTCTGATGACATCATACCTTTACATCATGTGGTTGATTTATATATTTTTTGAATCTCTCTCTCTCTCTCTCTCAAAAGAGGCAAAAAATGATATTTAAAAATATCAGTTTTAGGATTTACGTACTAAATCAATAAAAATGGAGTAATGTCATTTTGACTCATTCCGAAAACGGAAGAGTGCAAGGTTGCGAACATTTTAATAAAGCATTTGCTGCGTTAGCTTAACTAAAAGTGAGACGTGATTTTTTGCTTTCCTGCCAAATTTTAATATCAATCCAATTTTAAAAAAATAATGAAAATGTCAGATATGAATCTGCGCATCATTATTTGTATTCCATGAAAGTTTCTAGTGTTTCGAATTAAAAAAAAATTGAAAATTTAATCTGCATGAGCCACAAGATTCGAATTGAGCAAAATCAATATGTAAGTCAATCTAGAGAAACCCTAGATGATTTTTTTTATTTTTTTCGGAGACTATATTTGGATTTGGTGGGCAAAGAAATGTCTGGTGAGAGATAGGGCCTAGCATGCAAGAGATCAGTTGCTCTAGCTTGGTTAGCAATGTATTGATTTAACCATGGGGTTGTGCATACTTGTATCAAGCAACTGACTACCCAATCAACTAGCATATCCATAGCACATTTAAGAACTTTTTTATTGTACGTTTTTGTGCAAATTTTTTTTGCTTGCTTAAGGTCGAACTTAGAGCTCCATCTAGTAACTTAAGGTGGCAAACTAGTTTCCTCAAGTTTGAGCATGAAACGAATCTTTCTTGATTTGTTTGAGTAAGAAGATCAAATTGAGTTTGAATAGGTGATTTTTGAAGCGAGCTAAGTTTGGTTAAAAATTAAAGTTTGGCCAAGTTAAAACAGGTTCTTGTCTTCTTGATCTAGCTTCACCGGAATCTCAACGTTGAACCTATATCGCTTGAGTTGATGCACGAATCATTTGAGACAATTGCTCTTCATCTAGTGGCTTTTTATTTATTTATAAAATCATGCTTAGAAGGTTTTCGATGTTCTTAAAGATCCTTCTCGAGGCTCTTTTGCCCAAACTTTGTTTTGAAAGGAAATGGATGGATCTCATTATAGTTTGAGATACTTGATTTACCAAAGCCTTCAAGTTGATCCTCCCCTTGATGCTGTTTGATTGGTTCCTTGTATCGACCAACTTATTTAGGATTTTAAGTAGGAAAGGTCAAGCTATAAAACCGACTGTAAAAAGAGATGCTTGATCCACCGAGTTTGCTTGGCCATGGATGCTTTAAGGGCATTGTGTTCTAATGAGAATCCTTCAAGTTAGATTCACCACTCAATGTCTTCTTTGGAGTTTCCATCTGTCTTTTCTTAGCCGTACTCGGCCGTTATAATGTCACGTTGTTTTACATGAGCGTTCGTAGGGTGTCGTTTCACTTGTTGAAGTAACTTCGAGTGATGAGACAGCACATCATAGGTAGGTAAACTTAGGCCCCCGAAATATCCCACTAACCTCAAGATCTAGGTGAGATACGAGCCAAAGTCTGCTACCTGTGAAACATTTGCACTTGGTGCCATGATGGGACTTATGATGTCTTTGCAATCCACACATCAAAGTCGGTTCCTTAGTTGTGCCGTTCACTTGTCTGTATAGTCTCCCATTACATCCTTCGTTTGGGATATTCAACCTTTTTTAATGTTTGGGTTTATCTTTCCTTTTTTGGGTGCGTATTCTCGACTTGTTTCATGTACATCCTACCAAGTATCTGATTGCCTATTGTTTTTTCATGGTCTATATGTTCTAATTCTTGGTATCAAAACGCCCTTAACTGTTTTTCAATTAACATTGCCTTTTTGTTATTTCACTTGGACCTATTTAAATGAAAATATTATTTATTTTCAATGGCCTTGTAGATGGAGTGTGAAAGGGGAATTAAAATCCAGATATCTCGAGTCCGTGTGAAGAATCACCGATAGGCTATGTTCTTTAATTATAAAAGAGTACAAGCTGTCTCTTTGGCTAGGAATAACAGTTTACTACCCACAATAGGTTGGGTGACATAAGGCTCATCTGCCTAGCCTTTTCATTGTTAGCGGTGAACATTTTGTGCGATCCTCTTTATAGGTCTTGTGAAGAAGTTTACATAGTGGATCCCTTAATAAAGGGCATCTCTTATACCTTCCAACTAGATATTGGTTCAATACCCTAGTAAGTGCATGTTTTTGTCCAGCTAGCACCTATCCTGTTGAATGTGCTTTAGTTTGAAGGATTCCCTTTATGATTTGGTCTTTTCATTTATAATAATAAATGGTAGCATCAAATGATTTGAGAAAAGCATGAATGTTAGAGAAACGCCTTAAATGGAACTCTTATGTTGATTTTGTGTTGGGGTAAAGATATGAGGCTTAAAGTTGAATGTTGATGGAGGCCTTTTGCCATAAGGATTCCTTTTCTTCTTTTGGTGAAGTCACTATTTTGTCATGCATTGCTTCTAGAAGGTATATGTAGGCAACTTTGGAAAATAGTCTAGGTGCATTTTACAGAACCTTTGCATGTGCCTTGCACAATTAGTAAATAGGGTTGGACAAATTCCTTTCTAATTGTCATCTTTCATGTAATCCCTAATTGATTCTTTAGAGCATGAGTCTTTTGCTTTAACCTATGTTTATCGCCTAGTTTGTTGCCTAATTCATCAGCTTGGTATTTGTTTATTTTCTTCGACAGCCGTTGACTACCTTTCGCTTCCCCCTCCCCCCCAAAAAAAAAAAAAAAACAACCAACAAATATCCAAGCTTAGGACCGGACGTGAAGATAAATCTCACATAGGTGGATTGAGTAAGGAACTACAGTGCTCTAGTATGACACGGTAGATTGCGCTGTCAAATACCAACAAGCGCATAAAATTGAGTGTAGCAGAGATGAGGATGTTTGTTTCGACGAATACGTACATGGAACAAAAAGGGTATGTAGAAACTAATCTATTTGAGGAAAAGAGGTTACAAATTTTATTAAGGACAAGATAAGGAAAGCTCGTTTGAGGTGTTTTAGGACAAGTGGTTTGGGATACACCAGTGGAGATGACGTAAGATTGAGTGCAATGGTGTAAAAGGATTTGTATCGTCAACCTAACCTTAGTAGAATAAGTCGATGTAATGAAAAACTTGGCTTGCCAAGTTACACATGTTATAGTTTTTTACCTGAGTGAGATATTGTATGTTATTCTACTTCTCTTGGTGTGAATGATTTTTGGACCTGTAAAAACTGATATTCTATAGAAAATGTTTCCACTTTTGTTCACTCATGTTTTTAAATCTGAAATTTGTTGTTCAGATAGCAATGTGGTTGATCCTGTGGTGGAAACCTATTCCAGTTGTAGTTATCCTTTCGAAGATGTTTTTTGCAGGTTGTTCTGCTTCTTAAAACTCAACACAGTATTTTATTCTTATTGCAGTGATATTGATCAGTTATGCTTTTGAATCTTCGTTGTGTAGGTGTTTCTTTGTTCGCCGCCCTTGGTTTTCTACTATATGGTGGAAGGTAACCTAACTATGACCCTGCTTTCTTTTTTTCTTTCTAGTGAAAAGGATTTCAATCTTGTAACTTACATGGAATGAAGTGAGGGCACTAGAACCAGCAGCATTGTGATTCCTGTAAAATGCAGCGAACTAATGCTCAAAAAGTTGGAAATGTATAATATGTAAGATAGAACAGGTTATGCTGAACAATTGAATTATTTTATTTAGCTAGAAAGCTTATTGAATTATCTTTCTGCCGTAAATGCAACTATGCACAAAACTTCTCATTATATCAGAAAAGGGGATTGCGATGATTAAATTATTGAGAGGCGTTTGGAAAAAGTGCAACCCTGTCATCCGGATCTATGTTGACAGGGATTTGAGAGGTGGAATCTGACTGTCAAGTGGCTGTTAGTCGAGTTAATTCTGTCACCATTCCCTTCTTTTCCTTAACCTTTCCTATTGCTCTGCTGGAAGTTATGTTCTAGCCAGTTGAGCTTTAGCATTCTTGCTTTAGCCATGAAGCAGCCATCCAACCGTGACTTCTAGGATTTCCGATTCCTAGTCTACTGGAGAGACTACTCGCTCAAATACTTAGGAAGGCTATGCAATTGTTGCAAGCACAGCCATTGAAATAGGTAGTCAGTGTTGGTTTAGCAGCTGAGTAAGCCTTCTTACGATACCCCTGAGGACATCCACCTGTTAATAAATTCAGCTACTGGACTTTTTGCATTTATTCAGTTGTGCTGATTTTTGAAATTATGAGTTAGTCTTTTTATGATCCTATGCAATCAAGCCTTCTTAATGAGTCTTTAGAGGATAAAAATCTCTCAGAAAATTCCCAATTCAGGTACCATCTGTGAATTGTTGTGGGTAATTGGCTGTGCATCTTGAAATATCACAATAATGTGCTATAGAATTGGTTGACCATGCCTTCGATATTTGGACGTAGGCTGCTTCTAAAACAATTGGTCAGGTTAGAAGTTATCCAGTGGCCTGCTTCTTGGAGTACTTTCAAATATGAATTCGAGAATGAGAAAAACATGCTGGAAGGTGCACCTGTTGAGAAGGCAGCAAAAGTTCTGACACAGAGAATTGCAGAACTTTGTCATTTTTCTTCTTTTCGGATCATCATTCAGATGTGACTCGATCTATTTTCTGCAGAATATTATCTTCATTCCAAAGTATTACTCAAGGATTACCTCAAAAGGACTTGCAGAGCATCTTGATCGGTGAATATGGTAATTGACTTCTCAATCTCATTAGCTTTACACAGTCGCTGGAGTGCTCTTTACCAGAGGGTGGGCTAAAACTGGATTGTATTACGAAACTGTGAAAGCAATCTTCAAAGTACTGTTATGATTGATACCCCTAAATATTTCAAAGTTTTGTGGTGTGTTGTAATTGTCATAGGAGTACTTTCGCTCGCTAGAACCAAACTCTCCCTTGGGATATTAGATTGACGTTTTAAGTATGGAGGTTTGTATGCTTTTCTTTCTATACTTCTATTCTTCAATCATGAGATCATGCAATTTAAGTAGGTCCCCATGCCAGGACTTTTTTTTTTTTTGAATATAAATATGAGGGGGGCCTACTTCTTTCATTTGCATCTGAGTTAGTTTTTTAACATGTAAGCATATTAGTCTCTGTCCTATGAATGTACTGAATGGTGCTATCAATTTGCAGGTGGATGACAGCGACGCTAATTGACTTCTACATCAACGTTGTTGCTCTTTCTTTCTGTTTTGTATTTTATTAGAAGGGAACTCCTGAAGAATTATTTCTATTTTGAAGACATCACCTCAGTTAATTTGCACGTGTAAAGTTATCGAATGGCTGAATCAGAGGTAATTCTTTACTCATACAATGTGAAATATATTTTGTTTTCTTTTGATGTTTTTTTTATTGATTATTTATTGTTCATTTCATTGCAGCATGAAACTTCCCATCTTGCACATGTAATGCGTGATATGGAAAATGATTTTGAGTTTGCCATCGGGATGGTTTTTTCTAATGAAGTTGAAGCATATCATAAGTATGTGGCTTATGCAATTGGCAAAGGATTTGGAGTGAGGAAGGGTCATACGGTTAAAAATACAAAAGGAGCAATAACCCGACGAACATTTTTGTGCAATTGTGAGGGCCATTCTGTCACCTCATCTGATAAAGAAAAGAAATTTGAGAGGCTTGAAGTTAGATGTGGGTGTCCTGCTCATATCAAATTTAAGGTTGATAATGGTGTCTATGAGGTTATAGAGTATGTTTCTAACCATAATCATGCATTTGTATCGGAAAATCAAAAGCATTTGATTAGATGTGGAAGGATGATATCCGATACTTGCAAAGGTGTTTTAGGTGACATGGTTAAAGCAGGCATTGGTGGGACTACGGCATATAAGTTCTTAGCAAATGAAGCAGGTGGAAGTAGAAACTTGGGTTTCATTTTACGTGATTGCCAAAATTTTTTACAGACAGAAAACAATAAGATTATAGAAGGGGGAGATTGTCAAAATCTTTTGAATCATTTCCATCGCATGCAAATGCAAAACCCAATGTTTTTCTACGCTGTACAAGTAGATCAAGATGGTAGATTGACAAATTTATTTTGGAGAGATAGTTTGTCTAAATTCGATTACGATTGTTTTGGTGATGTGCTAGTGTTTGATTCCACGTATCGAACTAATAGATATAGTTTGATTTGTGCACCTTTTGTTGGGGTTAATCACCATTGGAAAAATACTCTGTTTGGTTGTGCATTTATGTTGGACGAGACGGCGGATTCATTCATTTGGTTATTTAATGTGTTTTTGGAGTCTATGGGAAATAAGGCTCCTAAAACCATATTCACCGATCAAGATCAAGCCATGGCAAAAGCCATTAGAATGGTGTTTCCGAATGCACAGCATCGTTTATGCACTTGGCACATCATACAAAATGCCATTAAAAACATTCCACAGCTTTATCATAAGCCGGATTTTAGAGATAAGTATTTTTTTAGGCTTATGTATAGATGCAAATCGGAGGACGAATTTGAATCTACTTGGATGGAAATGGAAGAGGAGTGGGATACTCAGAACAACAATTGGCTTCAGAGATTATACGGCCTTAGACATAAATGGAGTTCAGCTTTTGGTCGTGATATTTTTTCATGTGGTATAAAGTCAAGTCAAAGAAGTGAGAGTACTAATAATGTCTTCCAGCATTTTTCGAAGAAGACGGCATCCCTTATAGAATTTGTCCACTATTATGAAGAGCAACTGAAGCACATGAGAGAAATTGAAATTCAAGATGATTACTATTCTCGTGGGAAGCCCAAATTGGACGCTTCATCTAATGTGATTTTGAAACATGCTGCTTCAGTTTATACCCGTACTATTTTTCATAAGTTTAGTAAAGAACTTATGGAATGTCTCTCTGAAGATCTTGCAGGTACTACATTTGATGGATCGGTTTATTCATATACCATAAGGTGTGGACATGAATACCTTGTCAGATTTAACCCTATAGAGTTATCAATTTCTTGTGAATGCAAATTATTTGAATCAAAAGGGTGGTTGTGTCGCCATGCATTGTTCGTGTTGAATTGGAATAAATCGATAGTTAAGAGCATTCCATCTCCCTATATTTTGAAAAGATGGACTAAGGGTGCCAAAGAAGGGATTGTGAATGAAGAATCTTTGCCACCTGATCCGTCTACAGTTAATCGATTTTCCACATTAATGCGAGAATCTTTTGAGCTGATGAGTTTGGGAGCCAAAGATGCAAACACTATGCAGATAGTGAGGGAGCATATCAAAATAGCGAAGGGTCAAATTTCATCATACAATTCAAGTATGGCCGTCACTGATGATGCTGATGCTGGTGATGATGGCTCCAATGAGGCTTCTTTGTGCGATATCTCGATATTAGACCCCCTTCGAAAGAAAGGAAAGGGAATAAGTTATGGAAGACTAAAAAGTTCAACTGAAAAAAAAAGAAAAAATCTGTCAAAGGAACGCCCCCAATGCAAATAGACAATCGAGGTAACATATTATTTTGGTTAATATGATCAATTAAATTTTCCATTTATGTTGCATGATGCTAATTAACATTTTGTTGCTTTCTAATGTAGAGTTGGTTGTTCAAGCAACACATAGTGAAACTCATTTTCCAAATTATTTGAGTAATCAAAATCAGTTTCAAAGTATCCTTTATCCCAGCAACATTGGTGGTCCTTCCAGAAATTTTCATAATCAGGTATGTTGCTCTTAGCTTTCCATTTTTATTTACATTTTACTAATTTGGTAAAAAATTTTGTATAGATGCAGCAACCACCATACATCATGCCATCGGGGATTTCATTTTGCCAATTTCCTAATCAGGTATTGAATAAATATGTATAAAGACTTTAATTGGTGATCAATCAATTTGTATATTTTTCAAGTTACTATGCCTCTTTATAATGGTAGAAAACGCTTTCTCAAAAGTTACAATCATTATGATAATTTAATTGCATTATGGTAATGGGGTCATTTTTTTTAATGTAGATGCAATCATCATATATCATGCCGCCAAGCAATTTGAGTGGATTTTCTCCATTCACTACTCAGGTATTTATTATGAATCATTTTATTTGTTAGTATCATTTCAACTTTTTGTTACAATTGTAATATTTACTATTAGTAGTTTATTTTTGGATAGATGTTGGAGTACAATAATAGATCTCATGGAACCATTCTCGAGTCGGGTACAATTTACTTTTTATTGATATGGGATTATTTGAGACATTTATGTAAGCATATTATTTAGATAAATATTAATATATGTCATTTTCTTGTACAGGGGTCATCAAACTCTTTTCAACATCTTGGGATGAATGAATCCGGAGGCCCCTGTGAAAGCACAGATAATGCACGGTCGCAACATAAATAGCCTAGATGGTAAAGAAGCACTCCGCACCCCAGTCACGGACAAGAGCAAGCTCGATGCGCACGATGGTAAAGAAGCACTCCGCATTTGTAATTCTATGGTAGCTTAATGACTGGGGTGCTGCTAGCACCAGTGGATCCACAAGGGATTGCATTATTCTGGCGGCCTGTGAAGCACATGAGACCCTCCCTCAGAGTGCTGAATTTCCTGCTGATTACTTTACATCTTGCCTCACCACACCCATTAAGATGGCTTTAAGATGGTGAAACCTAGTTCCTTAAATATTACTGTTTTGAATTTGATCTCACTCATTTTTGTGCTTTTAACAGTTTATGTCATTAGCCTTCAAATATGTGCTGTGTCTGGGTATTTTCATGTGATGGCGCGCTTCGTTGGTTTATTTTAACCTAGCAGCGAATAGTTGTTTTCAACAATGGCTTGAAATAGAACCCCGGGACATGCTCCAGTTTATATGTGCTGGGTTTTCCATAGGTACTTCAGTAAATAGAATGATCTTTGGGCAAGTGATGCATGTGCATGCTCTGCTCTTCTTTGCTGTGATGTGGAGGTTCTTATGCTTAAGTTTATATGAGTGATATAGCTTTCTCGAAAATAATTTGTAGTTAGAGATGTTCTGCTTAGCTTCCTCTATTATTTAATATGAGAAATATGTAGATGAAGCTTGGCTATATGATCCATCTAAAATTTGTTAATTTGACATTTATTCTGAGAATACTCCTGTTCTCAAATTTTGGCCGTCGGAGTTCGTACTAGATCACTATTACGGGAGTCCCTTGATTATTCTCGATTGATAAAATTCCTGGTCGACCAAACGATCGCAAGACGCCTGGGAGAACCGAATTGGATTTTTACTGCAGTGACCGACACTATTGCTTGGAATGTCCTCCCTCATGGTAGCACACTATTTATTTTTTGTACTTAATTTGTGCAGCTTTTTTAATTTTCTTATTTTAATCAATTGCGTTTTCATCTGTGACTAGTCAATATTTGATTGTTGTGCTGCAGATCTGTTTCAAAGATTGTTCGAGACAAGACCTTTTGGTAGCCAGCTGTTTCGAAATTTTTACTTGCTGAAACAATTATGCGTTCAGCAAACTGTTCACCAATATCTCATCCAGCTCGCCACCGACACATCAGCATCATATGTGGTACTGCAATTTCTTTCATCATCAAGTGGTTTCACGTGAAGATTTATTACTGATTTTCTTCTTGTTGGTATGTAGGGATGCATGGGACATGGCTGCCGAAATCTGTCTATCGCAGCTTCCATCTTTGGTGGACGATTCTGTGCAGAATTCCAGCTTCAAACTTTTACTTTTTCCTTTCAAATTGCTTGATCTCACTCATGGTTTGTCCTCAAGTAACACTTTTCGGCATTCTTTCAGCCAAGCCCTTTTTCACCGAACAAATAACAACATTTGAGGTATGGCTTGATCATGGGTCTGAAAGTAAAAACCACCGAGAGCAGCTGCCTATTGTTCTTCAGGTATGATATGGCTTGTCATAGTTATCTGTCATCTTTTGACCATGTCGCAGTTATAGTTCTCTTGCTCCACCATTCTTCACTTTTTCTTGTTTACTTTTAAGCAGTTAAAATGGTTAAATATAACACGATGCTTATCAACTTTAAGCTTGGTTGTTCAAGTTGTCTTTGTGAGTCCATCGGTTTGTGTAATTGAGGAATCTATGCATATTCTTAGGTTCGCTCAGCCCGAGTCATCGATTTCGGGCACTTGTTCTCCTTGGAAGGTTCCTTGACATGGGACCTTGGGCTGTGGATCTGGTAATAATGGTGCTTTTGATTTTGTGTTCTACGTTCGACATACATCCTGCTAATTTAACTGTACTTTTCAATAAAACTTCCTCATAGGCCTTGTCAGTTGGAATATTTCCATATGTCCTAAAGCTGTTGCAGACCACAACTCCGCGGGCAGATTCTTGTATTTATTTGGACAAAAATTCTTGCCCTTGACAAGGTAATGATGATAGCATATGTTGTTGAACTGCATAACATTAGACATGTTTGGCTGGCATTGCTATAAATTGATCTTGTTGCACGTGTTTAAAGTGTTGGAGTGCACTGCTTGATCCCTCGCATTCTTTTGTGGAGATTGGATGGTATTGGGAGGGTGTTTGGGGCCGCAGCAATGTCCAATTTTTTAGATGAATCTCAATTTGACAATTGTGTCTCTGGTTGTCCAGATTCAAAAGAGTATTTTTTCTCATAGATGTGCATAACTTAATTTATTGAGACTGTTTTCATCCTAAGAGGAAATAATGATGCTTTTTATCTTAGTTCATTATATACATCAATTGAATTGCCATAGTGGAAGTTGAGTGTGATCCGTGAAGTAAATCTTTTGGAACCATGTTTCATTAAGCACTAAATAGTGATGGTACAAAATGTGGACATATGGTCCTTTGGAGAGAGAGATTTTGTTTAGGGGAAAGGGACCATATATGGAGTAAAAGAAAAAAAAAAGAAATTGGTTCTAGTTCATTGACTATTTGAGTATAAGCAAAAGAAGAATATGGGTCTAATTCAATGACTATTTGAGAGTATGTTGCTTTCATTAGGAATTCCTCTATGATTTAGTGGTGTGTTATTCTGAATGGCCTTTATGTTTTTGCTTGTGCAATGATAGTCATGTCGTGGATTTAGTAAAAGATGGAGGGCACGCATACTTTATCGGGTTTCTTGACGGTATGGAAGCGTATCCCGAGCAGGCGTGCAATGGCTGCCTTTGTTTTGGCTGTCATTGTGGATGGCCATCGAAGGGGTCGGGAAGCATGTATTGAAGCAGGTCTTATCCATGTCCGCTTGAAGCACCTACGGGTCCAAATCCAAATGACACGCACACCGATCCGTTGTTCCTTCAAAGGCTCTCTCTTTGTCTGGGAAAGGTTTGGGAGGATTTTACCGAGGCCCAAATGATTGGGTTGGAGGCAAATGCCCCTGCTATATTTGATCCTCTATTGTCTGAGCCCCAACCTGAGGTCTATAATTTAGCTTTATCATTTAAATCTTGTCAAAATAATTCCTGCTTGTTGTATGATGTTAAGGAAATTAGCTTTCTCAATTCTCTATTTTAAACTTCAGGTCGGGCTTCGCTGTTTTTTGCACCGGGCACCTTGCTTGATGTTGGGTTTGACTCAAATACGGATAGTGTTATTGGAGACGAAGAGTATGATGATGATGAAAAGACTAGGACTGAGATTAGCATTGTCAAAAGCCTCTTGAGTGTTGTTTCGGATGGCAGCCCACCGGTGAGGGCGAGAGGTCGCCGTAGGTTTGTGATCTGCCTTTTATGTTTTATGCGGTTTGTTCCTTTCTTTTGTGTTCTAAGATTCTATTTAAGACAGCATAAGATGATACACCGTATTCAACCAATCTCTTGGTACAATCAGGATAAGTTGGTCATAGAACTTCTAAATCAATTCATGTTACAATCGATTGATCATATTCTCGCTTCGAGCTTTAGATATGTGTCTCCCGAGAACTTTCATTTTTACAAAACTCTATTTTTGCCATAAAGTTTGACAATCTCGTGCAAACATATTGTTATACAGTTTCTATTAAACAAACTCATATAAAAAGATATTGTTCCATTATAGTCGGATGTCATTAATAGCTGTTCATATATGCTATCATTTGGGAAAAGTGTTATGCCTCATGCTTGAATTGCTCTTGCTGCTTTCTCTTTCAACACCGTTCTCCTTATGACTTTAGAAGGCACTCTAGCTTTAAGATTCCGTTCGTTTCACGGAAAATGAATGATTTGAAGAGCATCTTTTTAAAATTGATGGATTGTATTGCTTGAAATAATTAGTCAATGAAAATATTTTCATATCGATAATAATTTATGTCTGAATATTTTCGTGAATGATAAAATTATTTATCTATTTATTTATTTTTGTAAACGATACAATCCATCGTTTTTAGGAAAATGTTTTCCAAATTATTCATTTTCTGCGAAATAAATAGAGCCTAGTTCTTCTTGAGTTACCAGTCGTTGTCATTGGCTGCGCCTTTGGTAATATTAAATGTTATGTTTCTTCACGCATGCTTGGTACCATCTTGTTTGATCAGTTGGGAGAAACTATGCTTTAACAAGTGTTTGTTTCTGGTCTTTCAATCGGTCGAACTTTAAGTTGTATGTCATGGGCATTAGTTGGGTATACGTATCCAGGCTATGTTGTTACTTGTTGGGAGTGCAACTTTTTAGTCATTATCTTGCTCATGTTAATGCTGAAATGCATGTAATAAGATGCATACTAAAGCATTTGGAAGCATTATGGTGTTTTGCTTATGTGTCAAGTATGCTTTGTAGCATCTATAAGCTTTCTCAAAATCTTCACTTACTTTAACTGATCCATCTGAATTATTCTGTTACCAACTTCTAGTTTATCAAGCTAAAATTATGTCCATTTTGGTTACTTCATGATCTGCTATTACTTTCTATTTGGCAACCTGACAGAAGTTGATGGGAAGACAACTGTTCAAAGTGATCTGCCATGATGCTTTTACCCTAGGACTACCAACTCATGCTCGTGCTCCATTGTTTTCTGGGTTGTAGCTAACAAATGACACGTGTTAAGGAAGTTCAAAGGATATTGTGTTTTATATGTTCCATAAATCATACTTTTCCCTTTTAACCACCCTTTTCTCTTCCAGCTATGCTCCGAAATGGGAGGTCTACAGTTTAGATAAAATTGGTTTTAATGGGGACTTTCCTGTATTTCTGTGGATTATATTTCTTTACCGGACTGTATCTGAATTGTTTAATTTTACAGCCGTGGGACGGTTTGCTTTTGGTCACAACAAGCACCTTAAGGCGATTGCTGCCGCGAGCAATGCCGTCGTTTCCCTCCAACAAAAGGTCGATTATCATTGAAGTTTAGCACCTGTTCGACTTTTCCTTTGAAAACAACGTTTTTGGCTCATACTCATGTTCGTTAATTTATCAAATGCATTGTCTGAGCATTACCTCATTGTTATACTCCACAATATATACGAATTACAAAATCTCGTTATATTTTGACACAATAGCAATATTTGATGATCGTCGACTTTGCAATAGTCGATGATTTTTCCTTCTTTTTATTAATGCCAAATAGTTACAGTTTCAATTGTGTGGTTGATCAGATTTTGACTGCTCATCGGAGATGGCAAGCATACAGCGGTGATAGCTCGTGCTCCGACGACCTAATATTCATGGCCAAGAAGTCGTCGCTAATGCGAATTCATGGGACGGAGATAGATGTGTTCCTAGCAGCCAACACCAAAGAAGAAGCTTGCGACTTTAAGGTCAAAGGGAACCGGTTGGAACGATCATGCACCATATACGCCGGAAATGGCACCACCGTCATTGCTCAAGTAAGCTTGGAGTTGAATGGGGGTGTTTTCTTTCTCCTCTGTTCTTTTTCAGTTAACAAATTTGTAATGTCGTGTGATGTCCAAGAATACGCGGCGCTTGCTAACTGTTTTTGTGTTTCCGTAGATGCATAAGGATCACAAGGCGCAAAACGTTGCACTCGGAAAGGACATGTTCAGCATAACGGTGTATCCGAATGTAGATTATGCTCTCATTGTTGCCCTTGTGGTGATCCTTGAAGAGATTAATGAAGACACGTTTGCTGGAAAGCACTCCTTTTCTTGTACTCGCCCTTAGCCTTTTTCCATCTTCATTTTATCGACCGGGTGCAATTTGCATTTCCTCAATGATAGAACTCTTTCCACAAGCTTTAAACACTTAGAAGCTATGTTGCAAAGCCAAACACAGCGTTGGTCATGCAAGTGGCGCGTCAAACGCTTTTCTCCTGTGTATTGGTGCATCAACGATATTAGATGCCTGGACGTTCATAAGATATGCAGATATAACAAGACAGACCGAGGGGCGTGCTGAACCTTAAGCCAAGAGGAGACTCAATATAGCATGGAGTTGCAACAGCCTAAAACCATCTATTTACCCCACTTACACAAGCGTTGCCATTGCCAGAGTAACTTCAAAATACAAGACTTCCGACCATTTGAAGCAATGGTTTTTTTCCTGGATGCCAGCATTTTTTAGCATCACGTCCTAACATCAGTCGCATTTTTGTATTTGTGGTTGAAAACATCAGTCACACATCACACATGCACAAAAAGAACCGGGACGATCGAGATAAGTTGAACATGACTTGCCCATCTAACTTACAAGCGCAATTAATACTGATTCATAGAAAAAAAATCGGATTCTTATGAATTATATCAAGATGCTAACCAGCAGATGTACACCACCCCCATACTAATAGAGAAATCCAAGCCGAAGCAGGAGTAGCAAAAGGTCAAACAGAATAAATTCTTCGATCTTTTACCAGGCGGAGACCGTGTCATCACATATCGAGCTTAGACAATGAGAATGACAAACAGGAGGAAGATGAGCGAGTTAAAGCCCCAAATTGATAGGAGCAAACCACCCATTTCATTTTGCAGCAACTAAATTAGAATCATCACATTTCACTGCTTTTACAGATTAAAGAGAAGAAGATTAATAAGAGGAAAAAATGGACACACAAGGAGGAGAAGATGAAAAAGAAGAGAGGAATATTTACAGGGATTTACTGGTATAACAGATTATTTGCCAAAGCCCCCATCATATGCAGGACGCTGACCATCTTTGACACTCCATGAGGCTAAAGAATACGTAGCATGCGAATCCACACCCGACGAGTCTACGTGAGAACCGAGATAAGTCGGGATTTTCCAAGTGAACCTCCGGGAGACTCTCCGTACGAGATGTGACTGATCATCAATTCGCACCGAAAGAGCAAGGCATCGGTGACGCATCCACCAAACTCAAGCACCTGCAGGTGCCACGCAAAAGAGAGAGAATGTGCATTTATCTTCCTTGTGCATTTTCATCGGCATATATTGATACGCAAGCATCAGCGAGCTCCAAAGCAAAGCAAGTAGCACTTGGTAGGGATGGAAAGTCGGCAGCTAACTGAACCAATTTTCTGGGCCATGAAAGTTGGGTAGTAACGAATAGTGCCAAGGGGTTGACCATCAAGGCTAAAGACTTTAATGCGCTGTTCAGCTGAGCCACTAGCAATGATTGGAGCATGCCTATGGACAGCTAAGGCAGTAAGACATCCTCTCGTGAGCATTTATAGTTAGGTAGGGTTCCACATTGTATCTGACATCAAGGAACTGAATCTCTCCAGCCTGTGAGGCACTGACAATCTGAAAAAAAAATTAAATTAGACCATTCATATAGCAATGCTTCTTTTAAATATAGCCACAATCACATGACACACCACCATCCATCCAATCACCAATGGACAAAAGAGAAGGGAGAAGAGCATTAAGAGAGCAAAACATCCGAATTCATGCGAGCACGAGTCTTTTTCTTATCCGTGCAATCACAGTATGGCTATCCTTCCATTGCTGCAGAAAGACCAAAAATAACCTAAGGGTCTTGAATCGCCTTTATTCTAATATTTAAATAACTCCTCACATTCCAAATAGCAACAACTTATGCTTCAAGAAAGGAAAAGGGTTAAGAGAAGGGGAAAAAAGAAAAAAACACATACATAAGGCTGGCAGAAAGATATTGATGGATAATCCAGTTACCTTCGTTGAGTCAAGTCCCGGTTGAAAGCCAACTCCCACAACCCTTTCTACTTCCTTAGTGTGCGGTCGCATAGCAGAAACGAGCCTAAAAACCAAGCAGATTATGCCGGGTAATCAAAAGCCCCTAAAAATGCATGATACTCAACATCTAAAGAAAGAGGTAGTAAGAAGATGGTAATGCTGGACACAACCAGTTATGAAATGAGGGAAAAAACGAATTCCAGAGAGAAAACACAAATATGATAAGACCTGCTTGACATGCTAGCTGTATAAGTTGACACAAATTGACACAAATTAAAATTTAGCATGTAGAATCTAATTTAACATATTTTGGACCAATGTGCATTGACAAGAATTACACGCACGATTATGACATGCTAACATGAATTGCCAGCCCTAAAATGATGTCTAGCAAGCGACAACATGACACGTGGATAATTAGATTGTACTTCATATGAACTAAGCAAGAGACCAAAACAATTGTGAGAGTGTGCCAATCTACTAATGAGTTTCACTCAAATAGTAGCAGGCGAAGCTCTGATTAAAGAATGCAGCATAATGATGATACACTTGTAAGTAGCCAAGAAAAAGAAAAACCTGCGACTTTTCATCTGTAAAATATATGGATGCAGTGTTTACTTCCCACCTTATTTTGCCACTAACGCAATTGTCAATGAATTCAATGAGAAGGAAAAGGCCATAAATGCAAATGCTGTCAATGGAACACAGACAGACTGTCATGATGACTTTTAGCATGGTGAAGCAAGTTCTGGATGTGCCTGTTACATCAAAAAGCCATACCTCATGGGACGAATGCAATATGAAGAGTATACTATTGATAATGTACACAATCAAGGGCGGCCATTTTCTTAGATCTCTACAGAAACCACCGAAGGGAACAATAGCAAGAATATATTCAAGCCCAGTTGAAGTCATAAATGAGATAGCAACGACATGCCACTCTTGCAAAAAGATATACCTCTGTTCAGGTAACTTGGATATCCTTCTAGCATCTAGACCAGTGATATATTTTTGTGCTGCATGAACATTTTCAGTACCTGTATAGAAGAGTACTGGGTTAGAAGAAGTGGTGCTAGTTCAATTTCTGCAAGAAAAGGGGGACAAATTGAACTAATGCACATCATATTAATGGGAGATTATTTCAAAACAGTGAGAGGTTAAAGAAAGTACTCTTCGTCAATTGGAAAGTGTGCAGACAACATCTCTCTGCAGCAACTCTCACTGGGGTACTGGGATCTTTCAAACATTCCGCGAGTGCAGGGCCAACAACTGAAAGATTGGCCAACAATAGTGCAGCATTTACCTGCAAGAAAGATAAGTCCTGAGAGCACATATAACTTCATGGTAAACAAGAGGTAGGTATTCAATAGAAAACTGTACGTACTTTTGCAACAGATTTTAGAGAGGATAATGCCCTTCTTCGAACTTCACTGGAATCATCGCGCAGCGCAGATACAATGCACAACATAATATCTGAATGCGCAGTGTTACTATGATCAGTTTGACTTTGGTGGAGTAGTAGTCTTCCCAAGGCTTTGGTTGAGGTTTCACGAATAGGAAACTAAGAGAGAGAGTATGTCAGAGATTTGTACGAGCAAAATATCAAAATGGTAAGTTCAAATTCTGGAGAATGAAACCACCTTCTCATCAGTTAAACCGCCTTTAAGTAGGTCAACAGTAGACAGGAAGGATGGCGATCCACTGACAATCGAAGGATTATGCCGGAGCATTGATGCTATCGTAAGCACTGATCCATGCCTTGTGGACCAGCTTGAAGAAGAACCCAATGTCAGGAGTTCTTCGATAAGATCATATAGCTGGGCATCTTCCATGTGCTATATTATCAACATCAAAAGGATGAATGGTCAGTTGTCACCAAATATGACTATAAAACCAAGGCAAGTCCATCCATGCATAATAAAAGTGTCAACTCTGAAAAGCAGTAATGTGATTAACCAAATATGAACAGATATCCCAAGAAGAATTCCATGGGCAAGTTCCGCCGTTTGTCTCATTCTTAAAGATAACTAGACACAGCCTGAAGGACATAAAAGCAAAAATAAAAGAAGTGTACTTATGACAGACCTGAGATATGATGCCCAATATGTCTGCAGCAGATACTCGAACTTGATCATCATCGTGATGAATCATATCTTTTAGGAGCATGTACACCCGAGTTTTCACAGCACTGCTCAAATTCATTCCAGCATACTTCACCACACCCTTTAAAGCAGTCAAATTGGCCTCCCTAATTCCAGCATCTGAAGCCTGAGGGCAGTCCAGATTCACTCTGTTAGATAATAGTCTTTCCAGGACATCGTGCATCAAGAAAGACAACAAGCATTACCTGCAAGTTGGACAACAGGTCACTGACCAAAGGGTCGATCCTGGGACTGAGTGCACTGAGCTTTCCAAGGGCAAGGGCAGCACTTGAGCGGACACTCCTGATTAATTTGAATGTGCGTCAACATGAAGAGTTGTGACAAGTAAAAAATGCAAAAGCAAGATCCACAACAAGAGGGAGAGGAACGTTCCTCCAAAACAAAGGCATTCCCTGCAAGAATAACATACAAAGTATTGCCCCTACCTTGTATTGTCCTGGAGACATTTGACAAAAGTTGTCTGCAGCTGAGGAAGAAAAGGTTTCAGAGCCAATCCTCCCTTTCTCAGTATGATGCTTAGAGTAGATAATATTGCACTCTTCACTTGCCAAGGAAACCGATCACCTATAATCCGAATAAGTGGTCTGCATCCACATGCAGTTTAAATGTTAGGGAAGGAAAAAGCTAAACCATTGGTAGCACCCGCAAATGAAGACATTAACCATATAAAGATGAAATGCATCAATTACCGAATTAATAATCTAAACAAAGAAGAAATAGGGTTCAAGCTAAATTTGGTTAGCTCAGCACAAAGACAACAAGATTTATGGGGGAAAAAGAGTTACTTGAGCTGTTAAATTCACAATCAAGAACTTAAGAATGACAAACTAAAAGGATTATTAGACTTAAAGAGCATTCTCTAGTTTCTCAAAATGACTTTGCAAAAGCAAAATTCAATTCACATTTCCAAAATTTCCAGTAGTATAGCAGCATGTCTTAATAATTACTAAAAACAACAAGCAAAAATTTAGAATGTAAGTGCTACGAATGCAGTTCTCATTAATTACCAATTTACAAAATTCCAGTCAACTTTTTTTTTTTATTTTAAATGGATTCCAGTCAACTAGATCTTAGATGTTGGGATCATTCAGAGCAAAAAATCCAAGAAAACAATACCCTGTTATTTGGATTACAAACTCCTTCAGAGCTTTTTCACTTGTCACTTCAATCAGCTCTCCGAGACCTAATGCTGCTTGTTCTCTTAATTCAGCAGATCCACTCATTAGACCCTGTAGGGACAAAAGACATAAAAAGAGGCTGAACTTGCCGCTCAATCAAAATATTTTGGATAAAAAACAGGTGCTAATGAAACCCATCAATTGTGTTTTGGCCAAAATCCTTAGAGCCAAAAATAAGCTTCAGTGCTTTCAAATGCACTATTGATTATAGAACCTCTGAGAGTTGTTTGTAAGTCTTGAGGTCAGTCTTACGATTAGCATGAGTTAGAAAACCTATAGTTGTGCCTCATTAAAGGAATATGGTCAGCAGGACAAGTGAAAACAACATTGTAAAAACCCTTAAAGAGATATCATGGACACACACATCAAGACTGTTGTCTACAGACGTGCAACACCAAAATTGTCATAAAAAACACGATGCAAGTTCCTTTGCTTTCTCATTTATTTTTAATAAGTTCCTGTGCCTTAACTGAGCATGATATCACTGTGTGCAAAAGGAAATAAAAAATCCAGTAACACTACCGATAAAGTATATGAAAGTTGACAATGCATATCTGACAATAAAACTCATAAAGGCAAATATAAGTATCTCAATATCCATTTTGCCATAGTCTGAGTCTTTTAAGTTTAAGAGACACTGCTGTCCTACAACCTTACTTATGAAATAACAACCACCAAGCCTGCCACTAACTGGTGTCAATTGTATATATCCTTTTGCGCTTTTGCCATGTGTTAACATCCATCGGGACCTCTGTAAAATCTAAATATCCGTCTTTCCTTTTCATCTCTTTCTATGTTTACTTAGATATTCCCTTTCCCTTAACACTATCAACCTACATTTGCGTCCCATTATTCAATCTTCGACCTTACTATCAAGCACTAAACATAACATGATAATTCAGATGAAAGTTGGCAGTGTTAGCCATAAAATTTCTACAGATCTGTAAAAGCAAAGGATGGAAGCTTTAGTGTATTCTATCCTCGTTACTGAAAAACTCCCCAAGGCTTAAATTTCAAACTATGACAAGCCATAAGTTACAAAGGTCTGATTTTCAACAGCAGCATTGACATAGCAAAACTAACAATAAAACAACACGTTATTTTACCACCTAACAGGATTCGCTCGAGATTTGGTTTCCAGTGGAATTCTCTCTTGTGACTATTGTTGGATTGTAGAACAACGACAATTATAAGGAATGCCGCTACACAGGGCTTGCATTGTTATGCCCGACATAACTACCATCAATCTCTTTCATACCTTGCAAAAGATTTGTCGACACCACCCATGTCCATGTCTTTTAAGGCAAACATCAAACTCAATTGTTCATCAAAGCATATCAAAGCATATTGACCAAACCATAGCAGGATCATACATTTTCTTGTGAAATTAAGCTATTAGTACTGTCAACAACATAATCCATATATATTATTTCCAAAGTTGCTAAAGAATAAGAAAAGGAGAAGCAAGACTAGGAGGGGAGGCAATACTTGCTGAAATATTGGAAGCACTGGCTGAAGAGCTTTTGGAAGACAAAACCCAGGCACAAGCACAGGACCACCCTGAAAGTAAAAGCATGTAGAATTTCACAAAAAATCCAATATGCAAGCCCAATTAATTAAGTATAAAATACTCTGCATGCGTAATTTCCTCACCTTCTTTTTCCTACGCTCTTTATCCCTGGAGGTAGATACTGCATCTCGCACCAGTTTTATATACGAAGGAAGTACCTCCTTGGGAACAGAACCAACCACCCTCAACAAAGCCTCCCAGGAGACCTGTTCAATGACAATAAGAAATGGAGATTACAAGTTCAAGGACCTGTTAAGAGGAAAAAATAGTTGTCATAAAACATACCACTACAGTGGCTGAATCTTGGTCACTCAGTAGAACAATCAAGGTAGATATAACGTTTGGAGCTTCATCTACCAGATACAGCTTGCTGTTCTTAATGTCTAGCATTGGGTAACATAAAATCAGAAAATCCACCAAGAAAATACTACTATGGACATCCTAAGCAAGTACCAGATATCCAGACTGCTGTTGCCAGTCCACCACTGCATTCAAACTCCGAACACCTGGTTTATGTCCTTGAATAGAAGAGAATGCTGTGACAAGCCTTTGCTTGCCTTTCAAAGCATAATCTCTCCATATTCGAATATTTCCATCACCTACACAAGATGAAATTTTCCTCTCGATTACAATGTAAAATGTAAACTCTTTCCAGCCATCATGACCAACTAAAAAAGAATAATTACATGAAGCGACAAGGAGCAAACTGTCATCGAGCTCATTCAGAAGGCACAAGCTTAGATATGCCCTTATCCGGGAAGTCGTGATTATCAAAGCTGTTTAGAAGCGCAGCATCCTCATAATTCCATATCCTGGAAAATAAATTATCAGGAAAACGCATTCTTTAGGCATAAATACCTAAACTGTCCACATGAAGCAGAGTTGGCTGACTTTAATGATCATTTTCAGATAGAATATTAAAAAATTAAAAATATATGATGCCTAGAATTGCATTTGAAGAGCTCTTAGAGAATCTGCATAGAAATTCCACATCCGATGTAATCTTCAAACCGGCTTGCCGAGCTCAAAAATACTTTGGAAATGGTATAGCTACGCAAACCCCGATGAGTGAAATCATTATACAGAACATGGTATACCTAATGCGTTCATTCTCATCTCGCAAAGCAATCACAACAGGAGAAAATGGTTGCAACAAGGCTGCTTTCGTCCCGTCTCAAATCTGGTGTCCCAAATGGCAATTTGGTTATTGAGCTTACGGACAAATGAAAGTCGAGCAAATGAGAAGACACTAAAAAAGGCAAGGGACTCAAATTTTATGACACAGAAGAATATAAGAAAAATGTTGAAGACTCACAAGAGTGTTGGCATTTAGTGATGTGCTCAAGTGCCAATTTCTCCCTCTCCTCCCTTCTAGCTGATATTTCTTCACAATCATCACCGCAAAGAAGAATTGGCTTGGAGAAGTGGCCACAACTCCAATTATAGATAGTTGATTGCGGAAGGAAACTGCGTTACGGAGCCCCAAGTTCCTCCGTAAGCTAAAACAGATCGCTAAGCCGATTCCGGAGAACTCATCAAATATGGCCTGAATTCCAAAGAGTAAACTCTTCGCATTCCCGCTAAATAACTTGGCCGAGGAGGACTAACAGGAGGAGTTCGAATGTTAATGGCAACCGACTGCAGATGATAGCTTAATATCAAGGAAGGTATAGCAGATTTAAAGAAAGGAAGATAAACTATCAAATTTGCAACTATAGAAAATAAATGCAGCCACACAACAAAAAGCGGGGTCCATTACAAGTAATCAAAAAGAACAGGAGCACTTCATTTCTCTTTTGAGACTTGGAGCTAAGTATAAATAACCTGTCGTGTGCATGTCGAACCATGAGGAGGACCGCGCAAGACCAAAAGACTAGGGGCTCTGCTATAGTTTCACCAGGCCGCACACTATTGCCGAGGGTTTTAAAGATTTTGCTACCACTTGCTCAATACCAATAATAGAAAGCACTCGCATGGAGGTGTAGAAAATCCTAATGCAAATGTGCTCCATCCTTATCCAACTATAAACCTTAACATGAATTCTACTAAGTGGAATCCAAAAAAAAAAAAAAACAGGGAACCTTGGGACGTACGGGAGTCATCAATGGGGTGCCTATCGGTGGGGCTTGGGAAGGCGACGGAGAGGCGACGGCGTCGGCGGCGTCCGGGTTTAGGAGCGGGGGCGCCGCGGAGGAAAGAGAGAGGGAGAGAGCGAGCGGAGCGACCTTCGTTCACGGAGAGGGAGGCCAAAACGCGAGCGAGGGGTTCTAAAATCGGCGTCGGGGTTGCCCGGCAAGGGCGCTCCGCAGAGGAAAGAGGGAGAGAGCGAGAGCGGAGGTCGCGAGAGGGAGGCGAAGGGGCATCGGCGACGGCGGGCGAAGAGCCTGGGGCGAAGGCGGAGGCGGAGGGGCGTCGGCGTCGGCGTCGCGGGCAACCAGCGGAGGAGAGAGAGCGTTGGCGTTGGCGTCGGCGTCGCGGGCAACCAGCAGAGGAGAGAGAGCAGAGGCGTCGGCGGAGGTGGAAAGGGCGTGTGCGTCGGCGTCGCGGGCAACCGGCGGAGGAGAGAGAGCGAGGCGTCGGCGGAGGTGGAAAGGGCGTCGGCGTCGGCGTCGCAGCAACCAAATGGCGGAGGAGAGAGAGCAGAGGAGGGGGAAGAGCATTCGGAGAGAAGCACTGCGACTTTTGTTCTCCCGCAAAAAGCGGAACGGAGAACGGGGAGAACGGGAAAGAGAGAGAGAGAGAGGAGAGAGAGGACGAGTCGACAGGTCGCAGAGGAGAGCGGAGAGGAGAGAGAGCGTCGAGTGGTGGGCCCCGGGAGCGGCGCGCGCAAATTTTAAACCTCTGACGCCGTCGCCTACGTGGAGCCACGTGTCGATCGCTGAATGGTCTTACCCTACGCCTACGTGGAGGGTAAGGACCACCCAATATTTTCTCGAATATTGGGAGTTGGGGTTAGAAAAAAGTAATCTGCGTCAAATCTGGGCCACCCACTGATGTGGGCTTCCACGAATCGGCCCATATTTCATTGGCAGGCCCAATGCGAGCTAAGAACACCGAATTACTTGACTGTGACACGTGGGTCCACGTTAGCTAGTAGATCGAGTCACGTGGAGCCCACGCGACATAATAACTTGTCAAGAAAGAAATTTCTTCGAAAGCTCGAAGCCATCTTGGTAATGCCCAATCCCTAAAATTCGAGTACAAAGCGCATATTTTGCATCTATATTAGCTTTGCGCTACGCCTTGATGATGACAGAACCATCACAAAAATTTTCAATCAGGTTCGACTCCAATAAAGAGGAGAATTGCATGAAAAATATATAATTCTCTCACAGCAAGAAAGGTACGATCAATGGCGAAGAAAAATTTGACATTGTTTTTTACCGTAATTATTTTCTTTTTTGAAAAGTACACGACTATGGGTATAACTGAAAGAAGCTATTGTGTGCACCTAGTTTAGTTAGCAATCTGACCCAAGAATGACTTGCATTGGACTCATATAATTCGAGTGCAATCGACAGTTTAATTGTTACCATAGTATAGTAACTGAAGAAGGATGTTGCACTATGTGAATTATTATATATTATAAAATGTTTTTTTGTAAAAGACTGTGAATGAAAGAATTCCACTTGGATTGAATTCTTGATCTCTACGTGCTTTTCATCGTACGTCCATTCCTTTTTACTCATGGTTATGAATATTGAATATTCACATTGAGATGTAACTTAATTACTTTGAAAAGCCTCACATCTCATACAATTAGAGTTAATCAACCATGTAAGATATTAGTTCCACTAGTCGTGGTTGTACAAATTGGATTGAGGAACAATCTAAGCTACATACCTATAACATGTCTAACTTTATGTTTGCCAGCTTGTCAACACCTGAATTTTTGTCGAAGAAAAAGAAAGAGAAAAAAATGAATGGAATGAAATGAAAAGTCGAGTCCCAGTGGGCCGGCGTGTTCAGCCCATCCTTCCAATGAATTTTCGGCCATTTCGAATACTACACCCAACTTCCCATTTATTTTCCTTCTTTCGGCCCCCTTCTCTCCCCTTTTTATTTAGCCCATCTTCCCTTCTTTTGTCTATGCTCGTCCAAGTCTTCTTCTGTTTCCCTAAACCTCAATGTTTCAACCCAAGACCTCTTTCCCTCTCGCACGCGAGCGAGACGCGACGCACTGGTGTCTAGCAGGCGTATTGCTGACGCCACCACAGTGACGCGAGCAACGGAAGAATGATGCGTTGTCGTCGGGAGAGAGGTGGGCAGATGGGAAAAAAGCATTGGAGCGTGCTGGTTTTGGAGGAGGAGAGTTCTTTCTAGTTTTGGTGGTTGTGGAGAGGCTGGAGAGCTTTTCCAATAAAAGACCAGACTTCCTCTTGCTAGCTAGAATGAGAAAAAGGTCTTGAGAGGCTGAGGAAGGAAGATCGCCGGAGAAGTCCGCGCACGGCCGCCGACCTCCTTCGCTGTCCACGGCTAGGCGGAGGCCCCAGATTCGATCCTCAGACGAGAAAGAAGGTCATTCGGCGTTTGTACGGCAGCCGCAACGGTTCCATTTCTGAACCAGGCAAGAGCTAACTCCATAATGCCTGTGTATTTTTTTTTTTTTATTATTTTTTTTTCTACGAACTGAAATCCGAGGTTTGTTCTTCGTGAGGTCGTGGACACCCTCTATAGAAATGAAACCGATCTATGACCAAGAATGCTAATTCATGCTTCTATACGTTGAGATTGAACGTCATTCCGCCATGAACACAGATCTGTAGCTTGCCTACTAAAGTGTACACCATGGGTTTGCTAAAATGTCTAAAAAAGACCAAACAAATTCCCATGAATCGATTGCTGTTTTTGGGGAGATCTTGAGGAAATGAGGCTAGTTGGTCGCTAATAATGGTGTTCGGAGCCTGCACTGGTTGCTGAGAACCACGCTAAAACCGAATCGGAATACCATTATGGAACTTGCATATCGCGTGCTTGATAATATGCTTGAAAGAAGGCCTAAACTGGTTCTTCGTTGAACCTTAATATCGATTCGTGTTTGCTTCTGCATCGGTTGGATCTTGTCTGACATTCGTGTTTTTGTTGTGTTCTCATGCGATTTGGTGAAAATCCGGGTTCGAGTTCAACGTGTATGCATATCCCCATGCCCGAAGGTTGTTCGTCGGAGACCTCCCCTCTCGCTGGCAAAGTTTATGGTTCAAGCCATCCCAGTCAGTTTATCTTTCCGCTTTGTAGTGAACTGGTGATTGTTTGTTTGTTAGAAAGGCTAGGATGGAAGGGACATTAGTTTCGGATAATTTTTTTTTGTTCATGCTTGTGGTCGTCGGGAGTGGCCGGAGTTGGTGGCCGTCGGTCGAAACAAGTGATCGCCGATTGGTGGTGGCTCGGCAGCGATTTACATATTGGCGAAAAAAAAAAAAAAAACGGGTGGAAGATGGTATTGCCTTGAGTTTAATGGTTTGGGTTAAATGGCTGAATGGAGATGAAGTTGAAGGGGTGAGGAAAGCTTCGGGGAAGAAGAAAGCTGAAGGAAGAAGATGGTGCAGGGGAAAAGACAAAACAAAGAAGAAGACAAAAGAGAAAAATGAAGAAAAGACAGAAAAATCATTAAAAAAAAAAAATTTGAAAATTTTCTTTTCCTTTTAATCCGACCGGGTCGGATCCGGGCTTGGATCGAAAAAATATTAAAAAAATAAAAATTCGGAAGATGATAACAAAATTTTAAAACTTGAGGAAATAACAAAAAAATTAGCAAATTCAAAAATTAATAATAAAAATGGAATTTTAGAAAATCATTAAAAATTTTAAAAATCTAGAAAAGTCATTAAAAATTTAAAAAATCGAAAAAATATTAAAAAACTTCAAGCATAAAAAGTAAAAAAATCAGAAAATTTTAGAAAAGATTAGAAAACCCTTTAAAGAACTAAAACCTAAAATTAGATAAGTCTTTAGGGCTTTACAATAGGGATTCTTGTTTTGCTTTGTCTTATTTTCTTTTTTTAGGGACAATTTAGGATGCTAGCGTGCTTTCTATTATGATTATAATCAATTGCGCTTTTCAATATTTGAGCATTACTTCCTTGTTCTAGAATAATTAGGACAAACCTTAAACTTTTATTGATAAGGCTGTTATGGCGTTAGTTAGCACATGATTAAGTTAGGTAGGGAAAGGACACTAGCCTTAGGGCTTACGTAATCAATTCCCAAGTTTAAAATCTCTGGTTCCGTAACTAGTGGGATATCTTTAGGTATCTTATTGGGTTTCTAGTCATTCTCAAAAAAGCTACTAGCGACTCCTTATTTAAATTTTGCATAGGCTTAATTGATTAAAAATTTGAACACTTGATGTTGCATAAGGTATGGGTTTGGGAAAGTCCAAGTCAATGAAAGGCCGTTGGGCCAAGTTGACAATATCCCTAAACCTAATAAGCTCCCTTCCCTACGAGAGGGGTTAGGTCGCAACACAGATGAATCATCATGCACAAGGAAATCTGATAACATTAAAACCCCCACTTGTTCATTGACGCAAAGTCGCTCAGATCAAGCCACTGATCTCAGCCAAATTAAAGAGTCGAAAGTAATATCAAAAGATCGTGGCTGAGCGAGCTTTTAAGGAAGAGCTACATATATCATGTACATACGATCAGACTCATTGAAGCGATAAGAGCACAAACTAGAAGAGAAACAAAGAAAAATTGTATCATAAAGCCACGCCATACTGCATCTGCTTGTCGATCTCCCAAATGACCCTTCCATCCTCTGCAATGTCAATGGAAAATATGTGTCATTTCATGAGACGTGTGTATGGCAGAGGGAAAGATCAGCTCGCTAGAGAGACAATAAGTATTATACATAGGATCACAGGTTATATATCCTAGACTACTTCGAGCACGTGAAAGCAAAACATTTTCCCAAAGAATGAGCCATATACATCAGCACCAAAGCAAATCCATGTCATCCTTCATCAAAACTAGGCAGTGTCCTGTAACTTTCCAGGAAAATTGCACCACGAGGCCTTGACATTGAGTCCAAAAACTTTACCAGACCTATTTGCATTTCTGACATGAATTTGGGTCCTGCAGTGTAATTTTTCCATGATTTTTCTTACCAGAGTACAGTGAAGATGTCGGGCTTGCATTGTAGGGTGCCACCGAGGATCATCCAGTCACTGTCGTCCTCATTGTTGTTTGGAGCTGTAAAGGTGACGTACATGCATGAGAAGTACATGTCGAACACGGGCACCCACAACCACGGACCCAAGTGCAGCCTCCGCTTGGCTTTCGCCACCACGTTGATGGTCACCACCCTGTCCTTCAACGAGCACACCAGGCCCTTAATGCCCAAGTCATTGACGATCGGCAGCATCGACAGGGCCTCTGCTCGGACAATGGTGATGTTGTGGGGGCCCTGAGTGAAGGCTGGAATGTGCAAGGGACGAGAGAGAGCGAGTTCGCCTCCGAAGCTCAAGAGGAGCTTCATGCGGGTGTACTTGACGGCGATGAGCTTACTAGGATTCTTGACGGAGAGACGGATGTTCCATTGGGCGGTGACGTGGGTGGCGGAGATGTTGAGCGACGAAAGGGAAGAGTCTGGGTTGAGCCAGAACTCCGGAGGCATTAGGGCAGGTATGGCTAGGAAGATGACCATGAGGAGGCCGAGAACAGTGGGTATGGCAAATGTTATACAATGGCCGATAATCAGCTTGTACCTGTCGGGCAGGGGTATGGGTGGGGGTGGCACCTGTGAAGGTGACGCTGGCTTGTTATTCGCGGGGGGCGGAATGGCTTGGAGGGTTGTCATTTGGAAATTTTGTGCTGAGTGCTCTTGTTGTTCTGTAAGCATTTCTGCGTGAAGTTTTGTGCCCACGCAGCAAATTTTAAGGGGGCGTGGAAACTGGAAAGGTATTGCTAATATTTAAAGACCATAAAGAAAGAATGCATAGATCCTCTCTCTAACGTTGACTCCCTTTCCTCTAAGCATTAGACCATTTCCTCTCTCTCTCTTCCCATTAGATTGGGGTAATCATTTTCAAAATCCGTCACCCAATCATTTCTCTTTTCAAAACAAGTCATCTCCTTTATGGCTCCATTCCGACGTCGGGGATAGGAAATCAAGGATTTCAAGTCCGTCCGTTCTAGACTTCTTGCCCATCAGAGACAGCAAATCGAGATGTCACACCTGCAAAATCGAGTGCGTGTTTGGCTTTGCACGAGGGTCATGTGAGAAAGGCAGCAATTTTCTATGCTCTTTTCCCTTCTCTTTTCTTGTTGTCGAAAAAGAAGACATCAATTTCAAAAAGGGGTCATTGGCGCTGTCCCTGGAGTGCTGGAAGTTGGGGTTAGAAAATGTAACGCGGGGTTTCGTTAGAAAATGTAACGCGGGGTTTCGCAAGATTCTGCTGAGAAATTACGTGACGCGTGAATGGAAAAACTCGGGGAAGGCTCGGTCTTTTGATGCGTTTTGGTGGGGCCCAAGCGATCCAGCGTGGACACGATCACGAAGGAAAACATTTTTTTTTTTTTTTTTTGGTCGGTCGAAGGAAAACATTGGAAAGGTCGACCGACAGATGGACCTTCGGACAACTTAAGTCATGGAAAGTCGAATCATCGGACATCATCTATACACACACGTAAAATTTAAAAAATAAAATAAAAGAAAATAATGAAGGCCCTATTAAATTTGTATTTCGGAACTAGTTGACTTAAACTAAGCTCTCGCCACAATTTCAGTCATATGCTCCTGCATGTAATATACTTCTTTGCAAGTATGTACTTATACGACGAATTTGGCCAATATTGGTTACGCAACACTAAGCCCATTTGATTAGTTATTCCTTGTTTTCCCAAAGAAAAGAAGGGAGAAGCAAACACTAAAATAATAATAATAAATGAAGCGTGGGATCCGCCCAGGTGATGATCCATTATCGCGAAGGGATGATTGGAATTCGCAATGAATCAACGCGTCTCCTGGAGAATTTTGTCGTGATTGTTCATTTATTTTCAAAGCTCACGTATTTTGACATCACTATCGCCAGGCCTAAAGTTACTCATAATGTTAAAAAATGAGAAGATCGGTCCAGCGAATAAAAGGATGGTACGGCCCCTTGATCAGTTTTTAACATGATATAAAGTGAAGCAAGACCATTCTCGACCGCACAGAGACCTGAGGAAAGACGATATAGGGTTTCCCCCATGCCATCCAAGTTAATCATCAAGATATGATTTTAACCGATGTGAGTAAACGTGTCACACGAGGTGACGGTGTTATAATCTATAGATAACTACTATTTTTGTTCCCAATCAAGCACACAAAATTCTTGAATCGATTGAGATATTTGTTCCTTTATATGTATATTTTTCTTCCCTTTTCTTCATTCCTAAGATTTTCTAGTGATCTCCAATGATTGAGCAAAGAAGTTTCAGCGGTTTGCTGAAGTCAAGCAAAGCGACCAAAGCAACAACATTCGCCAAGCGGCTGCTCAATGGGGAAAACTTGTAAACTAAACAATTGCACCAGAGCCTCATCGTTACAGCAACACAGTGATGGTGTTTAAATTGAGGAAAACTTTACTTGGGGAAGCGTGTCAATCTGGTGAGAGCAGAGACTGATAGCAAAGGCGAGGGGCCTGGATCCGACATGCTTCTAAGATGGCAGAGGGAAGACGAACGAACTAAACTAGGCAGCGAACTCAAAGATAGAGTTTCTGGATTATATATGTGAGAAATTATAAAAAGAAATGTTTATGATTATGTATATAGATTAACAATCATGGGCAAGGTTGGGGAAAAATACCAAAAAAGTCTTAAACCTATTATATTTACACTAATTCAATCATAAACATTTTTACATTAATACTAATTCAATCTATCTAGCCAATTTAGGCCGGAAATTATTGATGTGAATGTTGGTCTAGCGGTTAGTGCTGAGTGGACATTTTTAATAATTTTTTTGAATTTTTGAATTTTTTTCCTTTCCATTTTCTTTTCCTGATTGATTGTACTAATGGGACAACGGACGATACCTCAAAACGGCTTATTCCCAAGTTAAAAAACAGGGAAATTTTTCCTCTTTGCCAAAGAGAGGCTTAAGATAGGACAAAGACAGCTCATGGAATAAAACCATAAAAGCAAAATCCAAAAGGTGTCTGCAGTTACCAGACCGCATGATTTTTTCGTGTTCTGGAATTGAATCGCCACGTTGAGGAATGGTTTCTACGTTTTCACTGCCAAAAGCCGATATTTTCAGTTACTTGGTGAGTCCGAATCGTGACGTTATCGTTCATTTGAAAATCCCAAATCAGAAAATCGTCATGATGTTGTTTTGAACTCCATAATTCATTAGTTTTGACGCTCTAACAGAGCCTCATCGCGAGTTAATCTTAGAGTTATGCATTGAGTTGGTAGCAAATACAGCTCTTTTATGCTGACGGATCTGAGAGAGATTATGCCCCGTTGTGAACTCCTTAAGGCCTGCGTGGCCCACTGCCATCGGAAAACACTAATTCTTCATTGTTAATTGCAAATGCAACACTAATCATGTCCGATGATGAGTGCAATCCACCTCGACCATGCGACTTGCTGCATACAATAAATAAATTATAAGACTCACCTCATAACAACGAAAGCGTATGCAATGTTAAATCAAATTCACATTAATAGTCCTAGATATGATTTCTAATTAACACACAATCATTTAATTTTTATTTCCATTTGTTTAATGAGAATCACGCTTTATGCAATGCATGCTACTAATCTAACATGAAGCGACATGACATAGCAATATGACATATACTATATGACATGAGTATAGTATTTTTTGTGTTTTCTTATATAAGCTTTAAATCTATCATAGAGAAAGAAATTAATTTATTCTAAGACAATGTTTTTTTTTTTTTTGGTATTTTACGTGAAATTCAAAATTTTTTTAAAAAATGTCTATCTAGATTAAGATATCATCCAACTTATATTAGGAATTAGATTAGGCCAAATTCTAATTTAAACTAGAATGTTATCTTAACTAGGCAATCCCTAACCTAAATGCAACCTATCTAGGAAAGAATATCTAAACTTATTATTAATTATGAAGATTATATAGAATTGAATTAAAGATGCAACATTATTCTAATATGCAATGACTAGATGACATGCAAAGAATGCTCTAGTTCTAGGCTTTTTTTTTTTTTTTGTAAAATTAGAAATTAAAATTGTCCAATAATTAAACGTGCAATTTAAATTAATGAAAAGAAAATCTAACATCCTAAATTAATTTTTTTGGTATTTTTATTTAAAAAATTCGGAATAAATAAAATGCCTAATCTAACTATGCAAACTATCCTAAAACAGGCAGTGTTCTAGTGAAAATCTGATCCAATTTAAATATATTTTTTGGGTTTTCTTTTACGGAAGCAAAATCAATCCAAGCAAAGGCATAAACAAAACAATAAGGCAGCAAATGAGGCAAGATATGATCGATAAATCTAAGAAATTAACGAATCATATCTCGCGCGTGAGATCGGATTGGCCAATTTTTAACAAAATCGCGAATCATATTTTGGGCAGGAGATTGGATTGGCAATTTTTCCGTGTGATTGTGAGTCATATTTCAATCATGAAATCGGACTATCAATCGTATGCACGTTGTGAAATTAGAAAGATTTCCTAATTTAGAAGGCTACTCGAGATTATAGACATGATAGCAAATCGTAAATTTCAATCATGTGCATCAACAAATATTTCAAATAAGGAAATGGAATTTTTGGAAATCAAAATAGACAAATTTTTTTCCTAATTCGAATATTGGCTTCCGAATTTTGATCCTCGAACGGCTACTCGCAACACAACGTGGTGGTGCTTGGCATGGCTCGCGGTGGTGCTTACGATGAACAAACCTACAAAGCAGAAATTTCACAAGATGGCTTGGTTCGGGGATGAGCTTGACTAGACAGCAGCTCGTCTAGGTTGAGGACAATGAGCTCGGCACAACAGGGCTTGTGGCTCATTGACAAGTTGTCATGGATGATGAGAGAGCTGCGGCGGCGGTGGCGAGATCTGGGCCAAAGCTTGCCAAGAGAACTCACGTTCTCTCCTCTCTCTCTTTTCTCACGTATATCTCTATATGTGGCCGCGTATTGAATTGTGTGGCCTCCCTCAATGTTCTTGACCAAGCAGCATTTTATAGGTGAATAATATGATCTCATTAGGGAAAGAAAATTTCCGCATGAAATCTCTAATGACAATGCAATCTCTCTCATTTTGAGACAAAAAATATATCGTTCAGTATATCCTCCAAGTACAATATTCTTTTTGATTATTTTGACATTTCCTTCGAAATCTTCCAATCTGCTACTAAATATATCACTCGATATATATATCGCATAAATATGAAATATTTATTGAATATCGGAAGAATATTACGAATCTATTCCGAATATCAAATCGCCATTCCTCATAAATCAATTGTCGGTCATTAGAGAACAATGGGCTTGGGCCAATTCCCTCTCGCCGCAGGCTTAATCCAACTCGTTTAATTAAAGTTTAGATCCATTAAGTTAAACCCATCTATCACTAGTCCAATGCAAATACAATAAAAAAAAATGCTCTTAAAACTATATGTTATGCAATTTAATTCTAATATTTTTGTTTAGGGGTTAAAAATTAATCCCTAATTTTTAATGCGATAAATGACTAAACAGGTTGTCAAAGTTTAGGTGTCAACACTTGTTTTTCAAAGAATCGAATGTATTGTTTGATTCGATCAAAGTAGTCTGGCCTTACTTTTTCTACACTGCATGACCAACCAAAAACCATCTTCTAGAACCGAAGAGCGTGACAATATATTTCTTCATTCTAAATGCCAACTACAAAACATAATTAATTTTAGTTCAATAAATTGAGGCAGATCAATGGATTGGAAAATCCGTTATCCAGTTCCCACACGTAACACACATATCAAGACCATCAGTTTTGGTTTAAAAAATAGTTTTAAAGAGCTTTAATGTTGCAAATTAGCAATTAGTGAAAATTTTATATATATATATTGTAAAATTTCCCGTTAAATATATTGTTGGAAGTTCTGTATTCATTTCTTTAAGTATTATGATGATGTAGCTGACTACATATGGAATATCCCCCTATTATCTAACAACAACAATCATGAATTTTCTATTATTGCCCAGTCCATGCATTTTACGTTGATTGTATTTGAGCTAAGAATTTCTCCTTCATTTTGTTCAAGAAGATTCATATAGAGTAGAAGTCTTACTAAAAAACATATTTCCATTCTACACAAATAGATAAATAAATAAACAAACAAAGCTTGTGCGACGAATTGAGTACCCTACTAGTTTTAAGTAATATAGAAACAGATATTTTTTCCAGAAAAGAAACAGATATTTTTTCCAGAAAACTCTACTATCCTATTTCCCGTACTAGTAGATTTCTAAAAGAGCTTGTTAGATCGAAAAAGTTACCGATTAATTGATTTCTTGGTAATTTATTAGTAACTTAATGACATTTTTATGAAATTATCAATTCTTTTTAACAATTTGCAATTTATTAGCTTTTCTTATTTTTTACTAAATTTAGTTTTAGTTTTTTTTTTTTGCCAATGCCTCAACTTTACCAACTCTTGTATGAATTTATCTATCTTTATTTGAGTGATCAGCCAACTCTAATAAATGATAAGTCACTCCATTTTAAGGTTGGTATTGTCTAAAAGAATTTTGTAAATTAGAGGCTTTGTTAACAATTGCATATATAAGTTTGCAAACAATAAAAATGTTCGCAAATAGTTGGCGCTTGAAACTCCAAGCTCACCTGGCCACTGCAAAGACTTTGGTGCTCAACCTCAAATTCCGGCTAAAGTTGTTGTCTTCGACACTTTGATGATGATTTCCCATGATCGACTTGAGAGCGTCCGCCAAAGCAAATTGGAAGTCAAGTCTGTGAAGACTAGCCAAATGGCCATGACCATTAGGGGTGAGCATGGTTCTAAGGTAGAATCTAGAACCGAAGAATTGGATTGATAGGGACTTTTTAGGTTCCATGGTATGTAGGGTAGGTTGGAGGTCCCAAAAATTAAGGAACTTATTTCGACATGTGGGTTCTAGGTTCTAGGTAGTGGAACTTATAACCTATTTTTGTGTTTTTCTTAGTTTATGTCTTCGCCCGATCCTATGATATTCATGATGTCAGATGATGAGCATATAATTTGAAACCACTAGTCTGAACTTCGATTTTATAATTGAGACTTTTACTTTGTTAATGTTTTATATTATTCAGGCAACTAAATATAAGTTAAGGTTAGTGAATTGTAATAACAAATGGTGGTCATATTGCAATCATTCAATTAATAATACTGGTGGAACCTAGATAGAACCTGAAACCTATGACAAGGAAGTTCCAAGTTCTAAGATGTGTAGGGTAGATTTCAAGTTCCAATAAATAAATAACCTATTATAGCAAGTAGATTTCAGGTCCTAGGTGGAACTTGTATGGAACTTGAAATCGCTCACCCCTAATGGCCGTGAGCTTGAGGAGCCGGACAATAGTATGGAAGCAACTGTGGAGGTGGCGAAGAAGCCATGGTAGTGGCCAACATTGAAAGCGGGTGGTTGTGGCCAACGTTGGAAGCGGGTGGTTGAGTGTGCCATCACATGTCTAGTTATCAAAATGGACATGTCCTCGCCACATCTTTGTACCTAAATGTCCCATTTACATACACAAGTTGTTCTCATAAATTCAAAAAAATAATGAACTATAGGAACGGCTCTCCAAATCAGGAAAAATATCAAAAAAGTCATAAACCTATTACATTAGTACCAATTCATCCTAAACGTTGCAATTATACTAATTAAGTCATAAACCTTGTTACATTGGTACCAATTTAGTCCATTCGACCAATTTAGGTTGAAAATTGCTGACGTTTATGCCATTCATCCTATGTGGCATAGTTCACACTAACGTGGAGATTTTTAATATTTTTTGATTTTTTTTTCCTTTTCTTTTGTTTACCTTTTATTTTGGTCGGTGGTTAGACGACCACTAGCCATAGCCATGGCCGACGAGGATCAACCTCGCTGAACCCCGCCTTGGAGAGGGCGAGCATGGCCAAGCAAGGGCATCTAGCTAATTTGACCAATTCAATCATAAATATTTCAATTTGATATTTTAGTTCTAAACATTTTCATATTGATACCAATTCAATCAATTTGGCCAATTTAGGCCGGAAATTACCGAAGACATCAGTCGACCGATCAATGTTAACATGAACATTTTTTTAATAATATTCTAATAATTAATTTTAATTTATTGAATTTTTTCAATGAATTTTGATTATTTTTCTTTTTTTTTTCTTTCACTTTTCTATTACTTCTCTTTTCACCGATAGCCATCACTTGTCACTGCCACAGGCAAGGGTTGGTTGTGCCTAGGCAAGGGTGAGCACTGACCATCTAGGCGTGGCTAGGTGAGGCCCCCTTTGACAGATCTGGCATGGCTGACCCTCACCCAGGCGAAGGCAGCCTCGCTGTACCACACCTAGGCAAGGGCAAGGTTCGACAAGCCTCACTAGGTGACGGTGAGGCTTGGAGAGCCTTGCCCTAACCTGGGCAAGGGTCGGTCTCGCATTAAGGAGGCCAATCCTTGCCGATTAGGCGAGGGGGGCCTCGCCTAGATGGCTGGCACTTGCCCTCACCCAGGCGCGGTCGACCCTTGCCTGTGGCCGATAGTTGGTGATGGCCACTAGCGAAAAGAAAAGAAATAAAGAAATAAAATTCAAAGTTTATTTAAAAATTCAATAAATTCAAAATAATTATTAGAATATTATTAAAAATATCCAAGTCAGCATCGATTGGCTAATCGGTGTCCACGTCGGCAATTTTCAGCCTAAATTGGGCAGATGGACTGAATTGGTACCAATGTGAATAAGTTTATGAATAAATTAGTAAAATTGAAAGATTTATAACTAAATTTGTATTAATGTCATAAATTTATGACTTTTTTGGTACTTTCCTATGAAGGTGTCTCCAATCTCGTCTCCGAAGCCGGAAGAGGAAACTAAAACATCTAGATGATGATCTTCTTCAGCGACAGGGTAATGAATCCGCTCTAATATTCCCAATGGCAGAATCGACCAATGAGTCTAAAACCAAAGCCACGACTAAGATTAGAGAACTAGCGGGAATTAATTCTGATGACTCCTTCAGAAACAGTGAAGCTCGAGACTCGCAGAAGACAATTAATCCTCAATCGCGCTAGTATTGCTCGATCTTATTGATAATTCTCACCACCCTCCTAAACAATGCCATAACCACAGCCCATCGCATGGTTTCTGAAATTGGTTCCTAGTACAGGAGCATAAGAACGTCCTCCTAAATCTCTTCTTTTCGTCCGACAAGCAAAGCTTGCATTAGGTGAATATATATTCCTGATGCATCAAGATCAGTTCAGAAGTAAGCTGATCCAAACATAGCTAAGGCACTAAGCAGACTCAATCTACAAGCTCACTCACCTAGAGTCAACACTGAACTTGGCCTACCTCTAAGGCCACTGCATGGAAGTTACGAGTTACAAGCCAGAGAAGGAGGCTTACTGATGCTTCGACCGGAGAATCATCCTTTTCTTAACCTAAGCAATATTACCAAATATTACTTTGAACACGTCCGCGATCAAACAAGCCCATATTACATTAAGTTTTACACCAATCGTTTGCTGATAGTTCAACTCTACCTTTTACAAAGTTAAAAGTCTGCCCGAGCTTGGGAAGACGAAGGCAACGCCATAAATGATTTTCAAACAATGACATAACAAGCATTCAAGCGTGGCGGTTTACTACAGAATACAGGTTACACAGGCCTTGTTTGGATTGTGGATTACAATCAGCAGATGAAATCCTTAAAACTTGACCTACTGTACTGGTCCCCCTGGATGGGAATTAATCAGTAGTCCAGCTCTGCTCCACAATCTCCTTTTCTCTCCGGTTGTATTCACGCTTGTTCGCACTGAACATTCGAGTGGCTTCTGAGTTTGTAGGAGAGTTTGGATTGGGATTGCACAGCAAAGACTGCGACAAAGAACAATGAAATTACCAAAAAGGCAGATTGCTTGAGCATGACTGAGTAAATACAGATGAAGTAGTAGCATTAGTAGGAGGTCAAGGCAACTGCAAGCCAAAATAATTAGTATAGACTTGACGGTGGTCACCCTTTAACAAAGTATCCCACAAAAGATATCAATTCATGTTCAGTTTAGAACTACAGTCGGCTACTGGGGCAAAGATGAAAATGTAAATTCGATCATTCACCACAGCAATCAACTAAAGGAAATTCTCCTTTGCGATGTAAAAGCCAATCAAGTCTCTAAAAGAAGGTAACTTAATGATAGAGAGCACCCTCTGCCAGTCCACCCCCTAGTACTTGGTCCGGCTATCCAGATCTGATGCATATAGCAAACCCAAATTTTAATGAAAACCGGAACCCACACGACGTGATAGCTGGTCAAGAAAGAAATTTCTTCGAGAGCTCGAAGACATCTTGGTAATGCCTAATCCTTAAAATCCGAGTACAAAGTGCACATTTTGTATCCGTCTTAGTTCTGTGCAACACCTTGATAACGATAGAAACACCACAATAATTTTCGATCAATAATTTTCCTATAACTAGATATTAAAAAGTTTGATTGTTATCTTAACAAAGGAACCAAAGAAGGATGTGGCATGAGATGAGTTATCATATATAATAAAACGCTTTTGTTGAAAAAAAGAAAAAGAAGTGAACGAAAGATCCCATCAAATCGAATTGGGTCCATCAATCTAAGAAATGAAAATTCTTGATCCCTCTAATCCTATGTGCTTTTCATTGGATGTCCATCCCTTATACTTTTGATTATAAATATTGAATATTAAAATTATTAAGTTAGTTGCTTCAAAAAGCCTCATGTCCCAAATAATAAGAGTTAATCAACCACGTAATATATCGATTTCTCCGACTATGGTTGTACAGATTGGATTGAGAAATAATCAAATCACATACATATAACGTATCTAACTTCATGTTTGCCCTAATGAATTGTCGTGCATGAGAAAATCCAACAATATCAAACCCCCAATTTCAAAGAGTCAATCAATCCAGCCGTTAATCCCAGCAAATTCCAAGAGTCGAAAGTAACAACAAAAGATCACAGCAGAGCAAGCTTTCAGCAAGAACAAACGAGCCGAAGCGAGGACGTTCTCAGCTTCAGGCAAAGTCCCTATCTCGTCGAACTCCCTCACAAGGCCTCCATCCTCTGCAATTTCAAGTGAAAATTTTATTATTTCGTGAGAAGTGTGTGGCAGAGGGAGAGATCAACTCGCTAGATATCACAGGTTATATCAGCAGCCGCACTACAGCATATTTATGTCATTCTTCATCAAAACTAAGCAGTATCTGGTAATTTTTCCAGGAAATTTGAGCCAAAAGTTGTCAACAATGTAATTGACTTATAAATCTTTTAATTGTTTAATCAAGTCCTAAACCACTGCTAAAAGAGCAATTGAATCATAAATCTTTCAATTGTTTCAATTAAGTCCCAAATTTAATTGAGTTGGCCATTGAAACTCAAGAGGAGCTTTAAGGGACGGTATTTGACAGCTATGAGTTTACTAGGGTTCTTGATAGAGAGAGCCATGTTCCATCAGGCGGTGATGTGGATGGTGAAGATGTTGAGGGACGAAAGGGAAGAGCTCGGGTCCAGCCAGAACTCCAGGGGCATTGAGGCACGTATGGCTAGGAAGATGACCATGAGGAGGCTAAGAATAGTGGGTATGGCACACACGATACAGCAGTCGGTGACGAGCTTGCACCGGTTGGACTGTGGCAGCCCTGGTGATGGTGACGCAAGATCAGTGATAGCACAAGGCGGGACGGGGTGGGGGGCTCTCATTTGGAATTTTTGTGTTGTGTATTTGTTTTTCTATAAGTATTTCTGGGTGAAGTTGTATTGGGACACATGAATTTGAAGGAGGAGAATCACGAAAGAGTGTTGCTTACTTGACACCCCGGGACATTTAAAAAGGTGAAATCGACACCCTCGGGAGTGTCAAATCGGATCATTGGGTCCTTGTCCTCATTTGGGGATTGTGACTCCCCGAAGGAGGACAAGGGACAAGGTTGACTCACAATCCCCTTAAGGGATGATGATGATCCTCACACGATCCCCGAACGAGGACCCAATGTCCGGGGGTGTCAAGTGTCAAGGGTTTCCTGACACGCTGGGGAATTTTATAAGGTGGAATGAATTTGTTTTATATATATATATATATCTAGACAATAGAAGAATGATAGATATTCTTCAAATGCATTAATGAGGTCTATCCCTACCAAACTTTCATTATTTTAAAAAGTAAAGCAAGGCTATCCTTGATGCTTCTTAAACCCTACGACGAAACTATGTTTCCCCGCATATCAACATTTCTCTGCCTGCTTTAGTCTATCCAGGTTGATCATTACCCCACAATTTTTAATGGAGTAAGTTTATGGTATTATAATCTAAGGACATCTAGTGATTTTTTCCCCAATCCAAGAACTCATGCATTAATTGAGATATTTAGACCTTATGTTTTTCTTCGTTTCTGTTTTTGCAAAAATAATAATAATGATAATAATAATCACACTTTTTTTTTGTCTCATAAAAAAAAATACAAACTTTCAATTGGCATCCAAATTTAGCCCATGTCGGGTTTTTATCCAAAAATGTTGTGCAACTCGTCACTCCATGTGTACTGGTGGTTCATGGTTGAGTTGACGTGGAAGGATTGCACATAATTCGAGAGTTTCCCCTATTTTTGGACAAAGCTGATCATGAGTTCAAGCTTCCATTTTTCTCAAGTTTTGGACATGGTCGGATCCAGCGAATTGCTCATCTGTACCATTTTTGCCCTTGGTAAGTCATTTCTTTAGTCAATTTCAATTTTTGTTGCCAAAATGCAAACTTGAATGCTCACGTTCCTCCTCTGGCTTGATTTGAAAATATCCATATTCTAACAGTGACTCCAACAACAGCATTCGTGGGTCATCAGGTTACAAGTGGAATGAGACACCAATTCTTTAAAGGGTATCACCAAACGGAAAATTGATGAGAGTTGGATTTGATTACCGACTAAATTGATACTCAAATTAAAGTTGGTGCTATTTTATGAGACCAAAAAAAGAAGATAACATAGAATTAGTAGCCGCATCACTAATTACGTTAACGTAAGCATACATATATACATACACACACACACACACACACACACACACACACACACATATATATATTCTGACTTGAAAGATGAATGTTGTTTAGGCAAATGTTGTTTAGTTATTTGCCTAATGACTACAAAAAAATAATCGGTAGACCATTATCACATCTTCTAGCATATCATTCAATTATGACTGTGAAATCTTACATAACGATTTGGAGAATATATCGGCTGTTCTAAAAAATCATTTTGGATTACAAAAGCATGTCTACATCAGATCATACGCAGCTCCAATCAAGCACAAATGCATGGGGTGTTAGGCTTGCCGAGTGAAGAGAATCTGCACAAGCTATCTCTCGCGACAAGCAACGTACGATCAACGCGAAGCAAATTCAGCGTTGCTTTACCTTAATTATTTTCTTTTCTAGAAAGCACACGGCTCTAACCGGAAGAAATTATTGCATGTACCCGGTTCGGTTAGCGCAGCACTTGGAGTCCAGACGACCCAAGAATGACATGCATTTACATTGGACCCATATGATTAGGGTGCAGTCAATAATTTTCCCATAACTAGACATTAAAATGTTTAGTCATTACCGGAACAGAGCGGCCGAAGAAGGATGTGGCATGACATGAGTTATTATATATTATAAAATGTTTTCGGTGGAAAAAATGTGAACATAAGATCCCAATAAAATTGAATTGGGTCCATGAATTTAAGAAACAACAAAAATTATTGATCCCTCTAATCCTATGTGCTTTTCATTGTTATGCCCATTCCTTTATTTTTAAGTTAGTTGCTTCAAAAAGCCTCAATGTTCCAAATAATAAGAGTTAATCAACGATGTAAGATATTGATTTCTCTAGCCATGCTTGTGCAGCTTGGATTGAGAAATAATCAAGTCACACATACATATATCGCATCTAAATTCATGTTTGTCCTAATGAATTATCATGCATGAGAAAATCCATTATTAACAAACCCCCACTCGTGCAAATCCAGCCGTTGATCTCAGCCAATTCAAAGAGTCAAAATTAATATCAAAAGATCACAGCTGAGCAAACTTTAAGCAAGAGCTACGTGCATCATCATGTACTTAATTCTATGATCAAACCCGCCGAAGCGGTGACGTTCTCACCTTCCGAGAGTGTCCCAATCTTCTTAAACAGCACAACACGCTAGCAGAGAGGGTACAAAAGAACACAAAAGAGCACAAAAGAGGAAGAAAGCGAAGATATATCACTGCGGCATACCGCAGCGGATCTACTTGTCGAACTCCCATACGAGGCTTCCATCCTCTGCAATTTCAAAGTGAAAAATGTATTATTTCGCGAGACGTTTGTGTGGAAGGGGGAAAGATCAACTCGCTAGACAGACAATTACGTGGTTTTGTAAGCAGCAGCACCACAGCAAATCCATGTCCTTCATCATCAAAACTAAGGAGTATCTTGTAACTTTCCATTAAAATTGCGCCACCACAGGTCCTAAATAATGTAATTGAGTCATAAGCCTTCATTTGTTTGATCAGGTCCTAAATCTCTACCAAAAGAGCAATTCACTCATAAATCTTTCAATTATTTCAATTAAGTCCCAAATTTTTATGAAAAAAAATTTGCAATTCATAGAGTGAAAATTTTATGATTTGATTGCATCTTTCCATGAAAATTTAGGATTTAATTGAAGCAAGTGACAAGTTTAGGATTTAATTGCATTCCATTATATCGATATGGGTCTTGCTGGGTGATCTTTTAGTGAGTTTTCTTACCAGAGGAGAGTGAAGATGTCGGGCTCGCAATGTAGGGTGTTGGATGCAAATTGCGCAATCCCAAGATCTCCATAACCAGAACAATAACATGTATAATTGAGTAGAAAGATTAGCGCATCTGTTTTAGAATCCATTGTTCTTGAAGTGGAAGCGGAAAATTGATGTTCCACATGCAAGTCATTCTCCTCTATTGTTCTATGTATCACTGGTTAAATGAGATGGCCCCCTCACCCTTTAGCACTAGGTTAAGGTTCCTTATGTAAGGATACATGTAAGAATTAGGGTTAGAGGAGAGACTTGAGCACAATTTATAGCGTTTCCAACCAGACCCTCTCATTACGGGTCAGGCTCAACTCAGCCCACACTAGCCAACCCCATATTAGATTAATTAAGAAACATTCTATCTCACCTTAGACCAACCTCGTTTTATAATAACCGTAAAACGGTAAATTACAATATCAATTAATGTAGTTCACATTAGGAAAACTCTTACATTCTCCCACTTGGACTATATTAATTGAAATTGTACCGTATGTGCGCACCTTGGTCTAGAGATAATTCTTAATAGTCAATTCTATCCCATAAAGTCTCAAACATCGAATCATAGCGGTAACTGCATGTATACACACAGAGCCTTTTATGTTCACAAATGTTCTCAACTTTATTGATATTGATTCAATATGGCAGTGTGACAAATGGATAACATCTCTCATAAAGAGATCTCATTTGTTAGTCACCATTCTCTTACCTTAAGCATCACAAAAAACTTGTACCATTAGAGAATGTCTTTATAGTTCCAATGAACCCACATATGCATTATCCTTACGGTTAACATTTTTTTTTATGTATAACAAGGTTTATGCGTAAGGCTAATAACCGAATGCCTCTAGCCTTCACTCAAGATTTATACAATACCTTGAGACTTTATCAATATGTATTCAACATAATAACAACACATTCAAAAATATTTTATTGAATGTAAAAGTTGATACATATCAAACCGTTACTAAATGTAACGAATACAGATATAAACTTTATCAAAGTAAAGCCAAAATAACTCCCACTAAACAACATCTCATGATACTCTTAAGCTCATATTAATGACATGTCATTCAAGAACAGAAGAATGAAATCCTTAGTTAGTGGATCTACAACCATATCATCTGTGAAAATATGCTTATATATATATATATATATTTGTTATATTAAAACGTCACATTTTTGTACCATTCCTTTTTTTTTTGTCAAAATTTTGACCACCATATATTTAGACCCGTTGAAACCTCTGTTGTTAATAAAGTTAATAAAAATACAACAAATTTATTGTCTCAATACAACCGTATGGGTCTATCCATAAAGTTAAAACGGTCGACTCCTTCATGAGGTTCTGGAGCCTAATAGCTCAAATAACAACTTAAAAAAAATGTTACTAATGCTGCTTACATAGTAGAAAATGACATGGAACTTTGTTTACTGCACTTCCTACTAAAATAAATATGTATTATGTTATTGATCTTATATCATCATAACATCCATCAAAGTTTACATCTAAATACCTTACTAGCTGCAAGAATTGAACATGTCTGTAAATTAGCATATAATCCCTTATCCTCTTTAAGTACCTTAAAATCTTCTTGGTATGCTTTCTACCTAGAAGTTCCATCGTAAAGACGATATATAATCTAGTGCAAATTCGAGCATATATTATACTTCTAAGTGTACTGACACAAGGTACACCCTTTAACTAGATTTTCTCAATATCTAAATAAGGACAATGTAATGGATTCAGTCCATCACCCTTAACTACATGAGCAATTCCTGGCTTGCAATGATGTATATTGAATATTTCCAAAATACGATCAGCAAATGTCCTCTGAGATAAATCCAATAAAATCCAATAAATATGGCAAGAACAATCGTTACGGACCTCAGTGCAAATGACAAAAGATGTCTCAAGGTCACTATTTGTAAGCAAAATATCATGTTCATAGAGTATGAGAAAATAAATTTCCTCCTACTGACCTTGCAGTGTATATATACATATAATTATTTTGTTCCCAAATGAACAAAATAACAGCACTATGAAACTTTAATAATATTATCTGGAAACTTGCTTAAAACTATTAATAAGACTTTTCAGTCTACACACAAGTTTACTTGAATCATCTGCTGCAAAATCCTCCAGTTGTATTATATAGATTTTGTATCTATTTGGCGTAACTCCATATCAAAAATAAACTATTAATGTCACGTTCACTCTGAAAGAATCTTTAAAAATACTATAAAAAAAATAATTATTTCTTCACTATTAACTATCCACCAATCTTTCAGAGTGAAAACTATAGCTACTAGTTTAACTTTAAACTCCACAATCTTTCTTTGGAATCATTTTCGTTTTGTACGCCTATTTGCAACTAATGAACTTGTGATCTTTAGACAAGTCAGTAAGTTTCCAAACACTATGATGTTTCATAGATTACATATCGCCTTTTATAGCATCTAATCACATACTTGATTGAGAATAAGAAACACCATTTACATAAGTGGCTAAATCAACCATGTAGTGGATATTGCAGTTATGCTCTCACATATAAACTATATAGTCTGATGGTATAACTGATCGTCTTTTCCTAACAAATCTTCTAAGTAAAGTTACAACCACTTCATTCTGTACTTAAGAGGTTTGAGAAATTTCATCATAAACTATATCAAGAATAATACCTTGAACCTCAACAAGTTTAGTCTATGGTACATGAGATTCCACAATTGTTTGTATAGGTAAAGACAAAGACACAGTAACCTCCATCGTTCTATTATTTTTAATAATCTGAGAGCAACTATCCTCTACAACTACGTCGATGTCTAGAAACTTTACTGTCTGTGATTCCATAATTCAAAAGAAGTTTATGAAACAATTTTGGTAAGAACACGTTTTTGTATGTGAAAAGAGTTGCTTTCAAATATCAACCCACTAAATTTATCAAGTATTTGACAAATGACCCTTTAAGCTATTCCGCATTATCATACTTGCCAAAATACTCACGGTCACTATTAAACCTAACAACCTTTAAGACTAACTCTAACCGATTTATTCTTTACCTCGGTCATTTTACTTCCAAACTATTCTATAGAAATCTTTAGATAACTTTTAAGAGTAGACAGAATATCAATATTATCACATTTTCTACTCTTTCTTTAGTCATGTGTGAGATTATTCTTTAGATAGAAAACTTTGGGAAACAACATTTTCAACCTTATAAGAGACATATTTATTATTAGGACTTAAACACAATCTTTGCAAATGTGTCCTAATTTCGGTATTGGACAAGGCATAATTTCAAGCCACTAAGACTTCCATCATTTTTTAGCAGTGCAGTTAGTAGACAAGCCACTTTTCAAGTGTTCTTGAATGGAACGCTTCATGGACAGTAAGCAAATTTTATTGCTCTTTTCCCAAGTAGCAAATCATATGTCCACTACTTAAAATTCGAACCAATAAAAACTTCAATAATAGTTGAGTTATTAATTACATAAAAGGTGACTGAAAAACAACCAATGTATATAATTAGCATCATGTGAGCACTGTGTAACTTAACGTACAAGTACACATCCATAGAGTTACACGCATAATCATATAATCACCTTTGGGCAGAATACATGACATGCAGTTGTACACTTCCCACATGATAGCGGTTATGAGAATATATTCTAATCTTCGTGAATTCATCACCTTTGGGTATATGAACCACTAAGATCAGTCATTCCTCCACCACATCATTATGTATCCCTCCATGACCTAATATACAATCACCTCCTTTGGAAGTATGACCACGCATTAGACCAGGAGACATCCCAATCATTATACGAGACCGAAATTTCTCAAACCCAACCAAGTGTGCTACTTTGGCGGTCACAACTCAATTGAATCATTGAAAATCTCTCATACCAGGGATATAAACTTTACTTCTCACATACACCATATACATGTGATTTTAACTTTAGTGATAGGGGTAGTAAATCACCAAAATCACATATCATGCTAATTACACTACTTTATTCATTGATAATATCGTTATTAATTAAAATTTATATATATTATCAATGAATCATACTTTTATAGTGTTTATTTGATAACATACCTGTAACCTAGCACTCGTATTTCTAAAATCACAGAAAAATACAAAAAAAATACGCGAAAATATACTAAAAATACGTGTATTTAGGGTTTCATATGTATTTTCACATTAATAAAATCATTAAACATATAAAATAAACACACCACAACATAGATGATGAACATACGAGTCCAACGCCACCAACCACGCGTTGATCGGAGCCTCCATGCACCTGCACGCGCCGCTTGAGTGCGCGGCGTGTGGAGCTCACGTGAGGGCGTATCTTGACCGGTAAAAACTGATCTGACCGACCTCGACTCGACCGCCCGATCCGACCGGCCCCGGCTCGACCGCTTGATCCAATTGACCGGTTGACTGGTCCGATCCACCATCGGGTCGGGTCAACGGTCAACAGTCAACGAGTCAATGGGTCGGGTTGAGGTCAACGGTCAATGGTCCAGGTTGCTGACGTCACGATGACGTCATCACCCTGCATGCATCGCACGCGTGAGCCATGCCCCGCGCGTGGGGTCGTATGAGAGCGTGTGTCCACGGGTGGGGCACGTCTCCGACGCTCTGGCGGCGCGTGGCCACACGTGGGGGCGCGTGCGACATCCCCCCGCAACGCGCCGCCCACGGTCTTGCTCGTCTCGACAAGCCCAGTCCGAATTTGTGATTGAATTTTATTTTTATTGAACAAAAAATCACAAAAATCACAAATTATGGCAAAAATTTTATGCGTTCAAGTTCTAGGGTTATGGTTGCTTTGATACCACATGTTGGATGCAAATTGCGCAATCCCAAGATCTCCATAACTAGAATAAAAACATGCATAATTGAGTAGAAAGATTAACGCACTTGTTTTGGAATCCATCGTTCTTGAAACGGAAGCGGAAAACCGATGTTCTACATGCAAATCCTTCTCCTCTATTGCCCTATGTATCACTGGCTTAATGAGATGGCCCCCCCACCCTTTAGCGCTAGGTTAACGCTCTTTATGTGAGGATACATGTGAGAATTAGGGTTAGAGGAGAGACTTGAGCACTATTTATAGAATTTCCAACCAGACCTTCTCATTATGGGCTAAGCTTAACTCGGCCCACACTAGCCAAACCCATATTAGACTAATTAAGAAACCTTCTATCTCACCTTAGATCAACCCCGTTTTACAATAACCGTAAAACGGTAAATTACAATATCAATTAATATAGTCCACATTAGAAAAACGCTTATATTGAGGGTTCCACTGAGGATCATCCAATCACTGCCTCCCTCACTATCGTTCGGAGTTGTAAAGGTGACGTCCATGCAAGAGAAGTACACGTCGAACACGAGCACCCACAGCCATGGACCCAAGTGCAGCCTTCGCTTGGCTTTCGTAACCACGTCAATGGTCATCACCCCGCTCTTCAACGAGCGGACCAGTCCCTTAATGCCCAAGTTGCTGACGATCGACAGCGTCGACAGGCCCTTAGCTCGCACTGTTGTCAAGTTGCAGGGGCCCTAAGTGAAGGCCGAAACGTGGGAGGGTCGAGAGAGAGTGAGTTTGCCACTGAAGCTCGAGAGGAGCTTCATGTCGGCGTACTTGACGGCGATGAGCATACTCGGATTCTTGATGGAGAGACTGATGTTCCATCAGGCAGTGATGTGGGAGGTGGAGATATTGAGGGACGAAAGCAAAGAACCTAGGTCGAGCTTGAACTCTGGCAGCATTAAAGCAGGTATTCCCAAGAAGATGACCATGAGGAAGTCGAGAAGAATGGGTATGGCATATACGATGCAGTGGCAAATGATCGCTTGTACCTGTCTAGGGGCGGCGGGGGCGGCAGCGGCGGCACTGGTGAAGGCGTCGCTGGACTGTCATTCGCAGCAGGTGGAATGGCATGGAGGTTTGCCATTGTGGAGGACTATTGTGTCCGGTGCTTCCCCTGTTTTGCGGGAGATCTTGGGAGAGAGAAGGCCAGCAGTATATATGGGAGAAAATGGTGCACTGGTGTCCCTGGAATGTGAAATGCCGGGGGTGGTAATATTTCTCGGGGTAAATACTGTTGCCAAGGTGATGATTAGAGGTCCTAAAAAGTAACGTTTGCCACATAGTACGCGAGGAGCAGGAGCACGCCGGACGGGATAGACTCCGCCGAGAAATTACGAGTGATTCGATGGAGACCCAAAGGAAAACGATGGGAACACCCATACCGCAATTTTCGCCCGCTTCCCGTACTTTATTTTTTTGTCGTTAGATATGGTATGAATTTAAATAAAAGTAGCTATAACGTTAGTGATTCGATGGAGACCCAAAGGAAAACGATGGACGATGGGAACACCCTTACCGCAATTTTCGCCCGCTTCCCGTACTTTTTTTTTTTTTTGTCGTTAGATATGGTATGAATTTAAATAGAAGTAGCTATAACGTAATTCTGTATATCTTACGTACAAAGTCACGTACTCCTACCGTATTTTAACATCCCAAACCTAGATGCATGCCAGAAAGATTGAACAATTATTTTGAGAACGAAATTGGCGAAAAAGACTGTTATAATTTAATACATAAATAATTTTGGAAAGTCGAAAAAGAGATGCACGAGATTATCATCAGTCAATTGAAAATCAAAACTGGAAAAAGAAACAAAAAAAGAAAAAGGAATAAGATCAATGAAGAGCGAGTCGGATGGGAATGGCGAGCCCTGACGCAGCTGCGGCATCCACCGCCCCCTAATCGCTCCACTCCGTCACGCGAAGGAAACAATGGGAACGAACAGCTCCAACCCCAAGCAATTTTTGGACCGTAGCAAATTGCAAACTGCACCTTGATGTTCCAATTTTTGCAATTCACGCCCTAACTTTATGGGAATTGGTGATAATAGGCGCTAATTCCGGTCAAATCATTCTCATATATCTAACCACGTAACTACACATGACTAGTCACACGTTGATAATATACCGTACAGTGACCGATGATCAACTTGTACCTATTGAGCGATGGCAACGATGCCGGATTGTTATTTGCAACAAATGGAATGGTGTGGAGGTTTCTTTTTTTTTTTTTTTTGGCCATTGTGGGATTATTGGGACGGGTGCTGTTCTTCTTCTTTCGAGCATGCATGTTATAAAGGTGTAAAGCTGGAGGAATGGCCTTCAGGGAAGTAGAGCCCTATTAGGCCTGGGGGGGTAAGGATGGGAACCCTTTGGCGTAAAGCTATTTCCCCAGCGGGACCGGAATCTTTTACCTAGCTCGGATCCCGGCCAGGGAGGGGCGTAAGGGGTTACTCTCCCCAGGAAGGTTCTCCCCTCCGTTTCTCTCATCGAGCAGTTTAAGGACCTGCTCAGGTCCAAGCATGCATGTTATAAAGGTGCGAAATTGGGGCATCCATGTTGTTTCTTTTGTAAGTACGCGAGGGAGTTGGTGGACGATGGACAGGCCCCACAAAGTTTGTGGAGGAGGATACATCCCACAGAGTTAAATTCGGCGTCAACTCCGGTTAAACTGCGGCAACTTTAGTCACATGCTCTCACATGAGATGCACTTTTGAAATTATTCTTCTACTTTTATATAAATATATGCTTATATGCTTATATGCCACGTGATTGGAGCTCCAAGCAATAAATCGTTATTGCCTTTTTGAGAATATTGTCACGGTTGTTAATTTATTTTTAAAACTCGTATATATTAATCTTATTGCCGCCCTCGCCGTTGTTCGGAGCCGTAAAGGTGACGTCCATGCACGAGAAGTACACGTCAAACACGGGCACCCACAGCCACAGACCCAAGTGCAGCCTCCGCTTGGCTTTCGCCACCACGTCGATGGTCACCACCCCACCCTGCAAAGAGCGCACCAGCCCCTTAATGCCCAAGTCATTGACGATCAACAGCGTCGACAAGGCCTCAGCTCGCACTGTTGTCAAGTTGCAGGGGCCCTGAGTGAAGGCCGGAATGCGGGAGGGACAAGAGAGAGCGAGTTCGCCTCCAAAGCTCAAGAGGAGCTTCATGTGGGTGTACTTGACGGCGATGAGCTTACTAGGGTTCTTGACGAAGAGAGCAATGTTCCGCTGGGTAGGGGTGTCAATAATACCCGACCCGACCCGACCCGAACACGACCCCAACACGAAACAAGTTTGGTACATGTTTCGTGTTCGGGTCGTGTTCGAGTAACAAATATAAAACAAACAAACAAAAGTGTTTCGGGTTGGGTCAAGTTCGAACATTGTTCGACCCGAGAAACACGTTAATTTTATATTCTAAACACGCAGAAACACCAACCCAAACACAAACACAAACACATACCTCGTCGGCTTGACAAAGGAAAGCGACTCGGCTCCGCCTTCTTCTCCGACGAGTGCGCCTTCTTGTGGAGTCCGCTGCCGCCCTCCAATCGACATGCCTCCGCCCCGCCGTCGCCGTCGCCACCCCTCGCCTCCGCCTCGCCGACGCCGGAACCCTAGCCGCCGCGTGCGGCCGACCATCGTTGACGGCTCGGGACTGGGTTCGCTCAAGCGCTCGCTTCTCGCCTCATTTCCAAGTCCCGGCAGGTGAGGAGCCCCCTCTAGATCCACGCACCTTCCCCCTCGATTGGAAACATTTTAAGGGGAATTTATTACTTCTTGCCTTGCGTTTTTGTTGTCTGCTGATTTCCCGTTCAGGCGATTGTTGATGATTGTTTGTTGCTCTTCGTTGCGGGGCGATTTGATTCGGCGATTGTGTTTTCTTGAATTTTTAGATTCTTGTATTAAGGAAATTGCTTGTCTGATGCAGCATCTACTGCAAAAGCTCAGCTCGAGTTTCTCTCGGTCTCTCCTTCGCACTCCAGCTGCAGCTCGTCGAGCTCGCGGACGAGAGCCTCTTCGGACCAGGATTCCCCGTCGGCTTTCTTCTTCACGGTGTCCGCAGGTCACTGTTCCCTCCCTTCTCTCTCTCTCTTTCTCTCTTTCCTCGCGCATTTCACTGGCCAATGTGGGGAAACGATTCGCGAAGCGGTGGACTTGGGCGGATGTTTCGATCGTGGGTTGTGGGAGTTACCGGGTCGGGTCCTTCGTTTCTCCTTATCTTGTCACTTTTGAGGGGCATAGCTCATCTGGGTTGCTCTTGCCAACGAGCTAACCCGGCGTGGTTGTAGGCGGTTCCGTGTCTTGTGAGTGCTTGCCCACCCTGAAGCATCACATATGTGGCAATAAGCCGACGGCCTTTGCAAGTTGTCCTTTGTCGTGTCCCATTTTTCTATAGCGCACTTGCCTAAAATGTGTCTACTCGATCTTTTGTGTTGGATTCAACACATATCACATTGATTTACCAAGGTGTTCACATCTACCACATTCTGAGATTGTTTATGACCTTGGGGAAATGTAACCGAGGTGCGTGGATGTTCTCTCTTGGGTGAATTCACTCCGTTTAGTTTCTCTACCCATGCCTTGTGCATATATATTTCTAGAAGCTAGTGCTAGAAGGCATCATCATCTATTGTGCTAGTGCTGCACAGATACAACGTTATCTAAAAAATGAGTCTCTTTGGATTTTCATGTCATGACCTAGACTGATAATTGTCAGCTTAATCTTTCTTCTTCCCTAGCAGAATGAGTTCCACCACCCATCATTTATAGCTTGTATAATGCTTTATGGACTCTTTTCTTCAGTTCAAATATATATATTATGGTTGAGTTGGTCTCATCTCAGCTAGTACAACTATAGTAGTCCACATTCAACGGAAATCTTTGGACATTTCTCAATGATAATAACAATAATAATAGAGCCTTTTCTCAATAAGTAGTGTCTGTCATACATAGATACTCTTATGCTGTTGTACCATTTTAAGTGCCATTATCCTTGGAAGTTCTATCAAATCATAATCTTTTCTGGTTTTATGTATGTCTATTTTGTCTTCTGTACCCTTTTCTTTTTTACGTTCTCTCCTTTCATAACCCCACATCTTCTGACTTGAAATTCCTCCTGGTCATTGCTACAAGCAGACAAACCACCTTAACCAGGTTTCTCACTTCTCATATTATCCTCCACTGGGCTCCTTCAAGTTCTTTTGTTAATTTTCCTTTCTATTTCTATCTTTCTTGAATGCTGACGCTCCTGCCCAAATTTCTTTTCATGATGAATCTGACCTATGCAATGTAGCCACTCTCATCGCAGTTTTGCTTAATCCTCTCTTAAATTAAAGTGCTCTGGCCAAGAACAATGACTAATTTTTTGGTCTCTTAGCTTTGGTTTAAGTAAATTTCCAATCAGATTTTAGTATTTGTTTTGCACTGATTATTGTGCTGTCTCTATAATTTGTTTGAGCTCAAAGGTGATTCTTTTTGGAAAGTGGTGCTAATGAGTTCTGTTTTGTTGCACAGTAAGGTGAAACCGACACTTCGGAGATATTCAACAGCAGTGCTGGTGATTTTTCTCTCAGCCCTTAAATATCATCTTCTAGGATTGCTAGATGTCTTCAACAGGGGATTCTAATGTCACAAATAGAAGGAGGAGATCTACAATGTGGGAGCATTTTAAAGAGATTCCTGGTCAAGAAAAGGCTGAGTGTTTATATTGTAACACCCTTATTGGTTGTGCTAGTGGTCAAGGGACTAGCTCAATGCATCATCATCTAGCTAGATGTAAGGAATATCCATATGCAGACGTTGGAAAAAGGCAAAGAAGTGCCTCGAGTCAAGTTGTTGGGGCTGGTAGTTCATCAGGTCCTTGGAAATTTGATCAGGATGCTAGCAGAAAAGAATTAGCGATTATGTTCATTCTTAGTGAGTTGCCTTTTAAGTTGGTAGAGCATGAGGGATTTCATCGATTTGTGAATAGAATTCAGCCAAAATTCTTAATCCCGTCACGCAACACATTGAGGCATGATTGTTATGATTTATACATGGAGGAAAGAAACAAATTGAAGAAATATTTCTCCGAGACATCTCCTAGAGTATGTCTAACAACTGACACATGGACATCTTGTCAAAACTTAAGTTATATGTGTCTGATTTGCTCATTTTGTTGATGCTGATTGGAAATTGCAGAAGAAGATACTAAATTTTTGTCAGATCTCAGGTCATTCTGCTGAGATAATAGGAAAAGCAATTGCGAAATGTTTGACTGATTGGGGGATCCATAGTGTTTTTTCTATTACTGTAGATAATGCTAGCTCGAATGATTTGGGAGTTCAATACCTGAAAAAGATACTTAACTCTTGGAACTCTCTGTTGTTAAGAGGTGAGTTACTTCATGTGAGGTGTTATGCCCATATATTAAGTTTGATTGTTAGAGATGGGTTAAAAGACATGAATGATTCAATTGTTAGAATACGTTCAGCTGTGCGTTATGTGAGATCTTCCCCTAGCAGGCTAAGAAAGTTCAAGGCTTTTGTTGAGTTAGAGAATATTGAGTCGAAAAGTCTTGTATGTTTGGATGTGGAAACTCGTTGGAACTCAACATATTTGATGTTGGAATCAGCTTTGAAGTTTGAAAGAGCTTTTAGCATTATGGAATTTCGAAATAACAATTATGCCCAAGAGCTTTCCAAGGGGAAATGGTTGCCCACTAGTGAGGATTGGAATTATGCACGTCGCTTTCTTCCTTTTCTGAAGTTGTTCTTTGATACAACTATAAAAGTTTCAGGTTCCTCTTATGTCACTAGCAATAATATGGCGAAGGACGTGTATGGGATTTATATGATGATTGAGAGATATTGTGGAAATGAGGACCAAAGCTTGCGAGAAATGGCTCAAAGAATGAAAACGAAATTTCGTAAGTATTTTGGCAATATAAACAACATCAATCTCACTTTATTCATTGCTTGCGTACTTGACCCACGACATAAGTGGGACTATGTGAAGTGGATGATTGGTCATGTTTATGAAAGCAGGGAGGCAGAAACTTTACAAGAGAAAGTGATAACATCTTTGACATTATTATTTGAACAATATCGCACGGGTGTATGCCCTCAAAGCAACTTAAGGCTAAAGAGCACAAGGATGGTAAGCACGTCAAGATCCCCAGTGGTTGGTGCTAATATTATGACTGAAATGTATTTTAGCCAGATTGGACAACAATATTTGGATGAAAAATCAGAACTGGATAAGTACTTGGAGGAAGCATGTGAACGTTATAACTCTGAATTTGATATATTAAGTTGGTGGAAAGGAAATTCATCGAGATATCCTATACTTTCTACTGTTGCTAGAGATATCTTGGCCGTGCCCATCTCGACTGTAGCATCGGAGGCGGCATTTAGCACGGGAGGTCGTGTGCTTGATGTGTTTCGTAGTTCCTTGACCCCAACCATGGCGGAAGCTCTTATATGTGCTCAAGATTGGTTACGATCCGCGCCACTTTTACGTTCAATTGAGGAGGACTTAGAAGATCTTGAAATCTTTGAGTCGGGTGAGAAAATATGATTGTAGAATATTTATACCTTTCTTTATTTTAATCTATATGTTAGTGTTCTCATTTTCGTCGTGAATTTATTGTAGAATTGCCAAATACGACCACGGAGTCAAGCTCGATGTTGACTTCTCTCGATGATTGACGTATTAGAGGTTAGTATTTTATAATATACAACTTGTGTAAGTTGTACTTCTCTTTTTGCACTCCTAACAATGCTGCTCTTCATGAATTTATTATTGGAAGCTTTGGACAGAAAAGGTTATCTTTTCACTTGAAGATCCCATGTGGCCAAGAACGAGTCTTTGGTCTTTAGGGTGGATTTGGCCACTGCAGTGAGGTTCAAGATCATGGTTTGGAAGACCAAGAGGTATAAGGTAATAGTGGGTGCTAATGTGACTCTCAATGATCAAGCTGCTAAGAAGACCGGCAAGAAGAACAAGGATGTCAAACTAAAGTTTGGGGTGAGTAAGAATTTAGGGGGTTGTTGCTTTTGGCAGGTGGGGACTTATGTTGTTGCTTTAGCTTTGATTTTGCTTGACCAAGGGCTGAGTTGGACTCTCCCTTGTGTGAGGAAGGTTGAGAATGAGATTAATTTTCTGGTATTCCTGGATAGTGGGCAGTGCTGGTTAGTGTTTGCATTAGAAATGAGTGCTTGGTTAGTGTTTGGATTAGAAATGATTTATTTAATGGAAGAGGGAAAAGAATCATTGTTTTGGGATGGTTTCATTGAATGAAGATTTGAATGAATCATGGTGTTTGGTTCTTATGATATGTAGTCCTTATCCTTCATTACATTGAGTTCTTCAGGGTTGTTCAGATTCCTAGTCTTTGCAAACAGAGTGAATTTTGTATGAATGTATTTCTTAAACATTTACTTCTCTCCAACCCCATTTTAACTTCTTTCTTTTCCCCACATGCATATGCTTGTGCTCATTTGTAGAAGATACATTCATTTGAGGCCAGCCAAAAGAAAAAAGAGACAAAAATCAATCCAATGCTAAAAAATAAAGAGCCAAGTCGAGGCTTGGAATGTTTTGTAATAACCTATAATAGTTGCATCTTGTATATACTCTTCATTTGCTTGAAAATGCTAGTTCGTGTGCCCATCAATCTCAATTTTTCTCAAGTCATGTGTGCATATTCTTCTCTTTACTACCTTGCAGCAATCCGATTGACAATGTTCACAAGTCTGCCTTGTTTCTCCTATACTGAGACTGGTGGCTGAAGGCATATCGATTTGCATCAGAGTTCAAGTTTTTCTCCAAATAAGTACTCTGATGCTGGATTGAAGTGCACGGGTATGAGATGGAAACTTGTTTCATGAAGAGAAACCCAAGATATCACGTGGCGGCAGTCCTTTTTGTAATTTTAGCTGCATGATTTGTAAATAATGTAAGACAAATGTAAGACACAGTATAGGAGCAGAGGTTCATACACTTTGTAGGTGGGATGGTTTTTCCAATTCATCCCTATTTCCGTTGTATACCAATCCCAAAGAAATTTCTCTTTTTCACTGTAAATGAAACTTTGCCAGAAAGAATGAATGTAAGGATGCATAAATTCATCATCCCTGTTTCTTGTTCTGATTGTAACACTCTTTTTTCATTTGATGACTCGGCCGGTGGCCTTAGATTAAGTATTGAAAAAAACCTTGCATGAATTGATTGCTAGATCAGTCACCTTGTACAGAGGAATTCTTTTTACACAGATGTCCAATATATATCACTCATAAACAACATCTGATCATCATGCTAAACAAACCAGGAAAAGCAAGCTGGTCTCTCTCTCTCTCTCTCTCTTTGCCCTAGAAATGTACTTAGTAGCCCCCGAGTGTTTGGACTATGGTGTTGTGCCATGGGTCTGAAAGGTGCTGCAATAGGTTGTCAAATGGTCCCTTCCCTGTCACGTTGTGTTGCACCACAAACCCCAAAAATGCCAACATTGCCAATCTCCCTGCAAACCCAATCAAGAGACAAGTTTGTTAGAATTGCTAAAACTCATTTGTAGAAGATACATTCATTTGAGGCCAGCCAAAAGAAAAAAGAGACAAAAATCAATCCAATGCTAAAAAATAAAGAGCCAAGGCTTGGAATGTTTCGTAATAACCTATAATAGTTGCGAGAAGTCACGAACAACAATGAAGATGAATGCCCCCGTTCGACTCTCACCTGAACGAACGAACGAAAGAAAGAAAAAAAAAAAAAAAAAAAAAAAAAAAAAAAAAAAAAAAAAAAGGAAAAAAAAGAAAGGAAGACCCGAAAACCCGACCCGACCCAACCCGACCCGCATTTCCTATGCGAGTTTAATGTGTTTCGGGTCGGGTCGGGTAACATTAAGACCCGACCCGACCCGACCCGTTTACACCCCTACCACCGGGTGGTGACGCGGGAGGCGGAGATATTGAGCGACGAAAGTGAAGAGCCCGGGTCGAGCCTGAACTCTGGCGGCATCAAAGCGGGTATTGCCAGAAAGATGACCACGAGGAAGGCGAGAAAAGTGGGTACGGCATATACGAGACAGTGGCTGATGATTGGCTTGAACTTGTTGCGGGGCGGCGGCACTGGTGAAGGGAAGGCATCTCTCTCTGGGCGACGAGCTTAATGAGCGGGAACGGGTGGGTCCCATCAAAAGGGGATAATTCATTAGAGCGAATAAATTAAGGATTTGAGGTCCGTTCGTACGTCCGCCCGCCATTTCTAGCCCATCAGAGTGACAGAGACTGCAAATCGGATGTGAAATCTGCAAAAGGCACTTTAGCTGACCCAGCTATAAGGGCACGAATGAACCTACACCGCACCCCCGTGTAAAGCCTTCGGCCAATGAATGTGCTAAATAAAATCTATTTCTATTTTTTCGAAATAAAAAATTATTTGGTAATATTTTATTCCTGAAAATAAATTTTAAACAAAATAAGAAGTAATTTTTTTTATTTGTTCTCGAAAATAATTCTAGAATCAAGTATTTTCTTTTTTTTTTTTTTTTTTTTTTCTTTTTTTTTTTTTTGATGAGGGCGATTGCTTGCCCACAGCGAGACTCGGCCTCGTTAGAGGCCAGCAACGCTACCTTGAGGCCGGTGATTGACTAGAGGAAGATGAAGAAGGAAAGAAAAAAAGAAGAAAATATTAAAATATAATAAAATTATTAAAATTTTTAAAAAATTCTAAATTATAAAAAAAAAATTTGAAAGTCGTACCAAATGCATTTATTCTATTCTAAAAATAGAAATTTTGTATAGTTCCAAATATTTTCGAATGCTCATAAATTCATCTAGAAATAAAATCATGAAAATCATTTCTAAGTAAAAATTATTTTTGAGATGAGAATAATTACTAAATGCTCTTTAATTTGCCCTTGGCTGATTCCAACTAGGGATATTCCACATATATCTTACCACATGACAGCAATCTAAAGGGGACATCGGTCTTGTCGCTGGCATTGTGTGGCGAGACACGTGTGAGGCTTGTGGGGTTTTGCGTTGAAAGAAGGTCCTGGGGTGGCTCGGGGTCTTCGTTAAAGATGGAATTGCGGTGACATAAAGGTGCTGTTTGGTAACGTGCCAAACAGTACATGATTTTGATTTTTGTTTAGGCAATCGGTTTGGGACGAGAATCGCGTTTGGTAAAATTTTTGTTCCCTAAACAGTTGGGAAGAGAATTGAGAATAAAAAAAAATATGATTCTTCGTCCGAGAATCAAAAAAAGAATCAAAACAGTGAAACCTTCATTTTTCTCTTCTGTCATCCCACGATTGTCGTCCACCACCACCCGCCGTCGTTCGCCCGCCGTTCGCCACCGCCGGTCACCCAACCCCGCCGATGGCCGGAGTCGGGCTCGCCCGGCCCCGCCGTGTGGCCGAGTCGGGCTCGCCCGGCCCGGCGAGGCCGGCTCGGCCACGGCGAGGCTCGGCGACGAGGGCCGACCTTGCCGAGGGCCGCGACGCTCCGGTGAGGGTCGCCGCCAGATGAAGAAGAAGAGTAATAGGAGAAAAGGGGAAAAAAGAAAAGAAAAAAAAAGGAAAAAGTAAAAAATTATTTAAAAATTATTTAAAAATCAAAAGAAATTAATTTGGAACATAATCAATTAGAACGATATCAAATGCGATTCTATTCCAGAATCAAAAATTTTGTACGATTACCAAACGTATTTTTTTACTCAAAATCGGTTCCTAGGGAACAGGAATAAAAAATAATCATTTCTTAGAATCGGTTCCCGGAATGTAATCGTTACCAAACGCGCCCAAAGTGGCTTAGGGGTCTTCGTTAAAGATGGAATTGTGGCGACAAAAAGTTTGACTGATGGGGAGCAGCGCCAAGATCTTCGCAAGATTCTACCAAAAATTACGGGGACCCAGGCGATCCACGAGGGGAAAGTCGGTCGACACATGGAACTACGGACGACTAGTCGCAGAAATCGATTCATTCGTACATCATCAATATACACGTGAAAAAAAATTAATATTAATAATAAAAGGGCTCTTAAAATTGTAATTCAAAACTATTCGTTTAAGCTCTCACCGCAACTTCAATCATATGCTCTTGCACGTAACACAATTCTAAATTATTATTCTCCTTCTACTTCTTTATAAATAAATACTCATCCGACCTTTACCAAAAAAATAAATACTCATCCGAAGAGTTCGGCCACATGCTGCCCTGACCAAAATTTGTTCGGAGTCAAATCCGATGGACCCCTCTGGCATGGAGATGCAACACTAATCCCATTTAACTAAAAGCATATTATTGTTTCCTAAAAGAAAGTGAGAGAAAGGAAGGGGGCCGCTTTGCATCAAAAGAAGCGAAGGGAGGGGGCGCTTTTCGAAAAGGAGAAGAGAGGGGGGGGTGTGGAAGCGAAGGGTCCGCGCTACGTTCCCGCGACAATACTCATCATTGACATGAACGAAGCCTGAAGACCCGCCGACGTTGGAAACACGTTATCAAAAGACATCGGCGTAGGGGATGGGCTGGAATTCGCTACAAGTCAACTTGCCCTTCCGAGAAATTTTGTCAGGATTGTTAATTTATTTTCAAAACTCATACATCTTAATATTACTGTCGCCAGGCCTAAAGTTACCCTAATGTAAAAATGAGAAAAGAACGGTCTAGCGAATGAAAGAACGGTGTAGTCTCATGATAAGTTTTTAATGTGATTTGGTTCTTATCCAGATTTTCATTATTCATTAGTTGATAACAGTCTTTTCTTTTCTTCTTTTGCAAAGTGGACCATTCTTGATGACATAAAAACCTAAGGAAATAATATAAAGGGTGTTCCCGTACCATCGTTTCGCTGCTTCGCTTTGTCCATCCAAGTTTGATCCTCGAGGTGCAATTTTAACGAACATGGGTATACACGCCGCACGAGGTGATGGTATTATAGTCCATGGATAAGTACAATTTTTTTCCCAATCAACCACCTAAAACTCTTGAACCGATTGAGATATCTATTCTTTTACAGAATTAATACTACGAAAAATCTTAAATTGATATATTTATGACAAATTTACCCAAAATCAGTACACTTGTGATAAATATACTCTTTGTTAGTTTCCATTTAATTTGCTGTTAAATTGTTAAGTTGGATGACACGTGACAGTTGACTGGTGTACCAATTTGAGATTTTATTCTCCATTTGTTACAGTTGTACTAGTTTTACGGTTTTTGTGGACAAAAAAATAATTTGTGATAAATTTATCATAAGTATATAAATTTTGGATATTTTGTAGTATCAACCCTCTTTTATATGTATACTTTTTCCCCCTTCTCTTTATTCCTGGGATTCTCTAGTGATCTCCAACAATTAAACAAAGTGGTTTGTTGAAATTGACCGAAAGCGACCGAAGCAACAACATTCGCCAAGCGGCGGCTCAATGGGAAAACTCATGGAACTAAACTAGGATCCTTATTTATTTGGTGGCACTAGCGCCTCATCCTTCAACGAAACAATGATGATGTTTAATTTGAGGAAGACTTGATTTAGGATAAAGACTTCATCCGATAAGGGCGAAGAGTGATTGCGAGGGTGAGAGGTTTAGATAAGGAGCGGCTTTTGGCAAGTTTTTAGGATGGTAAAGGAGGCAAGAACAAACCAAATTGCGTTCCAAACCGAGATGGGAGAGAGAGTTTCTAGATTATATATGTTGAAAAATTATAAGAAAAATGTTTATGATTACATAAATAGATTGACAAATTATGGGTAAAATTGTGTTACCTATTTATCAAAGGATCGACAAATAAATAACACATAATGTTTAATCAAATCAAATTAGATGGTCCAACTCGAGGAGCCCGACGACAGCATGGAGGTGCGGTGGAGGTGGTGGAGAAGCCACGGCAGTGGCCAACATTGGAAGCAGGTGGTTGTGTGTGCCGTCACATGTGTGGCTGTCAAAATGGACATGTCGCACTAGTACTGTTCATTTTCCTAGTGAAAACTCTCGCCCCCCTCCTGCACCATGCCATAACCACCGTTGTTCACATGGTTTCCGAAACATGCTCCGAGTAGAGGAGCACAAGAAACGTCAGACCTGGCGAAGGAGCGCAAACGATGAACCTCGAAGCCGGTCCAAACACAACGGCAGAACAAAGAAAGAGCTATCGGATCTCTTCATGGCCCGGCGATTGGAAGCTGGCCGAGTGGAGAGAATCTGTGCAAGAGAGAGAGAGAGAGTGATAGCGGCAGACAACAAGCCGATCTCATTCATATCACTCTCTCTCTCTCTCTGTCCTGCTGGTCGAATTTGGGCCACCCACTGATCTGGGCTTCCACAATCGGCCCATCTCATGGGCAGGTCCAACTCGCACCAAGAACACCTAAATGCTTTACTTGGGCTCGGGGGTCCACGCTAGCTAGTAGATCGAGTCACATGATCCACACGCGACATAATGGTTGGTCGAGAAAGAAATTTCTTCCAAAGCTCGAAGACATCTTTGGGAATGCCCAATCCTTAAAATTCGAGTACGAGCGCACATTTGTATCCGTGCACAACGCCTTGATACTGATAGAAACTGGCCCAAGAATGACCGCGTTGGACATATATGATTCGGGTGCGGTCAATAATTTAATTATAACCAGATATTAAAAATTTTAGGGCGTGAATTATTATGTATTATAAAACGTTTTTGGTGCAAAAGACTGAATGTGATCCTAATTGGATTAAAATGGGTAAATGTATCTATAAGACCCAAAAAAAAAAAAAAAAAAAAAAATCTAGAAAAGAGTGAGAATTTTTGGTCTCTCTAATCCTATGTGCTTTTCATCTTATGTCCATCCCCTTATGATTATGAATATTGAATATTTATATTGAGATGTAAGTTAGTTACTTGAAAAGCCTTATATCCCATATAATTAGAGTTAATCAACTACGGAAGATATCAGTTCCGCTAGTCATGCTTGGACAGATTGGATTGAGAAACAATCTAAGCTATGTACATATAACATGTCTCATTTAATGTTTGCCAGATGAATCATCATGCATGAGAAAATCTGATAACCTCAAAACCCCTACTTGTTCATCAACACAAAGTCACTCAAATCCAGCCATTGACCTCAGCCAAATTAAGGAGTCGAAAATAATATAAAAAATTGCGGCTGAGCAAGCTTTTAAGCAAAAGCTATATGTATCATGTATGTACAATCAGATTCACTGAAGCAATGAGAGCACAAACTAGAAGATAAACAAAGGAAAATTATATCATAAAGCCACACCATACTGCATCTGCTTGTCATATCGCAAAGCCACACCATACTGCGTTTGCTTGTCGATCTCCCAACGACCTCCATCCTCTGCAATGTCAAAGGAAAAAAATGTATTATTCCATGCGACGTGTGTATATGGCAGAGGGAAAGATCAGCTCACTAGATAGACAATAACATGATACATAATATCAGAGGATACATATCTTAGACTACTTGGAGCACGTGAAAGCAAAACATGTTCCCAAAGGAATGAGCCAAATACATCGGCACCACAACAAATCCATGTCATTCTTCATCAAAACTAACCAGTAACAGTAACTCGTAATTTTCCAGGAAAACTGCACCACAAGGCCTAAATAACAAGATGGAGTCCTAAAACTTTACCAAAGGTGCAATTGAGTCCTAAATTAAGTGAAAAGTTTAGGACTTGAATTGCATTACTTACATGAATTTGGGTCTTGCTGTGTAACTTTTCATGAGTTTCCTTACTAGAGTACAGTGAAGATGTCAGGCTTGCATTCTAGGGTGCCACCGAGGATCATCCAATCACTGCCGCCCTCGCCGTTGTTCGGAGCCGTAAAGGTGACGTCCATGCATGAGAAGTAGACATCGAACACAGGCACCCACAGCCACGGACCCAAGTGCAACCTCCGCTTGGCTTTCACCACCACGTCGATGGTCACCACCCCGCCCTGCAAAGAGCACACCAAGCCCTTAATGCCCAAGTCATTGGCGATTGGCAACATCGATAGGGCCTGGGTTCGCACTGTTGTCAAGTTGCGGGGGCCTTGAGTGAAGACTGGAACGCAGGAGGGACGAGAGAGAGCGAGTTCACCTCTAAAGCTCAAGAGGAGCTTCATGCGGGTGTACTTGACGGCAATGAGCTTACTGGGATTCTTGACAGAGAGAGCAATGTTCCATCGGGTAGTGACGTGGGAGGTGAAGTTATTGAGGGACGAAAGCGAGGAGCCTGGGTCAAGCCTGAACTCCGGTGGCATTAGGGCCGGTATTGCCAGGAAGATGACCATGAGGAAACCAACAACGACGGGTATGGCAAATGCAATACAGTGGCCGACAATCGGCTTGTACACATCGGGCGGGGGTGCCGCCGATGAAGGTGACGTTGGGTTGTTATTTGCAGCCGGTGGAATGGCTTGGACGTTTGTCATTTGGAAATTTTGCGTTGAGCGCTTTGCTGTTTCGTAAGTATTTCTGTGTGAAGTTCTGTGCCCTCGCAGCAAATTGAAGGGGCGTGGAAAGTGGAAAGGTATTGTTCTACTTATGCGGGGAGGCTGCATGGTTCCGGTTTCCCTTTACGCCAAAAATATGAGCTGCATGATGTCGAGAGAGAAAGAAAGAGAGAGAGGAATCTCAGAGGAAAGGGAGTCGACATTAGGAGAAAATATTCAGTGGTTGCTAACCACCAGGTCACCGCCCTACGTGGCACGCGTGAGCAGAAGTGGCTCCATTGAAAGATCGACACGTGGCCTCTGATCTGGACCGGCTACGAAATGGAAAAGTCTAAAAATTGAGTTTTCTTTTTCTCGTTCTGCAGGCTGGCTGTCAGAAAAGGACGAGACAATAGGGTGCTGTTTGGTAACGTGCCAAACAGTACCTGATTCTGATTTTTTGTTCCCAGAATCAGTTTGGGACGAGAATCGCGTTTGGTAAAATTTTTGTTCCTGGGAACAGATTGGGAAGAGAATTGAGAATAAAAAAAAATATGATTCTTCGTTCGAGAATCAAAAAAAGAATCAAAACAGTGGAACTTTCATTTGTCCCTTCCGTCATCCCACGATTGTCGTCCACCACCACCCGCCGCCGTCCGCCACCGCCCGCCGCCGCCGTCCGCCGCCGACCGCCACCGGTCGCCGGTCCAGCGAGCTCGCCGGAGGCAAGCCCAGCCATCGGCCGGGCGAGGCTTGGCCTCGCCGGATCCGGCGAGGCCGAGCCTCGCCGGTGGCCGAGCCGGCCTCGCCCGGCCCGGTGAGGCCGGCCTGGCCACCGCGAGGCTCGCCCCCCCGCCGGTGGCCAAGTCGAGCTCGCCCGGCCCGGCGAGGCCGGCGGCCACCGGCGAGGCTGGGCGAGCCTCGCCCAGCTGCCGGCGAGGCTCGGCCGACGAGGGCCGACCTCGCCGAGGGTCGGCAACGCTCCGGTGAGCGTCGCCGGCCCTCGTCGGCCGGTCACCGGTCCGGCGACCGGCCGAGATGAAGAAGAAGAGTAATAGGAGAAAATGGGAAAAAAGAAAAGAAAAAGAAAAAAAAAAGAAAAAGTAAAAAAATTATTTAAAAATTATTTAAAAATCAAAAGAAATTAATTTGGAACAGAATCAATTAGCACGGTATCAAACGCGATTCTATTCCGAATAAAAATTTTGGACGATTCTGAAACGCGTTTTTACTCGGAATCGGTTCAGGAACGAATCAATCAAAAATAATCATTTCTAGTCGAGAATCGGTTCCGGAACAGAATCGTTGCCAAACGCGCCCTAAATGCCCGGACTCCCGCTTAAAAAATTCTCTCTCTTAATTTCAATTTTTAGAGCTCTTTACGTTCTTTCTTGAAGAAGAACAGCCCATACACTTCTCCTCTTTCTTTCTCCAGCGAGTCCTCTGCCTCCGCCTCTCCAGAAAGCCTCGCCGGTCGTCGCTTCCCCCAAGAGCTCCGTCGGTCGCAACTGGTTCCCGCCTTCGCCTCCGCCGTTGCCTCTCGGAGCGCCATCGGTGGTTCCAACGAGCTCGAGTAAACCTTGCACGCGCTTCGCTCCTCTCTCTCGCCTGGGTTTTGGGAAATCAAGCGACGAAGAAGAAGCTTCCCCATTTTTTTCTGCTTTTTCTTGGAGACATTTCTTGTTTTCGCCCAACCTGTATCCTTGTTTCGACACCGCCATTTGAAAAGCTCCTTTGTCGTTGTTAAGCTCAAAATCCTCTTGGTGTTTTATTCTCTGTTGAAGTTCATTTCTCTTGACACTGTACAAATACTCTGTTTTCTTTCCCCTTTTCCTCTCCCGGTTTTGATTTCGAGCTCAAAAACACCTTATTTGCAAACATTTTTTCCCTTCATTCAAACACCCACAATGTGCACGCATTTTTTTTAATGGGTGTGTTTTACTTGTGCAGGATCCTAACACGTATATGGGAAGATGCGAGTGTGCATGACGGTGTTGACATTGATCAAGGCTTTGGAGGGTGAAGCTTGCATCTTCATCATGACGTTCAGATAAACCCCTTTCCTTGGAAATATCTAAAGAAGCGAGGGCTTCGAGATGGCAAGCCTGGAGAGGTCACGGAGGAAAGTGTGGAGGAGGGTTTTCATCTTCATGGAGCTGGAAACTGGAAAGAGAAGGTGGAAGCTTTATGGAGAAACTACGAAGACGAAAAGGATGGAAAGTTTTGCATCTCGATGAAGCAGATATCTTTAGCCTAGTAATCATGGGCTTCTTTAGGTTCTTGATGTGCATTTGTGAGGCAAAAGCTGGTGTCTTTTTGATCGTGTAGAGTGATGGATATATAGAGAGAGAATTCTGCTTGTTTATATTGATGAATATATTGATTCAATTATTTAATACTGTAGCGTCATGTTGAGCCCCTAAACGCTGAATCATTGAGTTGATACGTGGTCTTTTTTGTAAATGGAGAAGAAAGACACGGGAAGCGGAGAAGATATTAGCAAGCAATTGTGGCCAAACTGGAGAATCTGTATCTCATGCTCGCAAGTACCCAAGCTTTCTCTGGAGTTGCAGAGGCAAAGAAACGTCTCACCTTCTTGACTATTGACGACTGATTATTGGAAGCCAATGATGCATCATTAGATAATCAATCTCCAACTTTGGCTGCGAAAATGTAGTTTGTGTCTCATGTTTCTATTTTATGGGTGTTTTTGGCTTCAAATTTTTGAGCAGGTTGAACGTACCTTTCAGGTGAAGGTTAGAATGTACAAATTAAATGACAAGAGTGGGAATGGCAGGCTTAAAGAAACAAGCCGTTTTCTTTCATGTAAAGTTAGTTAATAACAAGAGATCTTTTTACATGCTTCAATTTTTTCCTTCAGTTTTTCCTCAAGTTCCCTTCTACACTAATATCTACTCCATTCAAGCGTTGCTCATTTCCTCACCTATCTTTCATCCTTAATCCTCAATCCTTTACTGGAAAAGCCCTGAGTAAGTCAAAATCTGGCGTTCAACATTTTAGGCAAAAAAATCATCAGCTTCTTATTTGATGCCTTCCATCCCACAATTGCAACCATTCACGAAGAATTAAAACTATTCAGTATGCCATCTACGTCCATCTCCCCGGCGGTAAGCTAATGTTGCATAAGGTCAGAAAATGAAAATCAAAATGCAGGTTCAACATTTTAGGCAAAAAATCATCGTCTTCGTAGTTTCTTCATGAAGCTTCCACCTTCTCTTTCCAGTTTCCAGCTCCATGAAGATGAAAACCCTCCTCCACACTTTCCTCCGTGACCTCTCCAGGCTTGCCATCTCGAAGCCCTCGCTTCTTTAGATATTTCAAGGAAAGGGGTTTATCTGAACGTCATGATGAAGATGCAAGCTTCACCCTCCAAAGCCTTGATCAATGTCAACACCGTCATGCACACTCGCATCTTCCCATATACGTGTTAGGATCCTGCACAAGTAAAACACACCCATTAAAAAAAATGCGTGCACATTGTGGGTGTTTGAATGAAGGAAAAAATGTTTGCAAATAAGGTGTTTTTGAGCTCGAAATCAAAACCGGGAGAGGAAAAGGGGAAAGAAAACAGAGTATTTGTACAGTGTCAAGAGAAATGAACTTCAACAGAGAATAAAACACCAAGAGGATTTTGAGCTTAACAACGACAAAGGAGCTTTTCAAATGGCGGTGTCGAAACAAGGATACAGGTTGGGCGAAAACAAGAAATGTCTCCAAGAAAAAGCAGAAAAAAATGGGGAAGCTTCTTCTTCGTCGCTTGATTTCCCAAAACCCAGGCGAGAGAGAGGAGCGAAGCGCGTGCAAGGTTTACTCGAGCTCGTTGGAACCACCGATGGCGCTCCGAGAGGCAACAGCGGAGCGAAGGCGGGAACCGGTTGCGACCGACGGAGCTCTTGGGGGAAGCGACGACCGGCGAGGCTTTCGGAGAGGCGGAGCGCGAGGACTCATTGGAGAAAGAAAGAGGAGAAGTGTATGGGCTGTTCTTCTTCAAGAAAGAACGTAAAGAGCTCTGAAAATTGAAATTAAGAGAGAAATTTTTAAGCGGGAGTCCGGGCATTTAGGGCGCGTTTGGCAACGATTCCATTAGGGAACGATTCGACTAGAAATGATTATTTTTTATTCTGTTCCCGGAACGATTACGAGTAAACAAACGTGTTTGGTAACTTGTCCAAAATTTTTTTATTCTGGAATAGAATCGCGTTTGATACCGTGCTAATTGATTACTGTTCCAAATTAATTTCTTTTGATTTTTAAATAATTTTTTTTTACTTTTTTTTTTTTTCTTTTTTCTTTTCTTTTTTCCCATTTTCTCCTATTACTCTTCTTCTTCATCGGCGGTCGCCGGACCGGCGACGGCCCCGAGGGCCGGCGACGCTCACGGAGCGTCGCCGGCCCTCAGGCGTCGGCCCTCGTCGGCCGAGCCTCGCCCGTGGCCGAGCCGGCCTCGCCGGGCTGGGCGAGCCTCGGTGGCCGGGCGGCCGGCTGGCCAGCCGGGGCTGGGCGAGCCTCGCCGGTGGCCGGGCGAGCCTCGCCCAGTGCTGGCTAGCGAGGCGGGCGAGCCTCGCCCGGATGCGGCGAGGCTCGCGCCTGCCACCGCGAGGCTCGCCCGGCCCGCCGGTGGCCAGGCCGGCCTCGCCGGGCCGGGCGAGGCCGGCCTAGCCACCGGCGAGGCTCGGCCTCGCCAGATCTGGCGAGGCCAAGCCTCGCCGGTGGTGGGCTTGCCTCCGGCGAGCTCGCCGGACCTCGCCTTGGCACAGCAAGCCTCCGGCGAGCTCGCCGGACCCGCGACCGCGGCGGCCGGCGGCGGGCCGGTGGCGGCGGGCGGTGGCGGACGGCGGGCGGACGGCGGCGGGTGGTGGTGGACGACAATCGTGGGATGACGGAAGGGAAAAATGAAAGTTCCACTGTTTTGATTCTTTTTTGATTCTCGGACGAAGAATCATATTTTTTATTCTCAATTCTCTTCCTAATCTGTTCAGGAACAAAAAATTTTACCAAACGCGATTCTCGTCAAATTGATTACTGGGAACAAAAAATCGAGGAATCGAGTCTGTTTGGCACGTTACCAAACATCACCTTATTGTCTCGTCCTTTTCGACAGCCAGCCTGCGGAACGAAAAAAAAAAACTCAATTTTTAGACTTTTCCATTTCGTAGCCGGCCCGGATCGAGAGGACACGTGTTGATCTTTCAATGGAGCCACTTCTGCTCATGCGTGCCACGTAGGACGGTGACCTGGTGGTTAGCAACCACTGAATATTTTCTCCGACATTAGAGAGAGGAAATCCTAGAGAGGGAGAAAGTGGGTCTCTCTGTTCTCATTATGTCGGAGGATCATTTTTGAAGAAGTGCCGTCCAATCATTTCTCTTCACAAAATTGATCCTGCCTCCCTCTCTCTCTTTATGTGTCTCACGTGGGTTTCATTCCCACATCAGGGAACATCAGGGAGAGGAAATTGAGGATTCAAACTCCATACCTTCTAGACTTCTTGCCCACGAGAGATGACAAATCGGGATGTCACATCTGCAAAAAGCGCCGTAGCTTTTGACCCGGCCAGCGATGGAGACGCGAGCGAAACACCTTGGGAAACTCATAACATATTGATGTTACAATTTTTTTCTTTTAAAATTATACCCTATTTTGGTGAAATTGGTGCGAACGTGCCCCCCAGCAACGATTCCGATTTTCGCCTAGTGAGCATCCGACAAGTTATGGAAGGAAAATCGAGTGCATGTGTTGCATGAGGGTCTTGCGAGAGAAGGCAGTAATTTTCTTTTCTCTTTTCTATATTTTATTTTTTCCGTCGAAAAGAAGATGGCAATTTTAAATTGGACACTCACCGGTAGGCAACTGAATTGGTTCGGCTTTAGATACTTCATCGCAGAAGTCCTAGGTTCAAACTCCGCAGTTACTAACATGTCTTAAGTTGGGGCCGTGTGGTGGGGTTACGTCTTAACTTCCTCTCAGATATTGACACTTGGTTTGAGGTGCACTGCGTACTGTATAGGTCGTGGGCTGTCGATTAGCGTAAGCGAAAGTCGGGCTCGGTGAATCCTGGGTCACAAAAAAAAATAATAATAAATTAAAAGGGACATTGGCGCTGTGTCAGTAGTGCTGGAAAATGTAACGTGGGCTCCGCAAGATTCTGCCGAGAAATTACGCGGAGCATGGAAAGAACCCGGGAAGGCTTGGTCTTTTGATGCGTTTTGGTAGGGCCCAAACGATCCAGCGAGGACACGAACACGAAGGAAAACATCGGAAAGGTCGGCCGACATAGTCGCATATTGACCTACAGACGACTAATCATGGAAAGTTGATTGATCCTACATCATCTATGTAGACGTAAAATTTAAAAGAATTTTAAAAATTAAAGGCAAGTTTATACTTGTAGGACGAATTTGGCCATATGCTATCAATGTGATGTGATCCTCTGGGATTATTGTGAGAATTTGGTAAGACCACTATTAATTGTTCTAAAAATTAAAATTATTAAATGAAGGTGTGGTTTAATATTTTAATATTTAATTATCTAATACTTCCCCTCAACCTTAGTTTTGGGAAAGCAAATGGGACTTGGAAAGATTCTAATTCAAAATCTCTAGCTTTAATATCATATGAGAATTTGGTGGAACCAATTTAAGCTATCAAATAAATGCAAAGTTGAATGTTTAATTATTCTAACATTTTCTCTCATGCATAGTCTTGGAGAAGTAAATGGGGCTTAGAAAAATTCAAAATCGGAACCTCCAGCTTTGATATTATGTAAGAATTTGATGAAATCACTGCTAACTATATTAGAAGCTTAAGCTATTGTATGCATGGATTAATATTTAGTTATTCTAATAGCTATCTCATTTGATTGACTATTCCTTGTTTTTCCAAAGAAAAGGAGGGAGGAGCAAACATCAAAAAGAAATGAAGTGTGGGATCCACCCGCCACGATAGATAATTGCGTAGGGATGACTGGATTCGCAATAAATCAACACGTTGTCTCGAGAATTTTGTTGATGTTAATTTATTTTCAAAGGTCATACGTTTTAATATTACTATCACCGGGCCTAGTTAGTGTAAAAGCAAGAAAAAGAGCGATCTAGGGAATTAAAGAATGGGGCGGCCTCTTCATCAGGTTTTTTTAACCTGATATATCCTTCTAGAAAAGTGAAGCAAGCCCAAACTTGACAGCACATAGACCTAAGGAAAGACGATATAGTGTTTCCCCCGTACCATCTAACTTAAGCATCAAGGTATGATTTTAACCAACAAGGATACACGCATCACGTGCGGTGCCGTGGGAACATTGCAAAAAAAGTCTCAAATTTATTATAATTATGCCAATTCGATCCTGAATCTTTTATTTTTTTTGTCAATTTAATCCTAAACTTTTTATACTTATGTCAATTCAATTCATCGGCCAATTTTGGTCGGCCGACACCGAAGTAGACAATTTTTAATAACATTTTATTCTTTTCAATTTTTTATTAAAATTTTAATTTCTCCTTTTTTTTTCCCTTCTTTCCTTGGTTTTTTTCCCCACAATGACCGACAAGGGCCATGAAGCCCTCGCCTACTGCCGGCGAAATTCGCGGCCAAGGGACAAGGTTGACTCAGTCCTCGAATGAGGACAAGGGATGATAATGATCCTCAGGGACAAGGTTGACTCACAATCCCGAATGAGGACAAGGGATGATGATGATCCTCACCCAATCCCCGAATGAAGACCCAAATGTACGAATGAGGACAAGGGATGATGATGATCCTCAGGGACAAGGTTGACTCACGATCCCTGATGGATTTATTATAATGGGCCTAAGTTGGCCCGCCACGATGGGCCTAAAGGCCCGGCCCACTGAATAAGGCCCGTGGAAGGTGGGCTATAAAAGGGATGAGAGAAAACAAAGATACCTTTTCGCATTTAGTACGTTCTCATTTCTCTCCCAAAAGCTCTCTCTCTCTCCAAGACGAAGAAGCGACTCCGTCTTCCCTTAAACGGCGAATCTTCGACATCGGATCGAACTGGATCAAAATTCTCTTCCTCTTTGCGGCGTCGGTGTCTAATCTGTGGCCAACAAGGTACGCTCGATTCCGTGGTGTGCTTTTTCGATCGGTGATACGTGACATTCCGGGCTTATCTTCCGCATATGATTTAGGGGTTCGGTTTAGGTGCCGAATCCGGTTTTGGGGATCCGACGATCCCCACATTGGTATCGAGCCTTAGTTTACGTTTTCCTGACCAATTTACTGTTTATGATTGATTTTCGCAAAAAGCATTTCGGCCGTACGGATCGGGGCGAGAAATCCCGACACCCGAGCGTTGTTCGCCATTTTTTCTGATTTTTCGTAAGTCGAAATCAAAATCTGAATGCATAGGGAGGAAGGCGACGTCGAGACGAGTCCGGCGACATATCGTACGCCGCGCCGGGACGCCGCACGCGCCCACACGCGCGGCCGCCGGCGCTGCGCGTGGGCGCGACGCCCCCGAGCTGGGCCCCAGTTCGTCCCGCGTGCGGACACGCGTCGGTGGCGAATCGCGCAAGCGCGCCGCCCGGCCGGCTGCCGGCACGCGCCCGGTCCACGGACCGACGCGTGGTGGCGTCGGCATGACGTCACCCAACCAGATCGAACCGCCGAGGTGACGTCATCGGCCGACGTCATCATCGACATTGGTTGGCCGGCGGTCACCGGCGGCGACCCGACCGGCGACCCGACCCGACCCGACTCGCGGACGCCTGCACGCGCGCGGCACGTGCAAGCCGACGCGTCTGCGTGGCGTCGGCCGCGCCACACGCTGCGCGCGGACGCGTGCCGACGTCGCGTGACGTCGGCCGCGCGCGCGCGCGGCACGTGGCGGTCGGGTCGGTCCGATCCGACCGGCGACCGGTCCGACCGGTCTGACGTCCGACGACGTTGACCGTTGACCGCGTTGACTCCGTTGACCGTTGACTTCCGTTGACCGTTGACCGACGACCGTTGACCGTTGACTTCCGTTGACCAAAAAAAAAAGAAAAGGAATTTGTTTCTTTTTTCAATTATGTCTATGTGGATTATATGTAATCCATTTTTTGTTCTGCATTTGTTGCAGGAACAATGCCTCCCGTAGCGCGCGCATCCGTACGCACAATGATCGAATGAACAAAAGGAAAGGCTTACAAGGTTGATAGCGATTTGAATGGTTATCGATGGGAGAGTGACGACATAATTGATCATGTCATAGAGGTCAACAACAAAATTCAGGAAGTCATTTGGAACGGTTGTCCCATGCCGGATATTCAGATGATGCGATTCTTTATGAACACTCTTCCACTAGAATGGCAAGGAGTGTTGAATCGCCTACGGGAGGTCAAAGGATTTACTAGCTATAAGGAGCTAGTAATGGCATTCGTAGATGAATATCATAGGGTAGGAGCCACAAAGATGCGACCCAAGAATGACTTCGATTGGGCCGGGATCGAATGTGCATAGGAGAAATCCTAAGGGATATCCGTCTTATTTTTCCGTGGCTATCAAGAATGCCTGAGAATTTTACAGAGAAAAAGAAAAAGAAATTGGACCATGTAGCAGCTTTCCCTATTAGTTGTAATATGCCTTGTTTTTAACTGTTTTTGGCTGTTTTTTATTTAGTGTTCTTTGTGAACATCTAATGTAATGTTAACTACCTGATTGTTGATGATATAGCAACCTTTTTATTAGCAATATTGATTGAAAACATTATTATTATATTGTATGTCAATTATCTGCTGCTTTACGTGATTCTTTGGTTCTTTGTGGGTAGTTAGGCTGTGGGTAGTAATAGAAGTTTTTGTAGCTTCATAGAATTGATTTTGCATATGACAATCATATTAATGATAGTTTTAAGTTAGGATTTTTGGAGGATGATTGGAAACATAGTGACCTTTTGATTCTAAAACCTTACTTGAAATTATCCATTAATATGATGGGTCTGTGCAAAAAGGGATGCATAAATGATAGGCATTAATAACTCGTGCATATATATGCGATGTGTTCGGATCAATGGCTTGACCACAAAGAGCATAGTTGCCGAGCTGAACAAAGGTGAAAAGCTCAATGGTGACAACTATGAAATTTGGCAAATGAAAATTCAATGTGTCTTTGGAAAAGCAAAAGTCACTAAAAGCTCTTGACCATGTTTTGGAAGATCTAGAGGATACTTGTGCGCCACCTAGAGCTAGCGGATCATCGCCTCGAGGCATTAGAGCGGGAAACAGATATTTTCTGTGTTGCTTTAAGCTCGAAGGGCTTCATGCTCTAAGCGCAAGCGCATTGATTCGTTCAATATGTGGAAATGCAAGGGATCAAGTCCTCATTGCAAGAAACCAAGAATTAACCAACATAAGAGAGGAAAACGTCATCATGTGAAGAATATCTTAAGGGTGAAATGTTACAACTGTGACCAGAAGGGTCACTATGCCCGCAATTGTCGCGAACCAAAGAAGGTACACACCCTTTGTACAATTGGGAACTTTGCATATGTGTCAAGTTCTGTATTCTTGACTGAATCTAATCCTCGTGGACTGTGGATTCGGGAGCGACAGACCATGTAGCGAAGGATAGAGAATCCTTCGTGGAATTCCGACGAGTACCAACCGGAACTAAGTGGATCTATGTGGAAACAACTCCAGAGCTGAAGTGAAAGGAATTGGCACATGCCAACTGAACATGCGTGGTGGACGCACTTTGTTCCTTCATGATGTGTTGTATGCTCTGGAGATTCGTCGGAATTTAGTGTCTGTTTTAGTGTTGGTTAAATTAGGTTTTAATGTGAGCTTCCATAATAGAGGTGTAGATTTGTATTTGGATACAAACTATTATGGTCATGGTTATTTTTTGGATGGTTTCATTGTATTAGATATTGATTATGTTAATACAAATGTTTGTTATTCCCTTCTCACGTCTCCTAACACATATGATAATGATGTGAATGTATGGCATGCTAGACTTGGTCACATTGGCCAACAGCGTATGAATAGACTAGCCAAAGAGGGCTTGTTGGGTAGTATTGAAAAAGTCGATTTACCCATCTGTAAGCATTGCCTAGAAGGGAAAACGACAAGGAAACCATTTGGAAAAGGTAAAAGAGCTGAATTTCCTCTGCATTTAATCCATTCGATGTACGTGGTCCAATGAATGTGAGAGGAAGGCATGGTGCTGTTTATTTCATCACTTTTATAGATGATTATACTCGATTCAGATATGTCTATTTAATTTCTCACAAATCTGAAGCAATAAGTTGTTTCAAAAGATTTATGAACCTGGTAGAGAATCAATTAGACAAGAAAATAAAAGCATTGAGGTCTGATCGAGGTCGAGAATATTTATCTGATGAGTTCATAAAATTATGTGATGAAAAAGGAATAGAAAGACAGTTATCTATTCCATATACTCCTCAACAAAATGATGTTGTAGAGAGAAGAAACAGAACCCTACTAGAAATGGTTAGGTCCATGATGGCGCAAGTTAACTTACCTATCATTTTCTGCAGTGATGCGTTGTTATCTGCTGCCTATATACTTAACCGTGTGCCTTCCAAATCAGTTGCTTCCACTCCATATGAGTTATGGACATGTAGAAAACCAGACTTAAGTTTTCTTAAGCCATGGGGTTGTGCTGCCTATACACTTGAATCCTCTCACAAGTTTGGGAAATTGGGTCCTAGAGGAAAGAAGAGTATTTTCATAAGATACTCGAACACTCAAAAGGGTATGTGTTCATAGGTGAGCAGGAAAGTGGGAGTATAACTGAATTTGAATCACGGGATGTCACATTCTTAGAGGATGAATTTCCTAAGAAGGGCGAAATAGGGAAGACAACACCCTATTTGAAACCTCGGATCAAGATAATGATCTTAGTGGAGTTCGTCCAAGTGGGAGTAATATGAGAAGTGATGAATTGAATTCAACTCATTCTCAATTGCAACCACATGATGAGACGACATCATTATCTAATCCCAGTGGGAGCATAATAGGGAATGATGTGCAAAGAGCACAAACTCCCATACGGCGAACAAGTCACCAAAGTATTCCCCGTCGACGTTTTGACATTGAAGGGGAAACTTTTATGGTTGCTCCACAAGATGAGGATGAGCCTAGAAATATTAATGAGGCTTTGAATTGCCCTAGTAAGGAAAAATGGATTCATGCAATGGAAGAGGAAATGGAGTCAATGAAATCAAACCAAGTCTGGGAACTGGTTGATCTTCCAAAAGGACGCAGAGCTATTGGGAATAAATGGGTTCTCAAAGTAAAGCGAAAGGCTGATGGCTCGATAGAAAGGCATAAGGCTCGCCTTGTGGCGAAGGGGTATAATTAACAAGAAGGAATTGATTATGAAGATACGTTTTCTCCTGTAGTGAGATTTACCTCGATTCGCATTATTCTGGCAATAGTATCTAGTATGGATCTTGAGTTACATCAGATGGATGTAAAGACTGATTTCCTCAATGGAGAATTAGAGGAAGAAATATACATGGAACAACCAACTGGTTTCATGGTAAAAGGCCAAGAAGAAATTGTGTGTCGACTTTTGAGGTCGATATACGGCCTTAAGCAGTCATCGAGACAATGGTATATACGTTTTCATAATGCTATAATGGCATATGATTTTACAATGATTGATGAGGATCATTGTGTATATATCAAAAGATCCAAGGATCAATTTGTGATCATATCATTATATGTTGATGATATATTGATTGCCGGAAGCAATATGGAGTTTGTTCATCTTGTCAAGAGTTGGTTGTCTTCCAACTTTGAGATGAAGGATATGGGTGAGGCTGCATACATTCTTGGAGTTAAGATTTCAAGAGATCGTTCGAAGAGATCGTTGTCTCTTTCGCAAGAAACATATATAAATAAAGTTCTTGAACGATTTCGTATGCACGATAGTAAACCCATAGACACTCCTATTGCGAAAGGTGAAGGATTGAGCCATAGACTGTGTCCGAGGACTCCACAAGAAAAGGAACAAATGAAACATGTTCCTTATGCCAGTGCAGTTGGGAGCTTGATGTACGCTATGATGTGTACAAGACCCGACATATGTTTTGCAGTTGGAATGGTGAGTAGATACCAATCCAATCCAGGTCCAAGACATTGGAAAGCCGTAAAGAGAATACTCGAGGTATCTAAGGGAACTGCGATTTCAAGTTGAATTATCAAGGAAAGGATCGTGACTTGAAGGCTATTCGATCTTGAATGGGGAGGAGATTTAGATGAAAGGAAATCTACCTCTGGTTTTGCTTTCTTCTTGAACAATGGCGCCATATCATGGAGCAAAGAAGAAGCAAACGTGTATAGCCTTATCCACGATGGAAGCTGAGTTCGTGGCATTATCGCGGCGGTACAAGAAGGAGTTTGGCTTAAGAGATTTTGGATCATTTAGGTGTTGTTGAGAAAGCTGCACATCCGTTATTGGTTAACTTGTGATAGCCAAGCGGCTATAGCATACACTAAAGATCCAAAATATCATGGCAAGACCAAACATATAGATACCAAGTATAACTTTGTAAAAGATATGGTTGCATGAAAGGATGTGAACTTGCGGTACATATCTACGCATAGAATGGTAGCAGATCCTATGACAAAGCCAATACCTAGAGATGTGTTTTGTGGTCATGTAAAATCTCTAGGATTGCGTAGAGTCTGATGTACTGGATTGTAATTTCCCTAAGTTGTTCACATGTATGAACTAGTGTTGTTTCATTATTAATGCCTATGAATCTTTTGTTTGATCTTTATGCATCTTAATGCTTAGTGCATTATATTATGTTGAGAAAGTATGTCGGACAGATAAGAGATTAGCCCTCTCACACGGGTAATCGCCTCTATTTACTATGTGATAAATAGAGATGAGACAATTTTAAGCTTATTATCTAGGTGATAATCGAGAGCTCAAGCTTAAAATACGTATGTCGCCTTAACGAGTGTTAAGATGAGGACATAGTACTTACAATGTCCGAAAGTAAAATAACCCACACATTTTACTTTATCTGTCTAAAATGCCAGATGTGAGTTCTGATGAATTTTGTGAATGAGTAAATACATGAACTCAAGTTAGACATTGGGTATGTCTGAACTATCATCTGTACAGTATTGATGATGTAGACATACGCTCCATGGGAAAGGAGTTTATACCGTAATACGTATTTCATACTACGTATGCATGTCATGACCTATAAGAGTGACAAAAGTTTGATCTCAACTTTTATGACGTGTGAGACTCTTGAGGAATAGAGTTCCTCAATTTTTTAGTGCCCTCATGACTCTTACTTATTCTCAAGATTTCTATTTAGTGTTTGCTATCTTAGAATGTTGCCAATGGTCATGAGATGATTCGATCTAATGGGACATTTCTAGAAAAGCAAGTTGAACTGAAATTGAGAGTTTGAAGGAAAGAGGAAGATCGGATTTGTAGAATCACATTGTGGTTTTTTGTATTCACGGGTCGACCAATTATGACTGTCTTTGGGATAATCATAATTGTGAATACAATAAATATATCATTGTTCAAATGAGATTAAAGAGAGATATCAATGTGATCGATCGATCTAGGGTACTGCATACTAAATTTACTCGGAAAATGATGCCCATTATGAGCTGCTATATATTCCTAACAGATGTATAGTAACGAGCTCTCAAAAGTATCTTTGGTCGCACGGATTATTCACCGTATGAATGTTGAAAGAGGAAAAGAGGGATTTTCGTTGATGGGCCTCGTTGTTGGGCCTATCCGCCCATGTTGGTTTTGACCCACCATGTGCGAGTGGGAGACGATGGATTTATTATAATGGGCCTAAGTTGGCCCGGCCACGATGGGCCTAAAGGCCCGGCCCACGGGAATAAGGCCCGTGGAAGGTGGACCTATAAAAGGGATGAGAGAGAAACAGAAGATACCTTTTCGCATTTAGTACGTTCTCCTTTCTCTCCCAAAAAGCTCTCTCTCTCTCCAAGATGAAGAAGCGACTCCGTCTTCCCTTAAACGGCGAATCTTCGACATCGGATCGAACTGGACCAAAATTCTCTTCCTCTTTGCGGCGTCGGTGTCTAATCTGTGGCCAACAAGGTACGCTCGATTCCGTGGTGTGCTTTACGATCGGTGATACATGACATTCCCTGGCTTATCTTCCGCATATGATTTAGGAGTTCGGTTTAGGTGCTGAATCCGGTTTTTGGGGATCCGATGACCCCAACAATCCCGAATGAGGACGAGGGATGATGATGATCCTCACCTAATCCCCGAACGAAGACCCAAACGTATTAACGAGGTCTATCCCTACGACGAAACTATGTTTCCCGCATAGCAACATTTCTCTACCTGCTTTAGTCTATCCAGGTTAATCATCACCCCACATTTTTTAATGGAGTAAGTTTATCGTATTATAATCTAAGGACATCTAGTGAGATTTTTCCCCAATCCAAGAACTCATGCATTAGTTGAGTTATTTAGACCTTATGTTTTTCTTCGTTTCTATTTTTGCAGCAATAATAATAATAATAATAATAATAATAATAATAATAATCACCCTTTTCACCTCAAATGGATACTATTAAGCCTAATTTCCTAAAAAAGTACCAACTTTAAATTGGATCTAAATTCTCATCCAAACTTTTTTTTTTTTTTTTTGTCTCATGAAAAAAACACAGACTTCTAGTTGGCATTCGAATCTAGCCCTTGTCGAGTTTCTATCCAAGGATGTTGTGCGACGCGTCACTCCATGTGTATTGGTGGTTCACGGTTAAGCTGACGTGGAAGAATCACACATAATTCGAGAGTTTCCCCTATTTTTGGACAAAGCTGATCACGAGTTCAAGCTTCCATTTTTCTCAAGTTTTGGACATGCTCGGATCCAGCGAATTGCTCATTTGTACCATTTTTGCCCTTGGTAAAGTCATTTCTTTAGTCCATTTCAATTTTTGTTGCCAAAATACAAACTCGAATGCTCACATTCCTCCTCTTGCTTGATTTGAAAATATCCATATTCCAACAGTGGCTCCAACAACAGCATTCGTGGGTCGTCAGGTTACAAGTGGAATGACACACCAATTCTTTAAAGGATATCACCAAACGGAAAATTGATGAGAGTTGGATTTGATTACCGACTAAATTGATACCTAAATTAAAGTTGGTACTATTTTATGAGACCAAAAAGAAAAAGAAAAAAGATAAGCTTGAATTAGTAGCCGCATCACTAATTACGTTAACGTAAGCATACATATATACATGTGTATGTGTGTGTGTGTATAGATTCTGACTTGAAAGGTGAATGTTGTTTAGGCAAATGTTGTTTAGTTATTTGCCTGATGACTCCAAAAAAATAATCGGTAGACCATTATCACATCTTCTAGCATATCATTCAATAATGACTATGTGAAATATTACATAACGATTTGGAGAATATTTAGGCTGTTCTTAAAAATCATTTTGGATTACAAAAATGTGTCTACATCGGATCATACAAAGATTACATCTCCAATCAAGCACAATTGCATGGGGTGTTAGGCTTGCCGAGTGAAGAGAATCTGCACAAGCTATTCTCTCGCGACAAGGAACGCACGATCAACGCGAAGCAAATTCAGCGTTGTTTTACCTTAATTATTTTCTTTTCTAGAAAGCGCACGGCTCTGGTTATAACCGGAAGAAATTATTGCATGCACCCCGTTCGGTTAGCGCAGCACTTAAGAGTCAAACGACCCAGAAATGACATGCATTTACATTGGACCCATATGATTAGGGTGCAGTCAATAATTTTCCCATAACTAGATATTAAAATGTTTAGTCATTACCGGAACAGAGCGGCCGAAGAAGGATGTGGCATGACATGAGTTATTATATATTATAAAATGTTTTCGGTGGAAAAAATGCGAACATAAGATCCCAATAAAATTGAATTGGGTCCATGAATTTAAGAAACAACAAAAATTCTTGATCCCTCTAATCTTATGTGCTTTTCATCGTTATGCCCATCCCTTTATTTTTAAGTTAGTTGCTTCAAAAAGCCTCAATGTTCCAAATAATAAGAGTTAATCAACGATGTAAGATATCGATTTCTCTAGCCATGCTTGTGCAGCTTGGATTGAGAAATAATCAAGTCACACATACATATATCGTATCTAAATTCATGTTTGTCCTAATGAATTATCATGCATGAGAAAATCCATTATTAACAAACCCCCACTCGTGCAAATCCAGCCGTTGATCTTAGCCAATTCAAAGAGTCAAAATTAATATCAAAAGATCATAGCTGAGCAAGCTTTAAGCAAGAGCTACGTGCATCACCATGTACTTAATTATATGATCAAACCCGCCGAAGCGGTGACGTTCCCAGCTTCCGACAGTGTCCCAATCTTGTTAAACAGCACAACACGCTAGCAGAGAGGGTACAAAAGAACACAAAAGAGGAAGAAAGCAAAGACATATCACTGCGGCATACCGCAGCGGATCTACTTGTCGAACTCCCACACGAGGCCTCCATCCTCTGCAATTTCAAAGTGAAAAAATGTATTATTTCACGAGACGTTTGTGTGGCAGGGGGAAAGATCAACTCGCTAGACAGACAATAACATGTTTATATCAGCAGCAGAACCGCAGCAAGTCCATGTCCTTCATCATCAAAACTTAGCAATATCTTGTAATTTTCCATGAAAATTGCGCCATTGCAAGTCCTAAATAATATAATTGATTTATTATTGTTTAATCAAGTCCTAAACCTCTACCAAAAGAGTAATTGAATCGTAAATTTTTCAATTGATTCAATTAAATCCCAGATTTTATATAATAATAAAAATTGCAATTTATATAATGAACAATTTTACAATTTGATTGCATCTTTCATAAGAATTTAGAACTTAAATGAATAGAATGAAAAGTTTAGGACTTAATCACTGTCCTTACATCAATTTGGGTCTTGCAGTGTAATCTTTCCATGAGTTTTCTTACCAGAGTACAGTGAAGATGTCGGGCTGGCAGTGTAGGGTCCCACTGAGGATCATCCAATCACTGCCACCCCCACTGTTGTTCGGAGCCGTAAAGGTGACGTCCGTGCACGAGAAGTACACGTCGAACACGGGCACCCACCATAGAACCAAGTGCAGCCTCCGCTTGGCTTTTGCCACCACGTGGACGGTCACCGCCCCGCCCTTAATGCCCGAGTCAGTGACGATCGGCAGCATCAACAGGGCCTCGGCTCGCACCATTGTCACATTGCGGGGGCCCTGAGTGAAGGTCGGAATGCGGGAGGGACGAGAGAGATTGAGTTCGCTGCCAAAGCTCAAGAGGAGCTTCATGTGGGTGTACTTGACGGGGATGAGCTTACTGGGATTCTTGACGGAGAGAGCGATGTTCCATTGGGCAGTGACGTGATAGGTAGAGACATTGAGGGACGAAAGTGAAGAGCCCGGGTCAAGCCTGAACTCCGGTGGCATTAGAGCGGGTATTGCTAGGAAGATGACCATGAGGAAGCCGAGAAAAGTAGGTATTGCATATACAATGCAGTGGCCGACGATCGGCTTGTACCTGTCTAGGGGCAATGGCGGCGGCAGTGGCAGTGGCGGCGGCACTGGTGAAGGCGTCACTGGACAGTCATTCTCAGTGGGTGGAATGGCGTGGAGGTTTGCCATTGGGGAGGACTATTACGTCCGGTGCTTCCTCTGTTTTGCGGGAGGTCTTGGGAGAGAGAGGAGGCCAGCAGTTTATAAAGGGCGAAATTGGTGCATCGGTGTCCCTGGAATGCGAGGAATGCGGGGGGTGATACTGCCGCTGAAGTTGGTGATTACTGGAGGTCCTAAAAAGTAGCGTTTGCTACGAAGTACGCGAGGAGCAGGAGCACCCCGGATGGTACTTAGCGATACTCCGCCGAGAAATGACATGGAGCGAATCGACGGAGACCCGAAGGAAAACGATGGGAACACCCATACCGCAATTTTCGCCCGCTTCCCGTACTTTCTTTTTTCCTCGTTAGATATGGTATAAATTTAAATAAAAGTAGATATAACGTAGTTCTGTATATTTTACGTACAAAATCACGTACTCCTCCTGTATTTCATCATCCAAACCTCAGTGTGTGCCAGAAAGAACGAGCAATTATTTCGAGACCGGAACTGGGGAAGTAGACTGTTGTAATTTAATATAGAAATAAATTTTGGAAAGTCGAAAAAGAGATGAACGAGATTATCATCAATTAATCGAAAATCAAAACTGGAAAAAGAGAGGGAAAAAAAGAATAAGATCAACGCGGGGTAATGCCCGCACGGTTGGAATAGAGAGGAGGCGGGCACAGCTGGGACCCGCCTGGGGCGTTCGCAGCTCGTCACGTGAAGGAAACAATGGGAACGAACAGCTCCCACTCCCAGCCCATGCAATTTTAGTACTGTAGAAAGTTACACGTTGATGTTTCAATTTTTGCAATTCACACCCTAACTTTGTGGAAATTGGTGATAATGGGTGCCAAATCTGGCCAAATCATTGTTATACATCTGATCACGTAACTACACAGGATTAGTCACGCATTGATAATATACCATAGAGTGACCGATAATCAGTTTATACCTGTTAGGCGAAGGCGGCAATGCCTGATTGTTATCCGCGACAAAGGCGGCCATTGGGATGTGTGCTGCTCTTCTTCTTTTGAGGAGAACGCACGTTCTAAGGGGGCGAAATTGGGGGATTGATGTTGTTTCTTTAGTAAGGATAGAGGGAGTTGGTAGACGATGGACAGGTAAAGCCCCACAAAGTTAAATTCGACCTTAACTCTGGTTAAACTCTTACTCTTGTGGCGACTTTAATCACATGCTCTCACACATTTGATACACTTTTGGAATTATTCTTCTACTTATATATATTCTTATTTGCCACCTGATCGGACCTCCAAGCAATAAATTGATATTGCCCTTTTGAGAATATTATCACAATTGTTAATTTATTTTTAAAACTCGTACATTTTAATATTATTGTCGCCAGGAAGTTGCTATATGTAAAAACAAGAAAAAGAACAGCCTAGCGGATGCGTTCTCTTAACAAGTCTTTAAACAAGATTTTTTTTTCTACCCAGATTTTGATTATTCATTAAGTTGACTAATTTCTCTCTCTTTTTTTGGGGGGAGGGTTCTTGGAAAAGTGAAGCTTGACTTCCACTGTGATTCGGTCAAGATTATTTTTTGAATATATGGGCTGTTCTCTCTCTCTCTCTCTCTCTCTCTCGGAAACGTGTGGTTTCACCGTTTCTGGTATGCAGAGGAAAACTTCCTTATTTGATTCCTTTATAGCCAATAGAAAATCTTGTTCTTTTTTCCTTTTCTAATAGAAAATCTTTTTTGAGATTTGATAGATTATCTCGTGAAATATTGTGAGGCTAATTACTATGTAAATTATTGAGTGTAATTAGGATTGAGAAATACTAAAACTATTTGAGTGATTTGAGTATGATTATAATCTCCGTTATATCGCTTGATATATAGTGATATTTTTGGTTGTTTTGTCCGTGAACGAAAAATGTAGATCTGATATCCGATTTAATTTATTATTTTATTTATTTTATCATTTGATCGTTTGTTTCCACATAAAAAAAATGCTTTACCGCATATTTTATTTTAATTGATGCTTCGCCATAGATCCATTTTGGGTTTTGGCATGCTAGACTGCTAATCTGTCTATATTGACTTACATTTATTTTCCGTTCTTTTAGATCCTTGATCATTCTGGAAAACTTAAACTTTTTAAAATATCTAAATATTAACGCCAGAGATAATTCTTTCATTCATTTTCAAAGTTTGAAAAATATTTTAAATTCTAGCATGAAAATGAAAAAACAATGAGTCTTTTGGCTTTTAAAAAGTGTAAACACACGTACAAATTATATTTTTGGTGTGTCTCATATGAAGTTGATGTCGCATCCGCCTCATCTGTTGCTGAAAGATGCGGTGTGTTCTCTTCGTCTCTCTCAACTAGCTCTGTCTCGCCCTCTTCGTCACCCAACAAACCACACCGCTACTGCCGCCACCTCCACCCTTGGTCCAAAGCAAGCCCAAGCCCCTCGTCATTCGCAACCCCAAGTCCTCCCTCAATCCCTACATCCCCGTAGCTCCGATGTTGTCGCCTCCTGAAACCTCGCTAGATCCGGGAGAATGACCCTCGCTTTGGTCACAAGGATCGAGCCCTCGTCAGATCCGAGGAGGACCCTCGCCTTGGTCACAAGGATCGAGCCCTCGCCAGATCTGGGAAGGATGACCTTTGCCTATGACGGCTGAGGGCTGCAACACCTCACCAATGTTGTTGCCTTGCAAAGCCTCCCTAGATTTGGTGGGGGTGCCCCTCACCCTTGCCGCAAGGGTCAAGCTCTTGCCGTATCCGATGAAAATGACGCTCGCCCGCCCGCCACGTGTGGCTGGCTAAAAGGAAAAAAAAAAAAAAAAGAGACAGAAGAGGGAAGAAGAAAGAGAAACGAAGGAGAGAGAGAGGCTTGCAGAAGGTGGGCCGGCAAGCAACACTACCTAATTTTTTCTCTACATATAACATGTCTCTTCCAGATAATCATCATGCACGAGAAAATCCGATAACATCAAAACCCTCACTTGTTCATCAACACATAGTCACTCAGATCTAGCCGTTGATCTCCACCAAATTAAAGAATCCAAAGTAATATCAAAAGATCACGGCTGAACAAGCTTTTAAGCAAGAGCTACATGCATCATGTACGTACAATCAGACTCATGGAAGCGATAAGAGCACAAACTAGAAGAGAAACAAAGAAAAATTATATAATAAAGCCACGCCATACAGCATCTGCTTGTTGATCTCCCATATGACCCTTCCATCCTCTGCAATGTCAAAGGAAAAAATTTGTTATTTCATGAGACGTGTGTGTTGAAATATGTCTCGAGTTTGAGTCTAATGTGAAATTCCGAATATTTCGAATTGGATATGTTGCGAACATTCGAAATTGAGCAAAGAAGATCCGAAGATCAACTCCCCAAAATTCGAATCTGCGTTGGAGAATTTGGTCGCTAAAGTAGGAAAGTCCAACTTTCACTAGGATTTGGATTTTGTTTAAAATATACAGAGATATGTTTCGGATAAAATCGTTTAAGATAGAAAACAAAATCCTATGAGAAGTCGGCAAAAGAATAAGGGTCTCACTTATATATATACATAGACTTGTGGCCATGGGTGGTAGGAGGTTGATCATGAAGAATTGGTCTTGAAGCGTCATCTCGTCGTTGAGTGCTAGGGAGGGATTTTCTTTGTCGTTCTTGTTCGTGAATTACATCCAAGAAGATTTAGTGTTCAAGCAAATTAAATCTTGTGATAAGATTTGCGTGTAATTTCTTCATGAGATTAAAAGATTATTTCTTGAGGAATTTCGGGGCTAAACATTGCGTGCGTTATTGGGTGTAATTGGGGCTTGGGAAACACTAAGAGAGTGTTTGAGTAACTCGAGTGTGTAATCTCCTTGTATCGCTTGATCTATAGTGAAATTCGTCACTGCTCTCCCCGTGGACGTAAGTCTTTACGATCGAACCACGTAAATCTGGTGTTCGATTTATTTTCTTCTTTTGTCTATATTATTGTTCGATCGCTCGCCTTTCACAACAATTGGTATCAGAGCTAGGTTTGGCTAAGTTGAAGCGAATCGATGGCGACAGAAGAAGTAAAAGTGAGAATTGACAGATTTGATGGGAAGGATTTTAGTTTCTGGAAGATGCAGATTGAAGATTATCTTTATCAGATGAAACTGCACTTGCCCTTATCTGGGGAGAAACCAAAGTTGATGAAGCAAGCTGATTGAGATTTGCTAAATAGATGAGCTATAGGTGTTATTCGGCTGACGTTGGCTCGTAACGTCGCATTTAATATCTTGAAGGGGAAGACCACTGCTGATTTGATGCAAGCCCTATCAGATATGTACGAGAAGCGCTCTGCGATCAACAAGGTTTATTTGATGCGACGTCTATTTAATTTAAAGATGAGCGAAAGTGCGTCAGTTGCAGATCATATCAATGAATTCAATGTGATTGTTAGTCAATTGAGTTCAGTTAAGATTGACTTTGAAGATGAGGTGCGTGCTTTGATTCTATTATCCTCATTGCCTGATAATTGGAATACTATTGTTACTACTGTTAGTAATTCCTCTGAGTCAACAAGTTTGACGTTTGATGGGGTTCGAGATTTGATTCTGAGTGAGGACATCCGTAGAAGAGAATCTGACGAACCTGTATCTGCTGCATTAGTAGGTGAAAATAGGGAAGATCTAGAACACGTGTGGATAAGAGTAGTACTAATATGAACAGGCGTAGTCAATCTAGGACTGCTGATGTTATCTGTTGGAGCTGTGGCAAGTGGGGGCTCTTAGAAGGAATTGCCTTGAACTGAAAAATGAGAAGGGTAAGGGAATTATAGTTGATTCTGCAAATAATGTTGCAGCTGTAGCAGATAATGCCGATTATGTCTTGTCTGTTGCTGATTATTCATCGTTTGATGGATGTATTATGGATTCTGGTTGTTCTTTTCATGCTACACCAAATAGAAACTGGTTTACTACTTATCAATGCATGGTTAATAGTAAAGTGCAGTTGGGGAACAATGCTGAATGCGATGTCATCGGTGTTGGCAATGTTAAAATTAGAATGCATGATGGTATTGTGAGGACATTGATTGGAGTAAGGCATGTTCTAGAGTTGAAGAAAAACTTAATTTCCTTGAGTGCCCTGGATTCAGCTGGGTATCGATATATTTCAGAATGTGGAATTCTGAAAATTGTTCGAGGTGCTTCGATAATAATGAAAGGAATCAAGCACAGTGGCCTGTATGAGTTTCAAGGTGAGACAATGACAAATTTCGTTGTGGAGACATCGGATGCATTTGTTCGAGAGTCTGAATTGTGGCATATGAGTTTGGGGCACATTGGCGAGAAAAGCCTGAAGGTTTTAAGTGAAAGAAATCTGTTATGTGGTTATGTTCCTAACGAACTGAATATATGTAGGTGTTGTGATTTAAATCAACGGCGGAAAGTGCAGTTCAGTACGACTGTTAAAGAAACCATGGAAATTGCAGAGTTAATTCATTTGAATGTTCGCAGGTTGTCGCGGTTTCTTTTGAGGAAGAGTGCTAGATATATGCTAACATTTGTTGATGACTACTCGATGAATACATGGGTATTTGTGCTTTGGCACAAGTTTGATGCTATTGTCGGGATCAAACAGTTGATAGTTTTGATCGAAAATGAGACTGGTAAGACGATCAAGCATGTGCGGACTGACAGTAGCATGGAGTTTTGCTCGAAGCTGTTAAACGAATTCTGCATGAAGGAAGGTATAGTGAAACACCGCACTAATGCTGATGAACCACAATATGTTACGGAATTGATGAGCAAAACATTATTAGAAACAACCCATAAAATGCTCTCTAGTACTGGTATGGCTAGGAAATTCCTAGCAGATGTGCTAAGTACGGCGTGCTACCTGATGAATAGATTCCCATCGACTGCGATTGGATATGGGACTCCTGAAGAAGTGTGGTTAGGTAACGTTGCCGATTATTCTGTTCTTAGAATATTTGGTTGCCCATGTTATATTCAAGCTAGTGATGGTAAGCTCAACGAAAGGGTAAGAAAGTGCATATTCCTAGGCTATGCACAAGGTGAGAGGGGTTATCGATTGTGGTGCCTGGAGTTAAATTCACCTATTATCAGCAGAGAAGTTACGTTTGACGAGTTTCCAGTACTTCTGGCTAGGAGTGATTATAGCAGTATTCAAACGAATCCGAACGGTGTTCAGCTTGAGGTGGAGTTGCGACCAGAAACTCCTGAGGTAGCGTATACGGGTACTAGTAAAGTAATCGACACAGATAGTGCTTATAGCGAGGTGGAGCCTATAAAGCCAATGGTTGCTATAACTGCTGAAATTAACAAGGTGCGTATTTGATCTCCTGATAGATATGGATGCAATAATGGTTTTGCTTTATCTGCGGTTAAGGAGGTTGCGTCGGAAAATCCTTGCGGAGCAGTTAAAGGTGCATATGGAGTTGATATTCTAATAAGGTTCTCAGTTATGGTGAAGTTCAAGCGAGGCTTGGACTTGGATAATATATGTGGTAGTTGAGCCCATCGGGGGCTATGGAAGAGTAGCAGTAGAGTTTGAATTTTTGCGAAGCGATTACAACTTGGCTCAAACGTCGAGCCAAGGTGAAGATTGTTGAAATATGTCTTGAGTTTGAGTCCAATATGAAATTCCGAATATTCCGAATTGGATATGTTGCGGACGTTCGAAATTGAGCAAAGAATATCCGAAGATCAACTCCCTAAAATTTGAATTTGCGTTGGAGAATTTGGCAGCAAAATAGGAAAGTCCAACTTTCACTTGGATTTGGATTTTGTTTAAAATATACAGAAATATGTTTTGGATAAAATCGTTTAAGATAGGAAACAAAATCCTATGAGAAGTTGGCAAAAGAATAAGGGTCTCACTTATATATATATATATATATATATATATATATATATATATATATATTGTGGCCGTAGGTGGTAGGAGGTTGATCATGAAGAATTGGTCTTGAAGCACCGTTTCGTCGTCAAGTGCTTGTGAGAGATTTTCTTTGTTGTTTACATCAAAGAAGATTTAGTGTTCAAGCAAATTAAATCTTGTGATAAGATTTGTGTGTAATTTCTTCGTGAGATTAAGAGATTATTTCTTGAGGAATTTCGGGGCTAAACACTACGTGCGTTGTTGAGTGTAATTAGAGCTTGGGAAACACCGAGAGAGTGTTAAAGTGACTCGAGTGTGTAATCTCCTTGTATCGCTTGATCAATAGTGAAATTCGTCGTTGCTCTCCCCGTGGACGTAGGTTTTTATGACTGAACCACGTAAATCCGGTATTCAATTTATTTTCTTCTTTTATCTATATTATTGTTCGATCGCTCGCCTTTCACAACAATGTGTATGGCAGAGGGAAAGATCAGCTCGCTAGATAGACAATAACATGATACATAGTATCACAGGTTATATGTCTTAGACTACTTGGAGCACCTAAAAGCAAAACATGTTCCCAAAGAATGAGCCAAATACATCAATACCACAACAAATCCATGTCATTCTTCATCAAAACTAACTAGTAGCAGTAACTCGTAATTTTCCAGGAAAACTACACCACAAGGCCTCAATAACGACATTGAGTCCTAAAACTTTACCAAAGGTGCAATTCAGTCCTAAATTAAGTGAAAAGTTCAGGACTGCATTTTTTACATGAATTTGGGTCTTCTAGTGTAACTTTTCCATGATTTTTCTTACCAGAGTACAGTGAAGATGTCAGGCTTGCATTGTAGGGTGCCATTGAGGATCATCCAGTCACTGCTGTCCTCGCTGTTGTTTGGAGCCGTAAAGGTGACGTCCATGCATGAGAAGTACACATCAAACACGGGCACCCACGGCCACGGACCCAAGTGCAGCCTCCGCTTGGCTTTCGCCACCACGTCGATGGTCACCACCCCACCCTGCAAAGAGCGCACCAGGCCTTTAATGCCCAAGTCGTTGGTGATCGGCAGCATCGATAGGGCCTCAGCTCACACTGTTGTCAAGTTGCGGGGGCCCTGAGTGAAGGCTAGAACATGGGAGGGACGAGAGAGACTGAGTTCACCTCCGAAGCTCAAGAGGAGCTTCATGTTGCTGTACTTGACAGCGATAAGCTTACTGGGGTTCTTCACCAGGAGAGCAATGTTCCATCGGACGGTGACGTGGGAGGCGGAGATATTGAGGGAAGAAAGTGAAGAGCTCGGGTCGAGCCTGAACTGTGGCGGCATTAAAGCGGGTATTGCCAGGAATATGACCATGAGAAAAGTGGGTACGGCAAATACGAGACCGTGGCTGATTATTGGCTTGTACTTGTTGGGGGGCGGCGACGGCGGCGGCACTGGTTGAGGGGACGCTAGATTGTCATTCGCAGAGGGCGGCATGGCTTGAAGAGTCGTCATTTGGAATTTTCGCATTGCGTTGAGAATTTCTGTGTGAAGTTTTGGGACTGCACAGCAAGAAGAAAAATTGAAGTGGGTGTCGAGAGGTAGGTCTTGCTATCTATTTATGCAGGAGGCTGCATCCTATCCGGCGGGACTTCCCGCCAAGAAAAGCAGGACTGACCGTAAAAAAAAACAGGACTGCCCTCAAATCCTTAATTTCCTCCTCCCTAATGGGACCCATTCGAGAGAGGAGTGTTCCCTCTCTCTCTCTCTCTCTCTTCCCCGCTTTCTATCTCTCTAGGAAGCAAAAGATAGGAGGGGTAGAGAGAGGAAGCGCTAGAGAGAAATCATGAAAAGAGAAGGCAGGAAGGCTTCTCTCTCTCTAGGCGATGAGCGTAATGGGTGGCGATGGGTGAGTCCCATCAAAGGAGAGGAAACATAAGAGCGGACGAAATTACATATTTGAGGTCCGGCCGTTCGTCCGCCCGTCGTTTCTTGCCCTGCCATCAGAGACAGCAAATCGGGATGTCAAATCTACAAAAGGTCCTTTAGCTGACACGAATGAAACCTACGCGGCACCGCCTCTAAAGCCTTGGGTTCTTGACAATGTATAAAATAGTGTATATTTCTAATTTTTTAAATAAAAAATGTAAATTTATTCGATAATCATTTTATTCTCAAAAATAAATTTTGAACATAATTAAGAAGTTAAAAAATTACTTCTTATTTCTGAAAATAATTCTAGAATTAAGTATTTTCTTTTTTTCTTCTTTTTCTCTTTTGATGGTTGGTGACCTAGCTAGCCATGGCAAGGCTTGGCCTCACTAGGGGCCAGCGACAGTACTTTAAGGCCGACAATTGACTTAAGGAAGATGAAGAAGAAAAGGGGAAAATCAAAGAAAAAAAGAGTAAAATATAATAAAATTATTTAAAAATAAAAAAAAATCCTAAATCATAAGAAAATTTGAAAGTTGTATCAAACAAATTTATTTTATTCTGGAAATAAAAATTTTGTACAGTTATCAAATACCTTAAATGCTCATAAACTCGTTTAGAGAATAGAATCATAAAAAAATATTTTTAAGTAAAAATTATTTTTGAGATCAAAATAATTATCAAATGCACTTTAATTTGCCCTTGGCGTTGATTCCAACTAGAGATTTTCCACATATATCTTGACTAGTTATGAAAGGAATAATCCGAGTGACAAAACAACAATCTACAAGGGGTATCGGTCTTGTACCTGGACTTGTGGGGCGAGAGATGTGTGAGGTTTGTGTCAAAGAAGGTATTGTCGTGACATGTGGGGTTTGTGTCAAAGGTGGAGCACCCAGTACGGTCATGGCAAGATTCTGCGGAGAAATTACGAGGCGCAGCGATCCACGAGGGGAAGGTCGATCGACATATGGAACTGCGGACGACTAGTCATGGAAAGTCGATTCATCGTACATCATCTATGTACGCGTGAAAAAAATAATATTAATAATGAGGGGCCTCTTAAAATTTATACTTCAGAACTATTCATTTAAGCTCTCGCCGCAACTTCAATCATATGCTCTCCCACCTAACACAATTCTAAATTATTCTTCTTCTTCTACCTCTTTATAAATAAATGTTTATCCGACGAGTTCGGGCACGTGCTGCCCTGACCAAAATTTGTTCGGAGTCAATCCGATGGACCCCTCTGGCACGGAGGTGCAACATTAATCCCGATAATAATAAGCATATTATTGTTTCCCAAAAGAAAGAAAGGGAGGGTGCATCAAAAGGAGCGAAGGGTGCGCAACCTGCCCGCGATAATACTCATCATTAACATGAACGAAGCGTGGGAACCCGCCTACGACGACCCCATGAAATCAAAAGATATTGGCGAAGGGGATGGCTGGAATTCGCTATAAATCAACTTTGCCCTTCCGAGAAATTTTGTCAGGCTTGTTAATTTCTTTTGAAAACTCATGCATCTTAATATTACTATCGCCAGGCCTAAAGTTACCTTAATGTAAAAATGAGAAAAGAACGGTCTAGCGAATGAAAGAACGGTGTGGTCTCTTGATAAGTTTTTAACGTGATTTGTTCTTATCCAGATTTTCATTATTCATTAAGTTGATAACTTTCTTTTCTTTTCTTCTTATGCAATGTGGACCATTCTTGATGACATAAAAACCTAAGGAAATAATATAAAGGGTGTTCCCATACCATCGTTTCGCTGCTTCGCTTTGTCCATCCAAGCTTGATCATCGAGGTGCAATTTAAACGAACGTGGGTATACACGTCGCATGAGATGATGGTATTATAGTCCACGGATAAGTACCATTTTTTTTCCCAATCAAGCACCTAAAACTCTTGAACTGATTGAGATATTTATTCTTTTATAGGGTTAATATCACGAAAAACTTTAAACTAGTATATCTATGACAAAATTAGCTAAAACCGGTATACTTATGATAAATATATCCTTTGTTAGTTTCTATTTAATTTTACCGTTAAATTGCTAAATTGGATGACACGTAACAATTGACTGGTGTATGAGTTTAATATTTTATTATCCGTTTGTCACAGCTGTACCAGTTTTGTGGTTTTTGTGGTCAAAAAATTAATTTGCAAGTATACAAGTTTGGAGTATTTCAAAGTATCAATCCTCTTTTATATGTATTATTTTTTTCCCTTCTCTTTATTCATGGGAGTCTCTGGTGATCTCCAACAATTAAACAAAGAGGTTTGTTGAAGTCAAGCAAAAGCGACTGAAGCGACAACATTCGCCAAGCGGCGGCTCAATGGGAAAACTCGTGGAACTAAACTAGGATCCTTATTCTTTTGGTGGCGCTAGAGCCTCATCCTTCAGTGAAACAATGATGATGTTTAATTTGAGGAAGACTTCATTTAGGACGAGGACTTGATTCAATAAGGGCGAAGAGTGATTGCAAGGGCAAGAAATTTAGATAAGGAGCGGCTCCTGGCAAGTGTTTAGGATGGTAAAGGAGGCAAGAATGAACCAAATTGCATTCTGAACCGAGACGGAAGAGAGAGTTTCTAGATTATATATGTTGAAAAATTATAATAAAGATGTTTATGATTACATATATAGATTGACAAATTATGGGTAAAATTGTGTTACCTATTTATCAAAGGATCGACAAATAAATAACACATAATGTTTAATTAGATCAAATTAGATGGTCCAGCTCGAGGAGCCCGACAACAAAATGGAGGTGGCAGTGGAGGTGGTGGAGAAGCCACGGCAGTGGCCAACATTGGAAGCAGGTGGTTGTGTGTGCCGTCACATGTGTGGTAGTCAAAATGGACATGTCGCACAAGTACTGCTCGTTTTCCTAGTGAAAACTCTCGCCGCCCTCCTACACCATGCCATAACTGTTGGATAAATTCTCTTCAGGTATTTTGAAGTTGACAAAACATTTTCCTCAGTCTAGTCTGAAGACTTACAGACTCTACTGGCAAAGTCTGAAGATCAAAGTCTGAAGACTTACAGACTCTACTGGTAAAGTCTGAAGCTAGCAAGACTCAAGTTTCAAAGTCTACCCTCATAGACAGTTTCCAGACCAACAAGATAAAAACTTCTATTCTGATCTAATATGGTTTTTACTCCAACGGCTAGAGAATATATTTCTATTGGATTCAGCACTAGAAGATCTTATTTTCATATTCGAATATATATATAGATTCTCTAAAGATTCGCAACTTATATTCGGAAGGATCTACTTATGGAAACCAAGATCCTGATTGTATGGGCGAGCAGGATTGATGGGCTATCAACACTTACCTTAAAGAGCTCGAGATCTCTCTAATTGATTCTGTCCAACGGGTTGATTGGAAGAACTTCTTTGGAAGGTGCCAACGGTAATGAAGGCATGAAGAAGTATTTAAGAGAGATGCTCCAGTTGTTGAAGGGTGCCGGATAGAAGAATTTCAAAGTCTGAATCTCCTTTTATATTTTGTGATCTTATTCTTCGAGTGTTATATGTAATCAAAAGAGAGATCATACTTGGTGATACCTTGAGGAAGTGTAGTAGAGCTTCTACACTATGGACTCAAGAGCGTGAGACTGTAATCACTCTTTTTGATTCTTAGTGAAATCCAGCCAGAAGGGCTGTCCGTGCGGGAGAGTGGACGTAGGCTTGGTCTAAGCCGAACCACTATAAATCTGGAGTCTTGATTCTCTATCCCTAATCCTTTTATCTTTCATTACTTTCATTTGCTGCGATTGTTGGTTTTAATTCTTTAATCTCTCATTCGGATTAAATTGTTGAAATTTCTTTAATCACCTATTCATCCCCCTCTAGGTGCTAATTCTAGTCCTAACAATTGGTATCAGAGCTCGAGTACTCGTTCATAAGAAGTGTCTTTACTTCTGAGTAAAAGATCTATGGCTAGTATGTTGCCTACAGGGTTGGTTGAAGGTCAAAGCAATACTAGACCTCCATACTTTGATGGAAAAGACTACAAAGATATGGAAAAACAAGATGAAGGCATTCCTAAGATCGAAAGATCCTTTGGAATGGGAAGTGGTTGATAAAGGAATCATTCTGCTGCTGCATCGGGAATCGAGAGAGGAAAAGAAGCCGCGATCCCACTCTACCGACTCAAGAAGAAATCACCAAGAGACAGACTCTTGACGCCAAAGCTATTTACTCCTTATATTGTGCTTTATCCCCTACCGAGTATAACAGAATATCTTCTTGTGATACAGAAAAAAGAAGTCTGGGATAGGCTTCACATTACCTATGAAGGGACCGATCGTGTGAAAGAAACGCGGATCAATATTCTTTTGGGACAATATGAAGTCTTTAAGATGAGATCGGGAGAATCAATAACGACATGTTTAGTCGCTTTCTGAAATTGTGAATGGTCTTGAATATCGGGGACATCCAATCTCGGGACACATGAAGGTCAACAAACTCCTACGAGGACTCTCTAAAGACTGGAATTACATAAAAACCTCAATAAGAGAGACGCAGAGGATTGCTCCACTCTCTGTAGACGAACCGGTTGGGATTCTTCAATCTTATGAAGTGGAACAGACCAACGAAGAGGAAGATTCAAAAGGTAAGAAATCTATTGCCTTAAAGTCTAATGATTATTTTGATGCTACAGACTCTAAAGAAGATCTAGATGATGAAGAACTGGCACTCATGATAAAGAGATTCAGAAAGTTGAACAGAAAAGGAAGGAAATTCAATTGGAAGAAACAAAGCTCACAAAGGTTTCAAAACAAATCAACAGAGGAAGAAGATTCTAACAAAGAAGTGACTTGCTTTGAATGCAAGAAAAAGGGACACATCGACCCAACTGTCCTCTCGTTAAAGAAGAGAAAAGGAAAGACTGAGAAATACGGGAAGGCACTCAAAGCGAGACTTGGAGTGATACTGAATGTGAAGAAAGTGATGACGATTATGCCAATATCTATTTAATGGCAAAATTAGACTCAGACTCAGATCTTGATTTAGACACAGACTTAGACAGTGAACTCGAGGTTGGTAACCTAAAAATTCCTATGAAGGTTTCTAAATATATTGATGAACTTTGTCTTAGTCTAAAAACCTCTCTTAAGAGGATCTCCGAATTGAAAAAGGAAAAGTCTACATTGAAGCAACAGGAAAAACTTATGAAAGAAAAGTTTGAAAAGTTGGAAAAGGACTTTGCTATTATGAAAGAAAACTCAGACTCTATTTCAAATGAAAATAATCTTTTGAAAAATGATATTACTAACATATCAAAAAGATTTTCAAATGGTTCTGAAAAATTGGATAAGATTCTCTCAATACAAAGACCATACTTTGATAAGTTATGTCTTGGTATGACTTACGAAACTATTCCACTAATTGATTTTCCAAATGTAAAGGAAAGAATCAAACGAGAGACTAGCGAGTTGTTTATAAGAATCATTTCCAGAAAGTCTTTGTAAAACCCGTTGGCGAAATGCCTTGAAATGTTCCAAGTGTAAAAGCTCGAACATTTTGAGAAAGAATGTCCTTTGGTTTGGAGACCTGTTAAAAAGAGTTTGGGCTAAGACTGTCTATTGTTCTAACACTTCTGGACCCAAGATGATATGGGTACCAAAGAAAGCTTGAATTCGTGCTATTTGCAGGTTACTATCAAAAGGAAGATTAAATGGTATCTTGATAGTGGCTGCTCAAGACATATGACAGGAGACTCAAGTTGCTTCATAAAACTTGTCCAGATAGACGGAGGAAAAGTTTCATTTGGTGGTAACAACAAAGGAAGAATTACTGGTCGAGGAACAATAAAGATTGGAAGTTTGTCAATAAAAAATGTTTCCTTAGTTGAAGGATTAAATTACAACTTGCTTAGCATAAGCCGGTTGTGTGATACTTGGTTTCAAGATCAATTTCCGGAAGAAACGTGCTCGGAATCGGTAAAGACTTTACTCAATCTTTTCTTTGGACGAAGACATGGAAATATATATCTTCGGATGTGAATCATGAAAGATCACAGTGCTTAATATCAGTACAAGATGAAGCTAATCTATGGCACAAAAAGCTAGGCCATACCAATATGAAACAAATCAACAAGATCTCTACCAAGAAACTTGTTCGATGATTGTCTATTCTCAATTACTCAAAGTCTGATCTATGCACACCATGCGTACTGGGAAAATAGGTTAGAAACTCTTACAAATCAATAAATAAAGTTTCCACTAATCATGTACTTTGCCAGCTTACGCATATGGATTTGTTTGGACCTACCAGAACGCAAAGCATTGGTGGAAAAAAGGTTCTGTCTAGTAATAGTGGATGATTATTCACGATTTACTTGGGTCTACTTTCTTTCAAGTAAGTCGGAGAGTTTCTCTCTCTTTTCAAAGTTTGCTAAGAAAGTGCAGAATGAGAAAGGTCACACTATCTCAAGCATTTGAACAGACCATGGAGGTGAGTTTGAAAATCAAAGCTTTACTAAATTTTGTGATGAATTTGGTTTTCAGCACAAGTTCTCCTCTCCATATACACCAGAACAGAATGGGGTTGTGGAAAGGAAGAATAGGTCTTTACAAGAAATGGCAAGAACTCTTTTAATTGGAAATAATATTTCTTCAAGGTTTTGGGCTGAAGCTGTTTCAACTGCTTGCTATATTATAAACCGAGTGTTTTTAAGGCCAATTCTTGAGAAAACCCCTTATGAAATTTTTAAAGGAAAGAAACCAATACTTTCTTATTTTCAAGTATTTGGTTGCAAATGTTTTATTCTAAAGAATGCAAATGATCGTGTTGGTAAGTTTGAAGAGAAATCGGATGAAGGATTCTTTCTTGGTTACTCAACTACAAGCAAAGCCTTTAGAGTATTCAACAAGAAGACTCGGGCGTGGAAGAATCAATGAATGTCAAATTTCAAGACTCTCCACAAATTCAGCAAATTCAGGCGAAGATTCGAATCTGCATTCCCGGACTCTGCTAGATCTACCTCCATTGAAGCGTTAAAAATTCAGAATCGGTACAACAAGCTGCGATGAAGAATCTACTCAAGAAAAAGATCAACAATCTATCGACGACCGAATGGCGGAAGCACAAGTCTAGTCATCCCGAAGAACTCATTATTAGAAACATTAATGAGGGAATTCGAACAAGATCCAAAAGGCGAGAAGAGTCTAGTCTGTTGCTCTTATTTCGAGATCGAACCCAAAAATATTGAAGAAGCTTTAGCCGATGAAAGCTGGATTGAAGCAATGCAAGAAGAGCTCGAGACAATTCAGTATTAACGACGTATGGGAATTGACTCCTAAACCAAAAGGTAAATAAGTTATTGGAGCTAAATGGGTTTTCGGGAACAAAGTTGATGAAAAAGGAAAAGTAACGAGAAACAAAAGCAAGACTCGTGGCTAAAGGATACACGCAAGAAGAAGGGATAGACTATGATGAGACCTATGCTCCAAAGTAGCAAGGTTAGAAGCAATCGAGATTACTACTTGCTTTTGCTTGTTATAAGAATTTCAGGTTATTTCAAATGGATGTCAAAAGCGCATTCTGAATGGATTTATTCAAAAAGAAGTCTACGTGGAACAACCTCCTGGATTTGAAGATTCAAAGAAACCGGACTCGGTGTTGGGCGAAGAAAGCTTTATATGGATTAAAACAAGCTCCTTGAGCTTGGTATGAAAGGCTAAGTAATTTCTAATTCAAAATGGCTTTTCTAAAGGAAAGGTAGACACCACTTTGTTTATTAAAAAGGAAGGTAAAAGTTTTCTACTTGTTCAGATTTATGTTGATGACATTATATTCGGATCATCTAATGAGACTTTGTGCAAGAAATTCTCTAAGTCTATGCAGGATGAATTCGAGATGAGCATGATGGGTGAACTATCCTTTTTCCTTGGTCTACAAGTGAAACAACTAAAGGAATGAATATTTATTCATCAAGAGAAATATGCAAAAGGACTTGTTAAAAAGTTCGGTCTGGAAAATTGCAAAAGGATTGACATACCAATGTCAAGTTCCTTGAAGATAGACAAAGACGAAGCAGGGAAGAAAATCGACCAAAAGTTATACAGGAGTATCATTGGTTCACTTCTTTATCTTACTGCATCCAGACCTGACATATTATTTAGCGTTTGCATATGCGCTAGATTTCAATCTGATCCTAAGGAATCTCATTTAAGTGCTGCTAAACGTATCATTAAATATGTTGCTACTACTGCAAAGATTGGTCTATGGTATCCCAGAGAATGAGACTTTACTCTTCTTGGTTATTCGAGACGCAGATCTTGCAGGTTGTAGAGTTGAAAGAAAAAGCACTTCGGTACTTGTCAATTGCTTGGAAACAAGGGCGATATCTTGGTTTTCAAGAAAATAAAGTACTATGGCTCTTTCAATAGCCGAGAATACGTAGCCCTTGGAAGTTGATGTTCTCAAATACTGTGGATAAAACAACAACTACAAGACTTTGGCATTGAAGATTCTTGTACAGAGATCAAATGTGACAATACCAGCGTAATCAATCTTACAAAGAATCCTATCCTACATTCAAGAGCAAAACATATTGAGATTCGACATCATTTTATAAGAGATCATGTTCAGAACAAAGAAGTCTTGATACAATTCATAGACTCAAAGAATCAACGCGACATCTTCACAAAGCCACTTGAGAAAAGCTTGTTTGAGTCTATTCGCTCAAGACTCAATATTTTATCTCTTGAAGAATGTTGAAGCTCGGACTTAGAATTTAAAGTCCGACAGTATCGACTCAAAAGGTTGTAGACTGAGAATACCAATCGACACGACTGTAAGTTCATTTATTTACTTAAACTGTTATTTCGAAAATGTAAGATTGTCTGTTTATCTCTACTTGAGTTTATTAAGGCAGTTAAATTCAAAAAAAGGGTGGTTATCAATTTATTAAGGCAGTTATTTTTTTAAAAGGAAATTCTTAATATTTCCTATTTGCGACGTTTGAGTTACCCCGTATCAGTTATCTTTTATATACTCATTCTCCTTCGTTTTCACTTTACCCAGAAACCCTAGTTCAAAAGCTTTTCACTCCTCTGAATTTTTTCTCTCCCAAATTTCTACCTCTCAAGCTTTTGACTTTCTTGTGACACAAGTGTGAAAGTTTCTCCAAGAAAGTGACAATGTCTTTCCAAAGGAAATCCTCAAGGATAGCAAACAGGGGACCACAGGGCTCTGGTGAGGGGCCTACGCACTTCGATCTCACAGAAGAAAGTGACTTTCCAATAGAACAGACTCCTCAACGATCTCAACAGCGCACCTCCTCAACTAGACCTGATGATCGTCGCCCTCAACATGCAGAAAAAGTTCTTGAAGATGTTGAACCTGTAAGATCACTCAAGCCTGCTTTTGTTTATAGGCTTTACTCTGCATTGAAGGAAGGAGGTTCTGCAATGACCTTCATTGATGAATTTTTGAAAGAAAAAGGTTACAAAAATGAGACACACTTTCTCACTGTGATGGAGAGATCAGGCGTTGTTCCTGCTGGAACGGCAGCAAAAGTCTTTGCAAACTTTCCCAGTGACCCTAGGTTTGGTGGTGTAAATCAACCTGAGGGAAATGATGATGATGAGAAAATGTTTTTACATTTTAAACCTTGGATGGGTGTGGCTGCAAACCTTCGAGGAAAGAAGGATGAACTGTTTCGATCAGACGGACATAGGAAGATGTATGAGAAACTGCTCAAGCGTGGGGTGATGAATCCACGGACGGTGGACTTTGATTTTCTGGATTTATTAAGCATTAATCTGAGAGAGAAGTTTGAGAAGCTTCAACTTCATAAGTTCTGCACTAAATGTGATGTGGCTTATTCTGAATTAACCGCATATTTTTATTCAAATCTCAGTTTCCTTGATGCAAACAGCTTTTCATTCAGCGTGAGAGATAGAGAATATGTTGTTGATACGGACACTCTGGCGGATGTAGTTGGTGTGGAAATGGGTGCTTTCCAATCAATTTCTGTGTCTGTAAGTCATGCAACTCTAGAACTTGCAAGAGACCGAATTGCTGAAGGTCGTCTCTCCTACTCCAGGATGAATGCAACAAACACTCTGCTTCACAAGATAGTGATCAACTGTCTTAGACCGAAATCAACATCAAAGACAGATGTATCCATCTCAGAGGCTAAGTTGATGTATGCAATCAAGATTGGTCTTAACTTCTCACTGCCACACACTATCATGTTTCACATGTACATATCTATGGCAAAGGACAAGGGAAAACTCCCTTATGCTGCTCTCATCACTCGTCTTTTCAAACATCTGAACATTCAGCCTCCTCACATTCTCTCTGTGAAGACTATTGATCAAATGGTCATCGGACTAAGGATGATAACAAAGATGCGTCTGAAAGAACTCAGCAAGAAGCTGGAGCAGTTCAAGGAAAAGACTCCTGTTAAGTCCAAACCAGACTCTTCTGCGGCCAAGAGAAAAGGAAAGGAACCGGTGACTGGTCTTATCAAGAAGAGAAGGGCAATCATCTTGGAGGATGAAGATGATGAGGATGCTTTGCCTATCTCTGCTCTTGTCTCTCAATTATTTGCACTTGTTTCAGCTGTTCCAGAACAACATTTTGCAGAAGACACTGAGAAAGGACTCCAGGGAAAGGGATCCTTACAAGAAGAAGAAGAGCAAGAAGAGAAAGAAGAGAAAGAAGAAGAGGAAGAGGAAGAGAAAGAGGAAAAAGAAGAAGAGGAAGAAGAAAAAGAAGAACAAGAGGAAGAACCAGCAAAGACAGATTCTCCAGCGGAAAAAGAGGATCAAAGACATCCACATCGAGGAAACTCCTCGAAAGAAGAGTACTTCTCTCCTCCGGAAGACATTGAAACGGGGGAGATACCCAAAGAGAATGTACTCCTCTTCTACTGACTTTTATAAGTGCAGGTGTTAGTCGATCGCCTCCTGATGCAGAAGATGTTTTGCTTTGCTCGCCCGAGGGAGAGGCATCATCTCCAAATATTGATCTCCCTGCTGATATTCACACTGGCTTGACTCCACCATCAGACCGAGTTGACGCAAGCACACAGACTGAAAATTCAGATTTTGGAAGACTGCTTGAGATCATCTTGGACCTCAAAGGCCAAATCTATGCTATGGGGTGTGAATTTCAGACTCTGCAGAATGAGAATCATGCAATGTTCATCACCATGCATGATCAGCTTAAAAAGGTTCGGCGTCGAGTTCGGGCCCTTTGCCAAAGGCACTTTCTTACTCAACTACGGGAAGATTTGAGGAAGCGAGAAGGAACTGTCAAATCTATGGAGAACTTTCAACTTGTTCGCATTCCTCGTGCTCATTGATTTCTTTTTAATGCTGACAAAAAGGGGGAGAAGACTTTGCAGATTTCAAGACTTTCACTCTATCCTCACTCCTAACCAAATCTTCACTTTTAAACATTTTTTTTTGGTTTGTTATGATTGTGATTGATATTTTGACTTTATCTTGAGTTTTTGAATGTGTGCTCATTATTGCATTACTTTAAGCTATTAAATTAGATAAAGATAGTAATGTCTGCACATGACTAATGAGGTTTCTGTTGATGCAGATCTGTGTACAGGGTAAGTCTGTGTACAGGACATCTATGTACAGGAGAACTTCTACTATTTTTATTCTAATCTTTTATGAGATATCAATGCTTGCTTAAAAGTTGTATTGCAGGGCAATAATATTCAAATATGTAGGAAAGTTTTGTCACCATCAAAAAGTGGGAGATTGTTGGATAAATTCTCTTCAGGTATTTTGAAGTTGACAAAACATTTTCCTCAGTCTAGTCTGAAGACTTACAGACTCTACTGGCAAAGTCTGAAGATCAAAGTCTGAAGATCAAAGTCTGAAGACTTACAGACTCTACTGGCAAAGTCTGAAGCTAGCAAGACTCAAGTTTCAAAGTCTACCCTCATAGATAGTTTCCAGACCAACAAGATAAAAACTTCTATTCTGATCTAATATGGTTTTTACTCCAACGGCTAGAGAATATATTTCTACTGGATTCAGCACTAGAAGATCTTATTTTCATATTCGAATATATATAGATTCTCTAAAGATTCGCAACTTATATTCGGAAGGATCTACTTATGGAAACCAAGATCCTGATTGTATGGGCGAGCGAGGATTGATGGGCTATCAACACTTACCTTAAAGAGCTCGAGATCTCTCTAATTGATTCTGTCCAACGGGTTGATTGGAAGAACTTCTTTGGAAGGTGCCAACGGTAATGAAGGCATGAAGAAGTATTTAAGAGAGATGCTCCAGTTGTTGAAGGGTGCCGGATAGAAGAATTCCAAAGTCTGAATCTCCTTTTATATTTTGTGATCTTATTCTTCGAGTGTTATATGTAATCAAAAGAGAGATCATACTTGGTGAGACCTTGAGGAAGTGTAGTAGAGCTTCTACACCGTGGGACTCAAGAGCGTGAGACTGTAATCACTCTTTTTGATTCTTAGTGAAATCCGGCCCGGAAGGGCTGTCCGTGCGGGAGAGTGGACGTAGGCTTGGTCTAAGCCGAACCACTATAAATCTGGAGTCTTGATTCTCTATCCCTAATCATTTTATCTTTCATTACTTTCATTTGCTGCGATTGTTGGTTTTAATTCTTTAATCTCTCATTCGGATTAAATTGTTGAAATTTCTTTAATCACCTATTTACCCCCCTCTAGGTGCTAATTCTAGTCCTAACAATAACCACCGTCGGTCACATGGTTTCCGAAACATGCTCCGAGTAGAGGAGCACAAGAAACGTCGACTGGCGAAGGAGCGTAAACGATGAACCTCGAAGCCGGTCCAAACACAACAGCAGAACAAAGAAAGAGCTATCGGATCTCTTCATGGCCCGGCGATTGGAAGCTGGCCGAGTGGAGAGAATCTGTGCAAGAGAGAGAGAGAGAGAGAGAGAGAGAGAGAGAGAGAGAGAGAGAGAGAGAGTGATAGCGGCAGACAACAAGCCGATCACATTCATATCACTCTCTCTCTCTCTCTCTCTCTCCCTCTAGTCGAATTTGGGCCACCCACTAATCCGGGCTTCCACAATCGGCCCATCTCATTGGCGAGTCCAACTCGCACCAAGAACACCTAAATGCTTTACTTGGTCTCGGGGGTCCACGCTAGCTAGTAGATCGAGTCACATGATCCACACGCGACATAATGGTTGGTCGAGAAAGAAATTTCTTCCAAAGCTCGAAGACATCTTTGGGAATGCCCAATCCTTAAAATTCGAGTACAAGCGCACATTTTTATCCGTGCACAACGCCTTGATACTTGATAGAAACTGGCCCAAGAATGACCGCGTTGGACATATATGATTCGGGTGCGGTCAATAATTTAATTATAACCAGATATTAAAAATTTTAGGGCATGAATTATTATGTATTATAAAACGTTTTTGGTGCAAAAGACTGAATGTGATCCTAATTGGATTAAAATGGGTAAATGTATCTATAAGACCCAAAAAAAAAAAAAAAATCTAGAAAAGAGTGAGAATTCTTGGTCTCTCTAATCCTATGTGCTTTTCATCTTATGTCCATCCCCTTATGATTATGAATATTGAATATTTATATTGAGATGTAAGTTAGTTACTTCGAAAAGCCTTATATCCCATATAGTTAGAGTTAATCAACTACGGAAGATATCAGTTCCGCTAGTCATGCTTGGACAGATTGGATTGAGAAACAATCTAAGCTATGTACATATAACATGTCTCATTTAATGTTTGCCGAGATGAATCATCATGCATGAGAAAATCGATAACCTCAAAACCCCTACTTGTTCATCAACACAAAGTCACTCAGATCCAGCCATTGACCTCAACCAAATTAAGGAGTCGAAAATAATATCAAAAATTGCGGCTGAGCAAGCTTTTAAGCAAAAGCTATATGTATCATGTACGTACAATCAGACTCACTGAAGCAATGAGAGCACAAACTAGAAGATAAACAAAGGAAAATTATATCATAAAGCCACACCATACTGCATCTGCTTGTCATATCACAAAGCCACACCATACTGCGTCTGCTTGGCAATCTCCCAACGACCTCCATCCTCTGCAATGTCAAAGGAAAAAAATGTATTATTCCATGCGACGTGTGTATATGGCAGAGGGAAAGATCAGCTCACTAGATAGACAATAACATGATACATAATATCAGAGGATACATATCTTAGACTACTTGGAGTACGTGAAAGCAAAACATGTTCCCAAAGGAATGAGCCAAATACATCGGCACCACAGCAAATCCATGTCATTCTTCATCAAAACTAACCATATTGTAACTCGTAATTTTCCAGGAAAACTGCACCACAAGGCCTAAATAACGAGATGGAGTCCTAAAACTTTACCAAAGGTGCAATTGAGTCCTAAATTAAGTGAAAAGTTTAGGACTTGAATTGCATTACTTACATGAATTTGGGTCTTGCTGTGTAACTTTTTCATGAGTTTCCTTACTAGAGTACAGTGAAGATGTCAGGCTTGCATTCTAGGGTGCCACCGAGGATCATCCAATCACTGCCGCCCTCGCCGTTGTTCAGAGCCGTAAAGGTGACGCCCATGCATGAGAAGTAGACATCGAACACAGGCACCCACAGCCATGGACCCAAGTGCAGCCTCCGCTTGGCTTTCACCACCACGTTGATGGTCACCACCCCGCCCTGCAAAGAGCACACCAAGCCCTTAATGCCCAAGTCATTGGCGATTGGCAGCATCGACGGGGCACAGGCTCACTGCTTGTTGTCAAGTTGCGGGGCCTTGAGTGAAGACTGGAACAGGGAGGGACGAGAGAGAGCGAGTTCACCTCTAAAGCTCAAGAGGAGCTTCATGCGGGTGTACTTGACGGCAATGAGCTTACTGGGATTCTTGACAGAAAGAGCAATGTTCCATCGGGTAGTGACGTGGGAGGTGAAGTTATTGAGGGACGAAAGCGAGGAGCCTGGGTCAAGCCTGAACTCTGGTGGCATTAGGGCCGGTATTGCCAGGAAGATGACCATGAGGAAGCCAAGAACAACGGGTATGGCAAATGCAATACAGTGGCTAACAATCGGCTTGTACCTGTCAGGCGGGGGTGCCGCTGATGAAGGTGACGCTGGGTTGTTATTTGCAGCCGGTGGAATGGCTTGGACGTTTGTCATTTGGAAATTTTGCGTTGAGCGCTTTGCTGTTTCTGTAAGTATTTCTGTGTGAAGTTCTGTGCCCTCGCAGCAAATTGAAGGGGGCGTGGAAAGTGGAAAGGTATTGTTCTACTTATGCAGGAGGCTGCATGGTTCCGGTTTCCCTTTCTGCCAAAAAATATGAGCTGCATGATGTCGAAAGAGAAAGAAAGAGAGAGAGGAATCTCAGAGGAAAGGGAGTCGACATTAGAGAGAGGAAATCCTAGAGAGGGAGAAAGTGGGTCTCTCTGTTCTCATTATGTCGGAGGATCATTTTTGAAGAAGTGCCGTCCAATCATTTCTCTTCACAAAATTGATCCTGCCTCCCTCTCTCTTTATGTGTCTCACGTGGGTTTCATTCCCACATCAGGGAACATCAGGGAGAGGAAATTGAGGATTCAAACTCCATACCTTCTAGACTTCTTGCCCACGAGAGATGACAAATCGGGATGTCACATCTGCAAAAAGCGCCGTAGCTTTTGACCCGGCCAGCGATGGAGACGCGAGCGAAACACCTTGGGAAACTCATAACATATTGATGTTACAATTTTTTTTTTTTTAAAATTATACCCTATTTTGGTGAAATTGGTGCGAACGTGCCCCCAGCAACGATTCCGATTTTCGCCTAGTGAGCATCCGACAAGTTATGGAAGGAAAATCGAGTGCATGTGTTGCATGAGGGTCTTGCGAGAGAAGGCAATAATTTTCTTTTCTCTTTTCTATATTTTATTTTTTCCGTCGAAAAAGAAGATGGCAATTTTAAATTGGACACTCACCGGTAGGCAACTGAATTGGTTCGGCTTTAGATACTTCATCGCATAAGTCCTAGGTTCAAACTCCGCAGTTACTAACATGTCTTAAGTTGGGAGCCATGGTGGTGGGGTTCTGTGCTAACTTCCTCTCAGATATTGACACTTGGTTTGAGGTGCACTGCGTACTGTATAGGTCGTGGGCTGTCGATTAGCGTAAGCGAAAGTCGAGCTCGGTGAATCCTGGGTCACAAAAAAATAATAATAAATTAAAAGGGACATTGGCGCTGTGTCAGTAGTGCTGGAAAATGTAACGTGGGCTCCGCAAGATTCTGCCGAGAAATTACGCGGAGCATGGAAAGAACCCGGGAAGGCTTGGTCTTTTGATGCGTTTTGGTAGGGCCCAAACGATCCAGCGAGGACACGAACACGAAGGAAAACATCGGAAAGGTCGGCCGACATAGTCGCAGATTGACCTACAGACGACTAATCATGGAAAGTTGATTGATCCTACATCATCTATGTAGACGTAAAATTTAAAAGAATTTTAAAAATTAAAGGCAAGTTTATACTTGTAGGACGAATTTGGCCATATGCTATCAATGTGATGTGATCCTCTGGGATTATTGTGAGAATTTGGTAAGACCACTATTAATTGTTCTAAAAATTAAAATTATTAAATGAAGGTGTGGTTTAATATTTTAATATTTAATTATCTAATACTTCTCCTCAACCTTAGTTTTGGGAAAGCAAATGGGACTTGGAAAGATTCTAATTCAAAATCTCTAGCTTTAATATCATATGAGAATTTGGTGGAACCAATTTAAGCTATCAAATAAATGCAAAGTTGAATGTTTAATTATTCTAACATTTTCTCTCATGCATAGTCTTGGAGAAGTAAATGGGGCTTAGAAAAATTCAAAATCGGAACCTCCAGCTTTGATATTATGTAAGAATTTGATGAAATCACTGCTAACTATATTAGAAGCTTAAGCTATTGTATGCATGGATTAATATTTAGTTATTCTAATAGCTATCTCATTTGATTGACTATTCCTTGTTTTTCCAAAGAAAAGGAGGGAGGAGCAAACATCAAAAAGAAATGAAGTGTGGGATCCACCCGCCACGATAGATAATTGCGTAGGGATGACTGGATTCGCAATAAATCAACACGTTGTCTCGAGAATTTTGTTGATGTTAATTTATTTTCAAAGGTCATACGTTTTAATATTACTATCACCGGGCCTAGTTAGTGTAAAAGCAAGAAAAAGAGCGATCTAGGGAATTAAAGAATGGGGCGGCCTCTTCATCAGGTTTTTTAACCTGATATATCCTTCTAGAAAAGTGAAGCAAGCCCAAACTTGACAGCACATAGACCTAAGGAAAGACGATATAGTGTTTCCCCGTACCATCTAACTTAAGCATCAAGGTATGATTTTAACCAACAAGGATACACGCATCACGTGCGGTGCCGTGGGAACATTGCAAAAAAGTCTCAAATTTATTATAATTATGCCAATTCGATCCCGAATCTTTTATTTTTTTTGTCAGTTTAATCCTAAACTTTTTATATTTGTGTCAATTCAATTCATCTGGCCAATTTTGGTCGGCCAACCAACACCGAAGTAGACAATTTTTAATAACATTTTATTCTTTTCAATTTTTTATTAAAATTTTAATTTCTCCTTTTTTTCCCTTCTTTCCTTGGTTTTTTCCCCACAATGACCGACAAGGGCCATGAAGCCCTCGCCTACTGCCGGCGAAATTCGCGGCCAAGGGACAAGGTTGACTCAGTCCTCGAATGAGGACAAGGGATGATGATGATCCTCACCCAATCCCCGAACGAAGACCCAAATGTACGAATGAGGACAAGGGATGATGATGATCCTCAGGGACAAGGTTGACTCACGATCCCGAATGAGGACGAGGGATGATGATGATCCTCACCTAATCCCCGAACGAAGACCCAAACGTATTAACGAGGTCTATCCCTACGACGAAACTATGTTTCCCCGCATAGCAACATTTCTCTACCTGCTTTAGTCTATCCAGGTTAATCATCACCCCACATTTTTTAATGGAGTAAGTTTATCGTATTATAATCTAAGGACATCTAGTGAGATTTTTCCCCAATCCAAGAACTCATGCATTAGTTGAGTTATTTAGACCTTATGCTTTTCTTCGTTTCTGTTTTTGCAGCAATAATAATAATAATAATAATAATAATAATAATAATAATAATAATAATAATAATAATAATAATAATCACCCTTTTCACCTCAAATGGATACTATTAAGCCTAATTTCCTAAAAAAGTACCAACTTTAAATTGGATCTAAATTCTCATCCAAACTTTTTTTTTTGTCTCATGAAAAAAACATAGACTTCTAGTTGGCATCCGAATCTAGCCCTTGTCGAGTTTCTATCCAAGGATGTTGTGCGACGCGTCACTCCATGTGTATTGGTGGTTCACGGTTAAGCTGACGTGGAAGAATCACACATAATTCGAGAGTTTCCCCTATTTTTGGACAAAGCTGATCACGAGTTCAAGCTTCCATTTTTCTCAAGTTTTGGACATGCTCGGATCCAGCGAATTGCTCATTTGTACCATTTTTGCCCTTGGTAAAGTCATTTCTTTAGTCCATTTCAATTTTTGTTGCCAAAATACAAACTCGAATGCTCATATTCCTCCTCTTGCTTGATTTGAAAATATCCATATTCCAACAGTGGCTCCAACAACAGCATTCGTGGGTCGTCAGGTTACAAGTGGAATGACACACCAATTCTTTAAAGGATATCACCAAACGGAAAATTGATGAGAGTTGGATTTGATTACCGACTAAATTGATACCTAAATTAAAGTTGGTACTATTTTATGAGACCAAAAAAGAAAAAGAAAAAAGATAAGCTTGAATTAGTAGCCGCATCACTAATTACGTTAACGTAAGCATACATATATACATGTGTATGTGTGTGTGTGTATAGATTCTGACTTGAAAGGTGAATGTTGTTTAGGCAAATGTTGTTTAGTTATTTGCCTGATGACTCCAAAAAATAATCGGTAGACCATTATCACATCTTCTAGCATATCATTCAATAATGACTATGTGAAATATTACATAACGATTTGGAGAATATTTAGGCTGTTCTTAAAAATCATTTTGGATTACAAAAATGTGTCTACATCGGATCATACAAAGATTACATCTCCAATCAAGCACAATTGCATGGGGTGTTAGGCTTGCCGAGTGAAGAGAATCTGCACAAGCTATTCTCTCGCGACAAGGAACGCACGATCAACGCGAAGCAAATTCAGCGTTGTTTTACCTTAATTATTTTCTTTTCTAGAAAGCGCACGGCTCTGGTTATAACCGGAAGAAATTATTGCATGCACCCCGTTCGGTTAGCGCAGCACTTAAGAGTCCAAACGACCCAGAAATGACATGCATTTACATTGGACCCATATGATTAGGGTGCAGTCAATAATTTTCCCATAACTAGATATTAAAATGTTTAGTCATTACCGGAACAGAGCGGCCGAAGAAGGATGTGGCATGACATGAGTAATTATATATTATAAAATGTTTTCGGTGGAAAAAATGCGAACATAAGATCCCAATAAAATTGAATTGGGTCCATGAATTTAAGAAACAACAAAAATTATTGATCCCTCTAACCCTATGTGCTTTTCATTGTTATGCCCATCCCTTTATTTTTACGTTAGTTGCTTCAAAAAGCCTCAATGTTCCAAATAATAAGAGTTAATCAACGATGTAAGATATTGATTTCTCTAGCCATGCTTGTGCAGCTTGGATTGAGAAATAATCAAGTCACACATACATATATCGTATCTAAATTCTTGTTTGTCCTAATGAATTATCATGCATGAGAAAATCCATTATTAACAAACCCCCACTCGTGCAAATCCAGCCGTTGATCTCAGCCAATTCAAAGAGTCATAATTAATATCAAAAGATCACAGCTGAGCAAGCTTTAAGCAAGAGCTACGTGCATCATCATGTACTTAATTCTATGATCAAACCCGCCGAAGCGGTGACGTTCTCACCTTCCGAGAGTGTCCCAATCTTCTTAAACAGCACAACACGCTAGCAGAGAGGGTACAAAAGAACACAAAAAGAGCACAAAAAGAGGAAGAAAGCGAAGATATATCACTGCGGCATACCGCAGCGGATCTACTTGTCGAACTCCCATACGAGGCCTCCATCCTCTGGAATTTCAAAGTGAAAAATGTATTATTTCGCGAGACGTTTGTGTGGAAGGGGGAAAGATCAACTCGCTAGACAGACAATAACGTGGTTTTGTCAGCAGCAGCATCACAGCAAATCCATGTCCTTCATCATCAAAACTAAGGAGTATCTTGTAACTTTCCACTAAAATTGCGCCACCACAGGTCCTAAATAATGTAATTGAGTCATAAGCCTTCATTTGTTTGATCAGGTCCTAAATCTCTACCAAAAGAGCAATTGACTCATAAATCTTTCAATTATTTCAATTAAGTCCCAAATTTTTATGAAAAAAAATTTGCAATTCATAGAGTGAAAATTTTATGATTTGATTGCATCTTTCCATGAAAATTTAGGATTTAATTGAAGCAAGTGACAAGTTTAGGATTTAATTGCATTCCATTACATCGATATGGGTCTTGCTGGGTGATCTTTCCGTGACTTTTCTTACCAGAGGAGAGTGAAGATGTTGGGCTCGCAATGTAGGGTATTGGATGCAAATTGCGCAATCCCAAGATCTCCATAACCAGAACAAGAACATGTATAATTGAGTAGAAATATTAGCGCACTTGTTTTGGAATCCATCGTTCTTGAAGTGGAAGCGGAAAACCGATGTTCCACACGCAAGTCCTTCTCCTCTATTGCTCTATGTATCACTAGCTCAATGAGACGGCCCCCTCACCCTTTAGCGCTAGTTTAAGGCTCCTTATGCAAGGATACATGTAAGAATTAGGATTAGAGGAGAGACTTGAGCACTATTTATAAAGTTTCCAACCAGACCCTCTCCTTACGGGCCAAGCTCAACTCGACCCACACTAGCCAATCCCATATTAGACTAATTAAAAAACCTTCTATCTCACCTTAAACCAACCCCGTTTTACAATAATTGTAACACGGTAAATTACAATATCAATTAATGTAGTCCACATTAGGAAAACTCTTACATTCTCCCACTTGGACTATATTAATTGAAATTGTACTGTATGTGCGCACCTTGGTTTAGAGATAATTCTTAATAGTCAATTCTATTCCATAAAGTCTCAAACACCGAATCATGGCGGTAACTACATATATACACACAGAGCCATTCATGTTCACGAATGTTATCAACTTTATTTATATTGATTCAATATGGTAGTATGGCAAATAGATAACATCTCTCATAAATAGATCCCATTTGTCAGTCACCATTTTCTTACCTTAAGCATCACAAAAAACTTATACCACTAGAGAATGTTTTTATGGTTCTAATGAACCCACATATGCATTGTCCTTACGGTTAACATTTTTTTATGTATAACAAGGTATATGCGTAAGGCTAATAACTGGATACTCTTAGCCTTCACTCAAGGTTTATACAATACCTTGAGACTTTATCAATATGTATTCAACATAATAACAACACATTCAAAATATTTTATTGAATGCAAAAGTTGATACATATCAAACCGTTACTAAATGTAACGAATACAGATGTAAACTTTATCAGAGTAAAGCCAAAATAACTCCCACTAAACGACAGCATCTCATGATACTCTTAAGCTCATATTAATGACATGTCATTCAAGAACAAAAGAACGAAATCTTTTAGTTAGTGGATCTACAACCATATCATCTGTGAAAATATGTTATTTATATATATATATATATATATATATATTTGCTATATTAAAACGTCACATTTTTGTACCATTCCTTTTTTTTTTTTGTCAAAATTTTGACCACCATATATTTAGATCCCTTGAAACCTCTATTGTTAATAAAGTTAATAAAAATACAACAAATTTATTGTCTCAATACAACCGTATGGGTCTATCCATAAAGTTAAAACGGTCGACTCCTTCATGAGGTTCCGGAGCCTAATAGCCCAAATAACAACCTAAAAGAATGTTACTAACGCTGCTTACATAGTAGAAGATGACATGGAACTTTGTTTACTGCACTTCCTGCTAATATAAATATGTATTATGTTATTAATCTCATGTCATCATAACATCCATCAAAGTTTACATCTAAATACCTTACTAGCTGCAAGAATTGAACATGTCTGTAAATTAACATATAATCTCTCGTCCTCTTTAAGTACCTTAAAACATTCTTGGCATGCTTTCTACCTAGAAGTTCCATCGCAAAGACAATATATAGTTTAGTGCAAATTCGAGCATACATTATACTTTTAAGTGCACTGACACAAGGTACACCCTTTAACTAGATTTTCTTAATATCTAAATAAGGACAATGTAATGGATTCAGTCCATCACCCTTAACTATATGAGCAATTCCTGGCTTGCAATGATGTATATTGAATATTTCCAAAATACGATCAGCAAATGTCCTCGAGATAAATCCAATAAAATCCAATAAATATGGCAAAAACAATCGTTACGGACCTCAGTGCAAATGACAAAAGATGTCTCAAGGTCACTATTTGTAAGCAAAATATCATGTTCATAGAGTATGAGAAAAATAAATTTCCTCACACTGACCTTGCAGTATATATATAATTATTTTGTTTCCAATTGAACAAAATAACAACACTATGAAACTTTAATAATATTATCTGGAAACTTGCTTAAAACCATTAATAAGACTTTTCAGTTTACACACAAGTTTACTTGAATCATCTGCTGCAAAATCCTCTAATTGCACTATATAGATTTTGTATCTATTTGGCGTAACTCCATATAAAAAATAAACTATTAATGTCATGTTCACTCTGAAAGAATCTTTAAAAATACTATAAAAAAATAATTATTTCTTCACTATTAACTATCCACCCATCTTTCAAAGTGAAAACTATAGCTACCAGTTTAACTTTAAACTTCACAATCTTTCTTTGAAATCCTTGTCGTTTTGTACGCCTATTTGCAACTAATGAACTTGTGATCTTTAGACAAGTCAGTAAGTTTCCAAACACTATGATGTTTCATAGATTACATATCGCCTTTTTTGGCATCTAATCACATACTTGATTGAGAATAAGAAACAGCATTTACATAAATGGCTAAATCAACCATGTAGTGGATATTGCAATTATACTCTCACAAATAGACTATATAGTCTGATGGTATAACTGATCGTCTTTCCCTAACAAATCTTCTGAGTAAAGTCACAACTACTTCATTCTGCACTTAAGAGGTTTGAGAAATTTCATCATAAACTATATCAATAATAATACCTTGAATCTCAACAAGTTTAGTCTATGGTACAGGGGATTCCACAATTGTCTGTGGCCCCGTTTGGTTCAGCATTCCTAAGGGGCTTTCGGCCCAGAAAGCCCATTGGGGAAAATTTTACTGTTTGGTTCGGCGTTCCGAGCATCCTTGGCCAAATGCTAGCATTTGGAATGCTGCTGAATCTTGCCCAAAGCCTGGATCGACTGGGCTTTCAGCATTTCGAAAATGCAAGTCCACATTTACTATTCATCCGTTGACCTTTTTATTTTTATTTTTAAACCGATTATCTTCCCCACACCCCAACCGCCGTTGATCGGCAACGCGGTTTCATCATATTTTTTTTTTTTTTTTAAATAATAAAAATCCTTTGCAAATGTTGGGTTCACCTTTTTTTTTTTTTTGTCATTTTTATCTTTTGACAATCAATAGCCAACTTTTTATAAATACACTAGAATGATCATTAATTAACGAAGATGATTAATACTACAATAATTAAAAAAAAATTATTCAAAGTTGAAAACAAACCTAAAATAACCCTAGGCCAAAAGTTGAGCTTTGCATCTAATCTATAATCAAATTCTTTTAATATAATTTTTAAATAAATTTACTAATATATCTTTTATATTACTCTCAACATGAAAATGTAAAAGGTTATATAGTCATTGTTTTTTTTTTTTTTTTTACAATTTTAAAAATACTAAAACTAAAAAACTTAATTTGGTTACACTAAAGGGCTTTTCAAATATATATTTACCAAACAGTCTTGCATTTCCCTAAAGCACTTTTCAATTATAGTTTACCAAACAGTCTAGCATTTCGAAAAACCCCTTTATCTCAAAGGTATTTGCATTCTCCCAAGGGCATTTCCCCAAAACCGAACCAAACGGGCCCTGTATAGGTAAAGACAAAGACACAGTAACCTCCATCGTACTATTATCTTTAATAGTCTGAGAGCAGCTATCCTCTACAACTACGTCGATGTCTAGAAATTTTACTGTTTGTGATTCCATGAGTCAAAAGAAGTTTATGAAACAATTTTGGTAAGAACACGTTTTTGTATGTGAAAAGAGTTGCTTTCAAAATATCAACCTACTAAATTTATCAAGTATTTGACAAATGACCCTTTCAGCTATTCCGCATTATCATACTTGCCAAAATACTCACGGTCACTATTAAACTTGACAACCTTTAAGACTAACTCTAACCGATTTATTCTTTACCTCGGTCATTTTACTTCCAAACTATTCAAAAATCTTTAAATAACCTTTAAGAGTAGACAGAATATCAACATTATCACATTTTCTACTCTTTCTTTAGTCATGTGTGAGATTATTTCTTAGATAGAAAACTTTTGAAAACAACATTTTCAACCTTATAAGAGACGTATATGGACTTAAACACAATCTTTGCAAATGTGTCCTAATTTCGGTATTGGACAAGGCATAATTTCAAGCCACTAAGGCTTCCATCATTTTTTAGTAGTGCAGTTAGTAGACAAGCCACTTTTCAAGTGTTCTTGAATGGAACACTTTATAGATAGTAAGCAAATTTTATTGCTCTTTTCCCAAATAGCAAATCATATGTCCACAACTTAAAATTCGAACCAATAAAAATTTCAATAATTGTTGAGTTATTAATTACAGAAAATGTGACTGAAAAATAACCAATGTATATAATTAGCATCATGTGAGCACTGTATAATTTGACGTATAAGTACACATCCGAAGAGTTACATGCATAATCATATAATCACCTATGGGCAGAATACATGACATGCAGTTGTACACTCCCCACATGATAGCGGTTATATTCTAATCCTCGTGAATTCATCACCTTTGGGCATATGAACCACTAAGATCAGTCACTCGTCCACCACATCATTATGTATTCCCCCATGAACTAATACACAATCACCTCCTTTGGGAGTATGACTACACATTAGACCAGGAGACATCCCAATCATTATACGAGACCGAAATTTCTCAAATCCAACCAAGTGTGCCACTTTGGCGGTCACAACTCAATTGAATCCTTGAAAATCTCTCATACCAGGGATATAAACTTTACACTACTTTAGTGATAATGGCAGTAAATCACCAAAATCACATATCATGCTAATTACATTACTTTATTCATTGATAATATCGTTATTCATTAATTAAAATTTATATATATTATCAAAAAATCACACTTTTATACTGTTTATTTGATAACATACCTATAACCCAGTACTCATATTTCTAAAATCACAGAAAAATACAAGAAAAATACGCGAAAATACACTAAAAATACGCGTATTTAAGGTTTCATATGTATTTTCACATTAATAAAATCATTAAACATATAAAATAAACACACCACAACATAGATGATGAACATACGAGTCCAACGCCACCAACCACGCGTTGATTGGAGCCTCCACGCACCCGCACGCGCCGCCTGAGTGCGTGGTGCGTGGAGCTCACACGAGGGCGTATCTTGACCGGTAAAAACCAATCCGACCGGCCCCAGCTCGATCGCCCGATCCGACCGACCGGCTAACTGGTCCGGTCCACCATTGGGTCGGGTCAAAGGTTAACGGTTAACAAGTTAATGGGTCGGGTCGAGGTCAACGGTCAATGGTCCGGGTCGCTGACGTCACGATAACGTCATCACCCAGCATGCATCGCACGCGCGAGCCGTGCCCCGTGCGTGGGGGCGCATGAGAGCGCGTGTCCACGGGTGGGGCACGTCTCCGATGCTCTGGCGGCGCGTGGCCACATGTGGGGGCGCGTGCGACATCCCCCGACAACGCGCCACCCACGGTCTTGCTCATCTCGATGAGCCCAGTCCAAATTTGTGATTGAATTTTATTTTTATTAAACAAAAAATCATAAAAATCACAAATTATGGCAAAAATTTTATGCGTTCAAGTTCTAGGGTTATGGTTGCTTTGATACCACATGTTGGATGCAAATTGCGCAATCCCAAGATCTCCATTACTAGAACAAAAACATGCATAATTGAGTAGAAAGATTAACGCACCTGTTTTGGAATCCATCGTTCTTGAAGCAGAAGCGGAAAATCGATGTTTTACACGCAAGTCATTCTCCTCTATTGCCCTATGTATCACTAGCTTAATGAGACGGCCCCCCACCCTTTAGCGCTAGGTTAACACTCCTTATGTGAGGATACATGTAAGAATTATGGTTAGATGAGAGACTTGAGCACTATTTATAGAGTTTCCAACCAGATCTTCTCATTACGGGCCAAGCTTAACTCAGTCTATACTAACCAAACCCATATTAGACTAATTAAAAACCTTCTATCTTACCTTAGACCAACCCCGTTTTACAATAACCGTAAAACGGTAAATTATAATATCAATTAATATAGTCCACATTAGGAAAACGCTTATATAAAGGGTTCTACTGAGGATCATCCAATCACTGCCTCCCTCGCTATCGTTCGGAGCTGTAAAGGTGACGTCCATGCACGAGAAGTACACGTCAAACACGGGCACCCAAAGCCACAGACCCAAGTGCCGCCTCCGCTTGGCTTTCGCAACCACGTCAATGGTCACCACCCCGCCCTTCAACGAGCAGACCAGTCCCTTAATGCCCAAGTTGCCGACGATCAACAACGTTGACAGGCCCTCACTGTTGTCAAGTTGCGGGGGCCCTAAGTGAAGGCCAGAAAGTGGGAGGGTCGAGAGAGAGTGAGTTTGCCGCCGAAGCTCAAGAGGAGCTTCATGTCGGCGTACCTGACAGCGATGAGCATACTCGGATTCTTGATGGAGAGACTGATGTTCCATCAGGCAATGATGTGGGAGGTGGAGATATTGAGGGACGAAAGCAAAGAACCCCAGTCGAGCTTGAACTCTGGCGGCATTAAAGCAGGTATTCCCAAGAAGATGACCATGAGGAAGTCGAGAAGAATGGGTATGGCATATACGATGCAGTGGCCGATGATTGCTTGTACCTGTCTAGGGGCGGCGGCGGCAACGGCGGCGGCACTGGTGAAGGCGTCGCTGGACTGTCATTCTCAGCAGGTGGAATGGCATGGAGGTTTGCCATTGGGGAGGACTATTGTGTCCGGTGCTTCCTCTGTTTTGCGGGAGATCTTGGGAGAGAGAAGGCCAGCAGTATATATGGGAGAAATTGGTGCACTGGTGTCCCTGGAATGCGAAATGCCGGGGGTGGTAATATTTCTCGGGGTAAATACTGTTGCCAAGGTGATGATTAGAGGTCCTAAAAAGTAACGTTTGCCACATAGTACGCGAGGAGCAGGAGCACGCCGGGCGGGATAGACTCCGCCGAGAAATTACGAGGAGTGATTCGATGGAGACCCAAAGGAAAACGATGGGAACACCCATACCGCAATTTTCGCACGCTTCCCGTCCTTTTTTTTTTGTCGTTAGATATGGTATGAATTTAAATAAAAGTAGCTATAACGTTAGTGATTCGATGGAGACCCAAAGGAAAACGATGGACGATGGGAACACCCTTACCGCAATTTTCGCCTGCTTCCCGTACTTTTTTTTTTGTCGTTAGATATGGTATGAATTTAAATAGAAGTAGCTATAACGTAATTCTGTATATTTTACGTACAAAGTCACGTACTCCTACCGTATTTTATCGTCCCAAACCTAGATGCATGCCAGAAAGATTGAACAATTATTTTGAGAACGAAATTGGCGAAAAAGACTGTTATAATTTAATACATAAATAATTTTGGAAAGTCGAAAAAGAGATGCACGAGATTATCATCAGTCAATTGAAAATCAAAACTGGAAAAAGAAACAAAAAAAGAAAAAGGAATAAGATCAATGAAGAGCGAGTCGGATGGGAATGGCGAGCCCTGACGCAGCTGCGGCATCCACCGCCCCCCATTCGCTCCACCCCGTCACGTGACGGAAACAATGGGAACGAACAGCTCCGACCCCATGCAATTTTTGGACCGTAGCAAATTGCAAACTGCACCTTGATGTTCCAATTTTTGCAATTCACGCCCTAACTTTATAGGAATTGGTGATAATGGGCGCTAATTCCGGTCAAATCATTCTCATATATCTAACCACGTAACTACACATGACTAGTCACACGTTGATAATATACCGTACAGTGACCGATGATCAACTTGTACCTGTTGAGCGACGGCAACGATGCCGGATTGTTATTTGCAACAAATGGAATGGTGTGGAGGTTTTTTTTTTTTTTTTTTTTGGCCATTGTGGGATTATTGGGACGGGTGCTGTTCTTCTTCTTTCGAGCATGCATGTTATAAAGGTGTAAAGCCGGAGGAATGGCCTCCAGGGAAGTAGAGCCCTATTAGGCCTGGGAGGTAAGGATGGGAACCCTTTGGCGTAAAGCTATTTCCCCCGGCGGGATCGGAATCTTTTACCTAGCCCGGATCCCGGCCAGGGAGGGGCGTAAGGGGTTACTCTCCCCAGGAAGGTTCTCCCTCCGTTTCTCTCATCGAGCAGTTTAAGGACCTGCTCAGGTCCAAGCATGCATGTTATAAAGGTGCGAAATTGGGGCATCGATGTTGTTTCTTTTGTAAGTACGCGAGGGAGTTGGTGGACGATGGACAGGCCCCACAAAGTTTGTGGAGGAGGATACATCCCACAGAGTTAGATTCGGCGTCAACTCCGGTTAAACTGCGGCAACTTTAGTCACATGCTCTCACATGAGATGCACTTTTGAAATTATTCTTCTACTTTTATATAAATATATGCTTATATGCTTATATGCCACGTGATTGGAGCTCCAAGCAATAAATCGTTATTGCCTTTTTGAGAATATTGTCACGGTTGTTAATTTATTTTTAAAACTCGTATATATTAATCTTATTGTCGCCAGGCCTCAAGTTGCTATATGTAAAAACAAGAAACAGAACAGCCTAGCGGATGCGTTCTCTTAACAAGTTTTTAATAAGATTTTTTTACCCAGATTTTCATTAAGTTGACTACTTTCTCTCTCTCTGTTTTTTTTTTTTTTTTTGGGGGCGGGGGCGCGGGGTGGAGGAGGGCGCTTGGAAAAGTGGAGCAAGATCATTCTTCAAAAAGCTAGGGAAAGAAATATGATTTTGCCGTGTCATCGCTTTTGCCACTTGACATTGTCCATCGAGGTACAATTTTTAGCCGATGTGAATGTTCACGTCACACGTGATGATGGATATCAAACACCTAAAAGCAATATTTGACTTCCACCGTGATTTTTTTTTTTGTCAGTCCTACGCTAATCCTACTCTAACACTTTTCTTTGCTCTCGCTGCGGGCGTGAAAGTCAAACCCACTCACAAAATGAAATCGTCCCCATCTCAACCCCTCGAGAAAGTGGGGATTTGAACCCCCAACCTCCCCCTTCCAAGATGGAAGGGTGGCCACTTGGGCAAACCCCCAGTGGTTACTTCCACCGTGATTCGGTCAAGATTATTTTCTAAATATACGGGGCTGTTCTCTCTCTCTCTCTCTCTCTCTCTCTCTGGGAAACGTGTGGTTGCACCATTTTTGCTATGCCGTGGAAAACTTCCTTGTTTGATTCCTTTACAGCCAATAGAAAATCTTGTTCTTTTTCTTTTCTATTAGAAAATCCTTTTTAAGATTTTGTTCGACTCCTTTATAAGATTGATAGATTATCCCATAAGAAATTATGAGGCTAATTACTATGTGAGTTATTGAGTATAATTGAAATTGAGAAACACTAAAATTATTTGAGTGACTCGAGTATATCGCTTAATTTATAATGATATTTTCGTTATTTTTTCCATGGACGAATCACATAAATTTGATATCTGATTTATATTAATATTTTATTTATTTTATTATTCAACCCACAACAAAAAAAGAATGCTTTATCACATATTTTATTTTAATTGATGCTTCGTCATAGATCCATTTTGGGTTTTGGCATGCTAGACCGCTAAGGTGACTCTAACGACTTACATTTATTTTTTGTTCTTTTAGATCCTCGATCATTCTGGAAAACTTAAACTTTTAAAATATCTAAATATTAATGCCAGAAATAATTCTTTCATTCATTTTCAAAGTTTGAAAAATATTTTAAATTCTGGCATGAAAATTAAAGAACAGTGAGTCTTTTGGCTTTTAAAAAGTGTAAACACGCGTACAAATTACATTTTTGGCGTGTCTCATATGAAGTAGATGTCGCATCCGCCTCGCCCATTGCCTCTACCGTGCGACAAAACCGCGCTGAACAATGCCATGAATTCCCTTCATCTCTCTCTCAACTAGCTTTGTCTTGCCCTCTCTGCCGCACGATGAACCACATCGCCACCGCCGCCACCCCCACGGCTCCGACGTCGTCACATCCCGAAACCTCACCAGATCCGGGGAGAAAGACCCTCGCCTTGGCTGCGAGGGTCGTCTCGCCAGATCCGGCGAGGACGACCTTCGCGTATGACGGGCAAGGGCCGCGACACCTCACCAATGTCGTTGCCTCCCAAAGCCTCGCTAGATCCGGCGAGGGCGCCCCTCGGCCCTGGCCGCGAGGGTCGAGCCCTTGCAGTAACCGACGAAAGCGACGCTCGCCGGCCACAGGGACACCCTCACCGGCCCTCATGTGTGGCTAGCTAAAAGGAAAGAAAAGAAAAAAAAAGATAAAAAGAACAGACACAAACGGGGAAGAAGGAAGAGAAACGAAGGAGAGAGAGGGGGTTCCAGAAGGTGGGCCGGCGAGCGACGCTACCTAATTTTTTCTCCGCACATATAACATGTCTCTTCCAGATGAATCATTATGCACGAGAAACTCTAATAACATCAAAGCCCTCACTTGTTCATCAACACAGAGTCACTCAGATCCAGCCATTGATCTCCGCCAAATTAAAGAATCGAAAGTAATATCAGAAGCCCACGGCCGAGCAAGCTTTTAAGCAAGAGTTACATGCATCATGTACGTACGATGAAACTCACGGAAGCGATAAGAGCACAAACTAGAAGAGAAACAAAGAAAAATTATATAATAAAGTCACGCCTTACTGCATCTGCTTGTCGATCTACCATATGACCCCATCCTCTGCAATGTCAAAGGAAAAAAATGCGTTATTTCATGAGACGTGTGTATGGCAGAGGGAAAGATCAGCATGCTAAATAGACAATAACATGATACATGGTATCACAGGTTATATGTCTTAGACTATTTGGAGCACGTGAAAGCAAAACGTGTTCCCAAAGAATGAGCCAAATACATCAGCACCACAGCAAATCCATGTCATTCTTCATCAAAACTAACCGGTAACAGTAAGTTGTAATTTTCCAGGAAAACTACACCACAAGGCCTAAATAATGACATGGAGTTCTAAATCTTTACCAAAGGTGCAATTGAGTCCTAAATTAAGTGAAAAGTTTAGGACCTAATTGTATTTCTTACAAGAATTTGGGTCTTGCAGTGTAATTTTTCCATGATTTTTCTTACCAGAGTACAGTGAAGATGTCAGGCTCGCATTGTAAGGTGCCACCGAGGATCATCCAATCACTGCCGTCCTCGCTGTTGTTCGGACCCGTAAAGGTGACGTCCATGCACGAGAAGTACACGTCAAACACGGGCACCCACAGCCACAGACCCAAGTGCAGCCTCCGCTTGGCTTTCCCAACCACGTTGATGGTCACCACCCCGTCCTTCAACGAGCGGACCAGTCCCTTAATGCCCAAGTCATTGACGATCAACAGCGTCGACAGGGCCTCAGTTCGCACTGTTGTCAAGTTGCAGGGGCCCTGAGTGAAGGCCGGAATGCGGGAGGGACGAGAGAGAGCCAGTTCGGCTCCAAAGCTCAAGAGGAGCTTCATGTGGGTGTACTTGACGGCAATGAGCTTACTGGGGTTCTTGACGAAGAGAGCAATGTTCCACCGGGTGGTGACGAGAGAGGTGGAGATATTGTGAGACGAAAGTGAAGAGCCCGGGTTGAGCTAGAACTCCGGCGGCATTAAAGCGGGTATTGCCAGAAAGATGACCATGAGGAAGGCGAGAAAAGTGGGTACGGCATATACGAGACAGTGGCTGATGATTGGCTTGAACTTGTTGCGGGGCGGCGGCACTGGTGAAGGGAAGGCATCTCTCTCTGGGCGACGAGCTTAATGAGTGGGAACGGGTGGGTCCCATAAAAAGGGCATAATTCATGAGAAAATATTGGGTACCTTAAAAGTGCCACGCAATCGGTGCTCTGAACCATTCAGAGCGCGACACCTGTCCGCGTGTCAGTCCACGTCGTCCCTTCTTCGTTTCAAATCCCGCGTCGTCCCTTCTTCGTTTCAAATCGGCGCGCGGGAGGTTCTCTCTCCTCTCTCTGCTCTCTCTTCGATAAGCCCTGGCCCACCCCTGTCACGTTCTGACGCTCTCTCTCCTCTCTGTCTCTCTCCCCGTTCTCCATTCCGTTGCGGCGCTCTGCTCTCTCTCTCTCCCCCCTTTGACGGCCCTCCACCTCCGCCTCCGCCGGTTGCCTCCGTCGCCCCCGACTCCGATGCCGACGCCGACGCCGACGCCTCCCTCTCGTGACCTCTGGTTCTCGAAGTCGACACCGACGCTTTCTCTCTCTCTTTCGTCCTCGAAGTCGCGCCTCTCTTCCAGCAAAACCGCGACGCCGACGCCGACGCCCCTCCGCCGGTTGCCTCCGTCGGCCCCAACTCCGACGCCGACTTCTCTGCCTCCGCCTCCGCCTCCGCGCCCGACGCCGACGCCGACGCCCCTTCGCCTCCCTCTCGCGACCTCCGCTCCGCTCTCTTCCTCTTTTCTCTGCGGAGCGCCCTTACTGGCCAACCCCGACGCCGACGAACCCCTGCTCTCGCGTTTTGGCCTCCCTCTCCGTGAGCGAAGGTCGCTCTGCTCGCTCTTTCTCTCTTTCCTCCGCGAAGCTCTCTCCCTCTTTTGTAATTGTTGATTTTTTGGTTGGACGACTTGGGCAGAAAAATATTTGAAGACTAAAAAATCCAAGAAGCAGAAGAGGCAGCACGGCGCTCAAGAATAACAAAGGTGATTTAATATCTACTCTACCGGTGCCCCTTATGATTTTGTTTTTGATGCTCAATTTTTACGTGTAGCTTGTAATCTCGATATATAGCTTGTGTTATATTGGTTTCTTGTGCAAGTTAATGTTGAAGTTTAAAGTTACATCTGCAGAATTTATGGTAGAATCAGTGTTGCATCAGTGCAGGTGGGATGGCAGATTTCTTATAGTTAAACATTTTTCTAGTTCAAATCCTCGAATGTATGCTTGACTTCACTTCTCATTCTATGCATGGTAATTTCTACTGCGGTCTTGCTGAAAGCTGGGTGACAGAGACTGGGGATCTTCACTTCATACTGTGTTATCTGCATGCATTTGAGATTTTAATAAAAATATTGATTGAAGATTAGTTTGAGTTTAATGCATTCTGCTAAACTGGGATAATTCATCTTTGTTGGTTTTTCCCACTTCTAGGCAAAACCCTCTCAAGCACGGGGAAGAAGAAACATGATGGAGAAGAACCCTGGGAAGAAGAAGATGCTTCTATATCTGAGCAACGACCAGAGCAACAACTTGAGGAGTCTTTTGAGCAATCTTATGCTCACTTCCAGGGGAATATGGTGAGTGTTGTCTCAATCTTAAAACTAAAATGATGCCAAATTAAATCGCAAATTTGGACCTTTGGTTAGACTTCTGTATGGGAGCGTTATTGGTTGAGCATCAGTTTCAAAACTTGGATTCCATGACAACGCAGGGGAAGGGCAGAGCCGAGGCTGAGGCCGGGGAAGAGGACGTAGAGGAGGCCAATACCATCAGAATAATCGGGGAAATCATTTGGGGGCTCTTCTTTGAACAGTCTCGCCAGTAATGAGACTGCAATTGTGGCGAAGCAGCCTCCGGGACCTCGCATGCCAGATGGAACAAGAGGATTCGCAATGGGTTGTGGGAAGCTAGTCTCAGTTAGTACCACATGACCACGTCATATGATATCATCATCTCTGTGTGTTTGTCTTCAGCTGATAGATATGACTCTTGGAAGTATTTCTTTGGATTAACTGTGCACCTTAGAAATTTACATGCTTTTGCTTCTGCGTCTTTGCTGTCATTTAATGAATGCGAGCATTGTGATAGGTTACATAAGCACATCCAAAAACAATGGTCCTGGATGTTTAACATTGAGATGTCCTGATCCATCTTGTGGTGCTGCAGTCGGTCAAGACATGATAAATCTATAAGCGCCTAAAGAAGATAAGAAAAAGTATTCTCAATATCTTCTTCGCTCGTACATTGAAGACAATAGAAAGGTATATGTGCAACCGTATTCTTTTTCTTTGTGTGAAGTTTTTTTTTTTTTTTTTTTTTTTTTTTTTTTTAAGTGTGATAATGACTTTGCACTACTGGCTGCCTGTTAAATGAAATATAACTTCCTTTACCTCATTTTCCTACTGCCAGACCAAGTGGTGTCCTGCCCCTGGTTGTGACTACGCTGTAGAATATATTGCTGGCAGTGAAGGTTACGATGTTTCCTGCCAATGCTCTTTCAACTTTTGCTGGAATGTAAGCTTCTTTTTGGAAATTTCTTGTATCAATATGTAGCAAGTAGTGTGTTGACATACTTTTGATTTGATCTGCTGCAGCGTACAGAGGAAGCTCACCGTCCAGTAGATTGTGGCACTGTGGCACAGTGGATCATGAAGAACAGTGCTGAATCTGAAAACATGAACTGGTACAGATAACTTTAAGCATGTAGAATTTGCCATCATTTGGGTTCTATGACAATGGTGTACAACGGATTGTGTGGTCTTTCCTCTTTCAAGAAACAAGAATGTTTTATGTGACTTACTTACTAGGTTGGACAGAGATAGTCCTATTTGGGCATGCTTTTATCATCAGTATGAGATATTTGATGGCCTAAAGGGCTATCATATATGGTGTAACCTTTGGACCTTCTAAAATCAACCAGTCGACTGCATACAGGAGTTCCACAATTATGTCCTTTCTGTAGTTAAATTTGGAATCCTTGGAATTTCTTAATAAATGGATATGCTTGTTCTATCATATGGTTAGTGCATTCGCATATTTTCTCTGGAGCAGATCCAGTAATGCTAAATTGGATGATTTGTCTAGAGGATAATGATGTCACCCATGTCAGTTTGAAGTTTGAACATACAGCAATTCTAAATGTGTCATTTCTTTTTTCTTATTTTTGGAAAAATACTAAGTTTAGCCACTGCAATTCTCCTTTTGATTTATTTATGCAAACTACCAACAGGCGGGAAGAACCATCTGTATGGATTATATAACAAGTCAATGCTTGCGTGGAAACTGACTAGTGTTATTTTCCCTATATATTTTCCAGTTGATTTTTCTTTTTCTTTTTTGTTTTGTTGGGGGGGGGGGGAAATCTCTTGGAGATACCAGGTAGACTTTGTTTTAAGTGTCTATATTTGTGCTTGATCTTAAAATTCTACATTCATCATCCTTCTGACCTCGACAAACGTCTATCAATATGAAAATTTATAGGATAAAGGTCTTTTTTTCTGTGGAGGGTGGTGGATGGGACCGATGGAAATGGAGTCCAATCACTCTGCTACATTTCGAACCTTTGATTGAGCTAGTAGTGGTAGGAGGCGCTTCAACAGATCTGACTGGGATGGGTTTTCTAGAATACTTTTAATGACTGATATGGTGTTGTCAAAATTAACATTATTGTTTTGATGTCACCTTTCCTATTGGAGTCTTTTTATCCTGTTTCTGGACGGTTTTATCGGGCTTATCTCTGTTATTTTGTCTGCCTTCTAGTCATACCCAGTTTATCAGAGCAGGCCGGGGATTCATGCTGAAAATATATGTTTTGAGCGTTTGTTATTCATGAACTTGTTGGTGCCATGTTGACAACCTGTGTGAATGGAATTGAAGCTCTTTTATAGAAATAAAATTGACCTTGTGGAGAATGTGGTGATGGGACATGCTAAAGTTTGATCAACCTAGTGCCGGTTGTTTGTATCTTTCATGATTTGTTGTGGCAATATGTTTTGTTAAAGTGGGATGACAGGATAGAGCTGAGGTTTTACAGAATGTCCGGAAGAATATGACTCTTTATTTCACGTGAAATGTTGGGAATCCTACCTCAGGTTTGCCTTTAAGAATGAATTTGGACAGTCGTGCTCCCTCCAATAATTGCCACATCTTCTTAATTTGGATGCAAAAGTTTGAGGAAGTCTTAAATAAAATAGTGATTAAAGTGTCCAGAAATGTCATTATGTGCAAATATGTGGTTGTTGCTTGGCTTTCCTAACATATATGAAATGATATGCAGGATTCTAGCCAATTCAAAGCCTTGTCCAAAGTGTAAGCGGCCAATAGAGAAAAACCAAGGGTGTATGCATATGACTTGTACACCTCCTTGTAAATTTGAGTTCTGCTGGTAAGGTTATTTTCTTCTAAATGGAGCATTTTCATTTAAGAGAACTGGTGGTTTCTATGCCTGCAATCGTTATGAGGCCGCTAAGCAAGAGGGAGCGGTAGGAATTGAAATACTTTGGCTTTTCTCAGGCAAAGTTATGTGAACACTGTGAAACTAACATTGTTGGTTTTGGTCGTGTAAAAATACCTTTTTGTAGTATGATGAGGCTGAGAGAAGAAGAGAGATGGCGAAAAACTCATTGGAGTGATATATTCATTATTATGAATGATGGGCGAGCAATCAATCCGTAAGTAGTGAATCTCTCCTTGGCTTTTTGGGTTTAACAAGTCTAGTATTCGCTTTCCCTTACCCTTTCTCTGTTGTCAAATTATCTCAAGGTTCTATTGCTGGTTTCAGTTGTTAAGGAAACCTCATCAAAAACCCTTCTGGTTCCTTGATGACCTAAGTTTATTGCCATTTGTGATGTTGCTGTCTAGATAAGTACCTTCGATTTACTTCTCAATTATGTAATTGAGGATGAAAAAGGGCTGAAGGAAGGATTATTGAGGAAATAAATTTTGTTTTGTGTTTTAAAAGAATTAAATAAAGAAGGGAAGAAAATGGATGATGTGGAAAAACCGGAATCGACTATACACTTTTGGACTTGTAGAAACTGTAAATTTTCCCAAGTCCTTGTTTGGTTATCGAGGATATAATGGGATGAAAAATAGGGAAATCGGAGTGATATTCGTAATCTGGTTTCTAAGTTTGGTGTGTAACACATGGAATTACAATGATTTCTTGTGATGTTTTCAAAAATACTTAACTCTGTTTTGTGCCTCAAGTAGTTGATATTGTATTTGCCCATACTCCCTTGAATAGACTACATAAAGAAAAACTTGCGTCTGAAATCGTCACATTTCGCCACGGGTCATTGCTTATTGTGGTCGATTTTAGTCCAAATCCCTCTGAACATTCGTCACACTTAATTCAACTTAAATATGATTTATGTGATTTTCAGTTTCGAATGTAGATACAGCTGTTATATAGGTTAAAATCTGATGGAGTGTTTTTGATTTATTATCCTGACCTGCTTCTGTGAAACTAAATTAGGCTCCTTTGATGTTTGCAGGTAGTTGAGTGTAGGCGAGTGCTCAAGTGGACATATGCATATGGTTATTATATACCAGAACTTGACCATGCTAAGAAACAAGATTTTGAGTATTCGCAAGGTTTGTATTGGAGAGTAGGATTGTGGATAGACAATGGCCATGCATATCCTTCTTGTTTTCGTATTTACTTACATGAAATGGTTTCTTTACCGGGTGAGGCAGAGTCTGGATTGGAAAGGCTTCATCAGGTGTGCAGAGAAGGAACTTCACCAGTTCCTTAGTGATGAGAATCCTTCTTGTAACTTTAATGACTTCCGCACCAAGTTAGCTGGACTTACCAGGTATCTTCTTGTTAGATTCAATTTTGATAATTAGTCGAGTAAAATATGTCTAGTACAAATTACAATTGTGTACAGTCAATTTTATATAGACTTGAGTCCCTAGATATCCATCTATGAAATGGGAAATAGTTAGGCTATGATTCAAAAAAAGTGTCTCGTAAAGGAGGAGGGTTAGGCATTCTGTCACATAGGAGAATGCCTGCCCATTTTGATTCTGAATAGCACATGAAAATACTAATATTGGAATTGGTGATTATGTTCCTTTTGCCAAAAAATGTACTCCATTTGTCTTTTCTGGAGAGAGCATGATATGCACCAATGATCAGCTTCTTCCTGATAAATTAGTGCATGTAATATTCCTACGGAAACTTCTTTTTTGCTTCATATATTATGTTAAAAAGTTCTGGTGAAGCTTATGACTGATCCTGAGCATAGCATTCCTATTTCTAATCCTGCTCTTTATTGTCAAGCTTTCAAAGTTTTCTTTATGGAATAATATTGACTCTGCAGTTTGATGTTAACTTAAAGTTGATTCAAGCCAAAAGCATTCTCACTAGTTCTTTTGACTGGATTTTTATGCTAAAAAGATTGTTGATTCGAAAGGCAAACCTGGACGGTGGACTTACCAAGAATATGATCTTCCAGTGCATATGGCATTGGTTGGTTGTTATAAGGCTGTTCGACCATTATTTGTTTATTTATTTAAGTTCATAGTGGGGCCGTTGGACTTACCAAGAATACGCTCTCCTTTTATTGAAAAATCGGTGGCCCTCTTTACTTCAGCTGCAATGTAGTTTACGTAGACACTTTTCTTAATAGCCTCTGCTGTGACTTCCAGAAGGAGCGCCCATGTGTGCACAGAGACATGCGTTTGACATTCTTACTGACATTCTTACATTTGTTTTTGTTGCTACAGTGTGACCAGAAACTACTTTGAGAACCTCGTGAGAGCATTGGGGAATGGGCTATCAGATTTTGTTTCCCATGGTGGTTGCAGCAGGGCAGCGAGCTCTAAGAATGGAGGGAGCAGCAAGGCAAGTAGAGGTGGTGGAAGGGGAAAAGGAACTGCCAGCACTCGAGCTGGTTCCAGCCGAAGCGATGACGCGTCTCACTGGTCCTGCAATCATTGCAAATCTGCAACCACTTGCCAGATTTCCCAGCATCGCCGATGAGGGCAGTGACAGGAAAATCTACAAAGAAGGATGGTTTTCACCAGAAACACGACTTTCATGGACAAGGAACTAGTTCAAGCGCATGGGCAGTGTCCTATAAGGGGATTATTGGTATGAATCGTTCAAGTTCCCAGTGACAAATCAATTATTAGGAGGCCCAACTGTTGGTGTGGTGTGCTAACTGATTAAAGCACGAGCAGCAGCAGCTTTTGGCCTGTGTTTATTGTTGTTGTGTGTTGATGGTGGCAGCCTATAATGCTGGCCCATGTATATAGGCTGTAGGGTTTCATCCTCGGTACCATACTACTTTGGCAAAGAGAAAGAAATAGTGACTGTCACCAATCATTTAATATTTCATCTATTTGCTGCTGGAAGAGGCAAATGTACTCCATTCGTCTTATATTTCGCATATTACTTTGTCTATTGGAGTTCGTCTGACCCTTTTTTTCAAAGGAATTACTTCAGAGTTCGTATTCTGTTGGATGCGTGGGGGCGCTCTCACTCAAGACCGTTCACAAAACCGAAAGGATAATTTTGCTTGTGTATGATGCGCTTCAAACAGATAATTTTTCTGAAGTAGAATTGCAGTTCTCATATGAATGTGCACAATCAACACGAACGCATGGGTTCAGTCATTCATTACATGAAAAAGAAATGTACTTTTAATGGGAACATGACACGTTTGTGGACAACAAACATGTCAATAGTTGCTTTGAAGCTTGGAGGGGTCTCTTAAGAGCTTTATGTTGCGAAGCATATAGAGCTATGTATCTTAATTTTAATAGATTCCCGGTATCGATGGAAGAGCTCAAGTTGTTTAGTTTATTTGCAATATTCAAGTTATGATTTGAAATTTTTGGTCTATATGAATACATATCTAATGGTTCATTTGGTCAGTATATTTGATATACACACCTAGATGATATCATCCAACGTATTTTATCTGAACGACAGGCGCTAAGATATAATCTATGAATGGGAAGGGGTGAATTCACTTCATGAGATTGACGGACGTAGCTGAGTTTTACAATATATCATGTGTTCTATATTCATACTTGAGGCGATTTCACTCGATATGAGCTATACAATATATCATGATGACGTTCTCAATCTCCTAGATTTTGCACTTTAATGATAAGAAGAATATAGAAAATGAAATGGCATAAAATCAACATCTTTCACTATAATAGCTGCAAGGCAGCAAAATGGCTAGGAACAAATGATGAGAAATCTAGAGTTTCACTCTCACTCTCCTGTGAGATATCTCCTTCTGAGGTGCAAAGCAAGAACTCAATGGCATGTTTTTTTAATCTCCAAGGTAGAAAAGCTGAACAGAACATGCCTTAGCATGCCAATTGCTTGCCACCTTCTGCTTTGACTACCCCGAATTTCATTCTTTACCGCAGTTAAATCCTCCTCAGCATTATGAGCAACAGTTGGTTTGACTACCAACAGTTATGGTCCTGGTTATCATGTCAATAGCATACCCTGTTATCAAGCCAATGTAACATAAACAGCAACATCTCAAGAAGTGTGAAAGTTCAATCTCAAGGCAGCAGCTAAACTAGAATCTTAAAACCGAAACAAGGTAAGATCAGCAAAACCAGAATCTTGTGAACCCTTCAAGTTATGAGCAATGCGATCGGCCATGTTAAAGTAATCCTTCGCGTTGCGCAAGGCAGCAGCTAAATTGGGGAGTGAGCCTGGAGGAGCTTTTGGTCGGAGGCGGCAAAGGCAAAGGCAGCAGCCTGATTCATTGGATGAAAAGATAGAAACCTTCCCAGAAAAGGGATGCAAAAAAATATTCAGAGGTAGAGGTGACAACGGTGGGGTCGTCCCATCCAAGAATTGTAAGTTACTTCAGCCAATCGGTATGTGTTTCTTCAGAATTGTTGAATTCATTCATCACAGGACGCTCAATAGAGTTTGATGACCCCTATACAACAGAATACACAATTTATTTACATTTTACTAAACATGTCAAGATAAATATGTCTGAAAAGAGCCAGGGGCAGTGAATAACAAAAATAAAAATGCTCTATTAAGACATCGTGGTTGCTCTGATATGTAGTACGTCCATAACCAATTAGCTATGAACGTGTAACAAGCATATGATCGTGTCACTACTCATCTTACTCTTCTCATTGTAATAGCATAACATAGTGCTCCCATCACTTTACATGAATAGGCTGGATGCATCTTTCCCATTTTAAATTCAACTCAGATCTTTACCTTCTTCCTTGACCAATACAATTATCCATTTCAAATCACAAAACATTTGTTTGCTATTTGTAAATCGGGCATTGCATTGACATGACAAACATTAAAAAATACAAAAGTCTCACAAGACACTAACATTATAGTTTTAGTGAGATAATATCATATGAGATGTGGCATTACTTGCAAATTTTTTATTCTAAAACTTCATACCATGCACCCGCCATCATATGTTATAAACCATCAAGAATTGCTCCCTACCAAGAAAATTATTTCACATAGGCACTAAAAGTGATAGACATTCCCAGTAGGGCTAATTTATGGTTCCATAAGAGAAAGCGCAAGTTATACCTGACTCAAAATGGTTCCGTGAGATCTATTATGGTACTCCAACATCTATTCAGAAAAAACCATTAACAATAAACATTAAAATATTAAAAATAATATGAGATAACATTAGGATCTAAAATGACATAATAATCACCTGATTAGTGAATGGCATATATCCATCCATATTCCCTGACGGCATAATATGTGGGTATTGCATCTACATAAAACAAATGATATGTTATCTATAGTTGTAGAAAGGCACGGTCCAATATAGATAAATTAATACATCAAACTACTAAATAAACCTGATTGGGAAATGGACAAAACCCATTCATAATCCTTGGAGGCATGAAACATGGTGGCTGCTGCACCTATATTAAAAAAAAATTAACAAATTAGTAAGATGTAAATACAAATTGAGAACTAATAGCAATATACCTGACTGTGAAAATTTAGATTTATCGAAGGACCGCCGACATTGCTAGGAGAAAAGGCACTTCGAGATTGATTTGAATTACTCGAATAGTCTAGATAATGAGTTTCATCATGTGTCGCTTGGATAGCCAATTCTACGTCACAAAGTAATAAATATGTTAATTAGCATTATATAACATAAGCGAAGAAATTAATAATCACATTAAGTAGAATAATACATGACTCACCTCGACTTTCTATTCGCGTGGGGGGTATTCCTTTCTTAGATTTTTTATTTTTTTTCTCACATGAACTTTTGAGCCTTCCATAACTTATTCCCTTTCCTTTTCTTCGAATGGGGTCCAAAACTGAAATCTCGCAAGAATCCTCAATATCATCATCGTCATCAGGGACAGCATCATTAGTGACAACCACACTTGCTTTGTATGATGCAATTTCAGCCTTCGTTTTTTTCATGTTCCTCCTCACTATAGTCATAGTATTTACATCTTCGGCTCCCAAACTCATCAGTTCACAAGATTCTTGCATTAACGTGGAAAACCGATTAAATTTAGATGGACCCGAAGACATTTGATGACATTCATCATTCACAATTCCTTCTTTGGCACCCTTGGTCCATCTTTTCAAAATATAAAAAGATGGAATACTCGTAACCAATATGTTATCATTCAACACTTTCAAGGCATGGCGACACAACCACCCTTTCGATTCAAATAATTTGCAATCACAAAAAACTGAAAAGTCTATGGGATTAAATTTGACAACATAAGTCCGTAACCGTTCCTAACAAAAGCAGAGACAAACTAATCCATTGCCATAATGAAGAACGCAATTTGCGGAGTAGCACATGGAGAAACATGCCTAAAAGATCTGCACCTATGCAATGATACAAGTAGGGTAGGCAAGATCCTTGGCTGCACTGTTGTGCGTCAGTTCATTAATATATATGCTGCCTAAGATTCCCAAGTCAATATAAGCAACGTTTTCACCAAAAATCTATTGATATGGTTTTCCATTGTGATAGCTTTTCGAAAGAACACAGTTACCATGCTTTATTGCTTTCTCAAATGCTTCTGCAAATAAACATCTAACCCTAAAAAGAAAGAAGAAGAGACTAGATAATATGATGCCTTTAAAGGGACAACATTAATTTTGATATAGTTACCTATATTCTGATCATGTAAGAAGCAAATATGCAAATCAAGAGAACTGCAATGCTGTAACATGAGAATTTTTTATTTGAGCTTCCCAAAAGTGCGTCTTACCTTATGGGGGGACTTCCAGATCTTCATAGCCAGCAAAGCTTGTTCTGTGTCTATACTACTGTGCGTCTTATCAGTTACACCTCGTGGGTTGCAGCTCACGAGAAACCTTGATCCTTTCCTGTTTCCAACCAAATGAAAAATAAGCATGGGTCAAATTTAGCATCACTTGACAAGGAATAAGTCAAAAGAGAAGAAGAAATGGCAAAGGATTATGATCCATGTTCATAGAATTGTTAGTAGGGTCGATGCCACACCTCAAGGAAGAAGCAACAAGCACTTGAACCTTACAATACTAGTGGTCACAAAAATAAATGTAAGTATAGAATTGGATTCCCAAGTTCGCGGTCACTCATTAAGGTCACATATATGTTTATCTTAAGACTTACTTGCAAATATAGAATCAAGGTTGGTAAAGGAAGAACACATCACAAGATAAGCAAAACAAATTATTCGATTGACATCGCCACAAACGTGCAGTGGTTGGTAGTTCATGTGAGTGGGTCATCTTTCAGTATGCATTAGTATACCCAAGGCAGATTACCAAGAAGGACCTGTAAATGTGCTTCAGCTTTGAGGTGCTAAGAAAAAGTGAACTGCACTCGGGGCAGTTTTGGATCACTTAGGCACACAGTAAAACTCAAATTTGTTTCTTCAAAACAGCTTAAAGATGAGCCACTATAAGTAACACGAAGAAGCAACCCGTGGCAAGCATAAAGAAAAAGGAAGATACTACATTTGAGGTCAATAATAAGCATACAAACCTTTCTGGGTGTCATATGAAAAATAAACTATTGCGCCAGGAATGAAGCCGGCAGAGTAAAAGTCCTGAGACAAGTCTTTTATTTGCTTCTTGGGTGGAGCAGTATCTGAAACATGATCAGATATTTGCGTTATGCTTTAGCTTCCAAAAACACATTCTCGAGACGTCAATATCGAAATCATTGAAATATTGCAAATTAGTTACATCACGTGAGCAAACGTACATATATAAAATGGCAGTTCAGGTTTAGCTACCACTTTCTCGAGGAGAACAATCAAACTCTCTATTTTCTCTGACGGATGAAATGTAGCCTCTAGCGTATGATTATCAGGAAACCCTACCCTTATAAATCACAAAGCAGAGGAATTTTAGGGGTATGTTGCACAAGAAACCAATATAACACAAGCTATATATAACTGTGCATGCGCATAAGATATGCTGTATCGATGCGCATAAGATATGCTGTATCGATGCGCCTAAGAAGACAAACTCTTGCTACGAACAAAGGCACTTGCGTTGGGACATGTGATCCTCGTGAACTCGCACACGAGCTGAGCTCAGTCATTTTCTTGACGGAACCCGAGAGTTTTGTGAGGTTAGGGCAAGATAGCCATCCAGGACACTTTACCTCCGAGTGGAGTACATGAGCAAAACAAAGTCTTTCCATAAGGTAGATCAATGATCATGATAATATCAACAACAGTAAACATCCTGGGAAACAATAAATCAAACCCAAAAGCTAGACCCTTGAGTTGCTTTTAGTTTTCTAAAGATCTGCTGAAGATCTTGCACTAACTCAGGCACCAAAAATGAGGTTGGTTTTTGCCACTGACCGCATCCATTATGCACCATGTAGCCTATTAAGCAATCACTGTGAAATAGAAACCATGCGATCTACCTAAAAGGTGAAGCATGGACATCCCACTCAACGGCCCTTTCAGAACAAAAAGAAAAACCTGCAAACCGAGGCCACGGTAATACCTCTTACAGGCACAGTACCGAACATCCTAGGATAACCAAGATACCGAAATCATTTAAGCACTGCCACCACATGTATTCTTCTGTCTAGTACTACTGCCGCAACCATTTTCACAGACAATTGGAGTTCCAAAATATCTTTACTAGATTGAAAATGATGTAGCTGCAGTTAGATCTGAAAGTCAAAACTGCTGGTAAATGCACTAGCTTTGATGTTTTAAAAAGATATGCGCTTATGAAACTTGGCAAGCTCTTTTCCCTGCTGAAAATCTTACCCTGATTTTGCTAAACCTTGCTTGCTTGCCCTCTGATGAATTGAAAGCCAAATGCTTTTGCCATTTTGTGTTCCCAGCTAAAATATATAGAGCAAGACTTCCTACCGTCCCGCAATGAACTCTTCCTCGAACGATTGACAGCTGTTAGCTCACAAATAAATAGATCACGACTGCTCATCAAAAACTTTTTCAGTGCTCATTTATTATGATATTTTACCCGAAAATCACAGCAAAATGCATTGTTAACGGGATGCATTGGACAGTGGATTGATGTGCTACCTTAGGCATTTCAGCCTTGTGCTGTGCCATTTAATTTCACATGCATTTGCATTGCATATCTAGTAAGAATTGTGCTAGTAGCAACGACAGGAGATGAATGCATGCAGGACAAATCACATTCTCAGCATAGCATCAAAATTATCATTTCAAGAACCCATGGAGTAAATTCTGCAAAACAATGAAGGGCAGAGCATTGAACATCCATCCAAGGTCTAAGCACAATCTTCAAACTCAATGCTAAATCTCCAGAGCGCACCGTGTGACAGTGGAAAAAGATAACAAACTAAAGACAGTAGGTCGAGTTTCACTTTTTATCAGAAGAAAATGTTAACATAAATTCTGCAGATGTAACTTTAAACTTCAACATTAACTTGCACAAGAAACCAATATAACACAAGCTATATATCGAGATTACAAGCTACACGTAAAAATTGAGCATCAAAAACAAAATCATAAGGGGCACCGGTAGAGTAGATATTAAATCATCTTTGTTATTCTTGAGCGCCGTGCTGCCTCTTCTGCTTCTCGGATTTTTTAGTCTTCAAATATTTTTCTGCCCAAGTCGTCCAACCAAAAAATCAACAATTACAAAAGAGGGAGAGAGCTTCGCGGAGGAAAGAGAGAAAGAGTGAGCAGAGCGACCTTCGCTCACGGAGAGGGAGGCCAAAACGCGAGAGCAGGGGTTCGTCGGCGTCGGGGTTGGCCAGTAAGGGCGCTCCGCAGAGAAAATAGGGAGAGAGCGGAGCGGAGGTCGCGAGAGGGAGGCGAAGGGGCGTCGGCGTCGGCGTCGGCGTCGGCGTCAGGCGCGTAGGCGGAGGCGGAGGCAGAGGCAGAGAAGTCGGCGTCGGAGTTGGGGCCGACGGAGGCAACCGGCGGAGGGGCGTCAGCGTCGCGGTTTTGCTGGAAGAGAGGCGCGACTTCGAGGACGAAAGAGAGAGAGAAAGCGTCGGCGTCGACTTCGAGGACCAGAGGTCACGAGAGGGAGGCGTCGGCGTCGGAGTCGGGGGCGACGGAGGCAACCGGCGGAGGTGGAGGGCCGTCGAAGGGAGGAGAGAGAGAGAGCAGAGCGGTTTATGTTTTCCTCTCAACCTTCGCAATTTTGTTCTCCCCGCAACGGAACGGAGAACGGGGAGAGAGACAGAGAGGAGAGAGAGCGTCAGAACGTGACAGGTGTGGGCCAGGGCTTATCGAAGAGAGAGCAGAGAGAGGAGAGAGAACCTCCCGCGCGCGCCGATTTGAAACGAAGAAGGGACGACGTGGACTGACACGCGGACAGGTGTCGCGCTCTGAATGGTTCAGAGCACCGATTGCGTGGCACTTTTAAGGTACCCAATATTTTCTCCATAATTCATTAGAGCGAATAAATTAAGGATTTGAGGTCCGTTCGTACGTCCGCCCGCCATTTCTAGCCCATCAGAGTGACAGAGACCGCAAATCGGATGTGAAATCTGCAAAAGGCACTTTAGCTGACCCAGCTATAAGGGCACGAATGAAACCTACACCGCACCCCCGTGCAAAGCCTTGGGCCAATGAATGTGCTAAATAAAATCTATTTCTATTTTTCGAAATAAAAAAATAAAAAATTATTTGGTAATATTTTTATTCCTGAAAATTAATTTTAAACAAAATAAGAAGTAATTTTTTTTTATTTGTTCTCGAAAATAATTCTAGAATCAAGTATTTTCTTTTTTTTTCTTTTTTTTCTTCTTTTTCTTTTTTTAATGAGGGCCAGCGATCTTACCCAGCCACGGCGAGACTCGGCCTCGTTAGAGGCCAGACTCTACCTTGAGGCCGGTGATTGACTAGAGGAAGATGAAGAAGGAAAGAAAAAAAAAATATAATATAATAAAATTATTAAAAATTTTAAAAAAATTATAAATTATAAAAAAAATTTGAAAGTCGTACTAAATGCATTTATTCTATTCTAAAAATAGAAATTTTGTATAGTTCCAAATATTTTCGAATGCTCATAAATTCATCTAGGAAATAAAGTCATGAAAAATCATTTCTAAGTAAAAATTATTTTGAGATTAGAATAATTACTAAATGCTCTTTAATTTGCCCTTGGCTAATTCCAACCGGGTATATTCCACATATATGGGTGCGTTTGGTAACGTTTACTTTAAAAATTGTTAGGGGAACAGAAATAGAAAAAAGTGTTTACTGTTCCAAAGAACAATTTTGAACAAAAAAGGGTTTAGTAAACTTGTTTTAGGAATAAAAAATGAACGAAATAAGTTTGGTAAATTTGTATTTTTTTTTATTTCTTTTAATTTTTTAATATTTTTATTTTTATTTTCTTTTATTTTATTTTTTTCTTCTTTTGGCCGGTCGTCGGCCTCGGCCATGGCGGCGATTGGCGACGAGGGCGGCGGCCTCGCCTTGGCGAGCTCGCCCGGCCAAGGCGGCCGAGCCTCGCCCGGGGCCGACGACGCTTGGCCTCGCCTCAGGGGCCGGCGACGCGGCGAGGTCGCCGGCCCTCGACGGCGTCGCCGACCCTCAACGGCCGGTTGCCGCCATGGCCGAGGCCGGCCAAAGAAAAAAAAAGAAAAAGAAAGAAGAAAAGAAGAAGAAAATAGAAGAAAAAAAGAGAGAAGTGTTTTTGATTTTTGTTAAACAAGAAATAATTTTTTTTTTTTGTTTTTTTTTTGACCAGATGTGTTTAACAAAAACAATTTTGAAAACAAAAACGCACCAAAACGCGTTTATGTTCCTTTTTTTTTTTAACAAAAAAACAGAAAAGTTATTTAAAAACAAAAAAAAAAAAAAAAAGAAACGAAAACAAACAGGCCCTATCTTACCACATGACAACAATCTAAAAGGGACATCGGTCTTGTCGCTGGCATTGTGTGGCGAGACACGTGTGAGGCTTGTGGGTTTTTGCGTTGAAAAAAGGTCCTGTGGTGGCTCGGGGGTCTTTGTTAAAGATGGAATTGCGGTGACATAAAGTGACAAAGATGGAATTGTGGCAAACGACAAAGATAGAATTGTGGCGACATAAAAGTTTGACTGATGGGGAGCAGCCAGTACGGTCTTCGCAAGATTCTACCAAAAAATTACGGGGACCCAGCGATCCACGAGGGGAAAGTCTGTCGACACATGGAACTACGGACGAGTAGTCGCGGAAAGTCGATTCATTCGTACATCATCTATATACACGTGAAAAAAAGTTAATATTAATAATAAAGGGCCTCTTAAAATTGTAATTCGAAACTATTCGTTTAAGCTCTCACCGCAACTTCAATCGTATGCTCTCCCACCCAACACAATTCTAAATTATTATCTTCTTCTACCTCTTTATAAATAAATGTTATCCGACGAGTTCGGGCACATGTTGCCCCGACCAAAATTTGTTCGGAGTCAATCCGATGGACCCCTCTGGCACGGAGGTGCAACACTAATCCCGATAAACTAAAAGCGTACTCTTGTTTCCCAAAAAAAGAAAGGGGAGCGAAGGGTGCGCTACCTGCCTGCGATAATACTCATCATTGACATGAACGAAGCGTGGGAACCCGCCCACGACGACCCCATGAAATCAAAAAACATTTGCGGATGGGCTGGAATTCGCTAAGTCAACTTGCCCTTCCGAGAAATTTTGTCAGGATTGTTAATTTATTTTCAAAACTCGTACATCTTAATATTACTATCGCCAGGCCTAAAGTTACCTTAATGTAAAAATGAGAAAAAAAGGGTCTAGCAAATGAAAGTTCAGTGTGGTCTCTTGATAAGTTTTTAACGTGATTTGTTCTTATCCAGATTTTCATTATTCATTAAGTTGATAACTTTCTTTTCTTTTCTTCTTATGCAATGTGGACCATTCTTGATTACATAAAAACCTAAGGAAAGAAAATATAACATGTTCCCGTACCATCGTTTCACTGCTTCGCTTTGTCCATCCAAGTTTGAGCATCAAGGTGCAATTTTAACCAACGTGAGTATTATAGTCCATGAATCAGTAACATTTTTTTCCCCAATCAAGCACCAAAAACTCTTGAACCGGCTGAGATATCTATTATTTTATAAGGTTAATACCATGAAAAACCCCAAACTGGTACACCTGTAACAAATTTACTCCAACCCAGTATACTCGTGATAAATATACTCTATATCAGTTTTCATTTAATATTACTATCAAATTACTGAATTGGATGACACATGATAGTTTTTTTTTTTTTTTGGTCGATTGGATGACACATGATAGTTTATTGATGTACTAGTTTGAGATTTTATTCTCTGTTTGTCAAAGTTATACCGATTTATGATTTTTAATGGTATTAATATAATTTAATGGATGGTATGTTTGTCACAAACGTATCGGTTTGGGATTTTTGGCAGTTAGAAAAATTTGTGTAGGGTAAATTTGTCACTATTGTATCAATTTAAGGTATTTTGTGGTCATTTGAGATAAATTTGTCACGGGTATACTAATTAAAAGTTTTTTGTGATAAAAAAATTACTTTGTGGTAAATTTGTCATAAGTATTTAAGTTTGAGGTTTTTCATTATATTAACCAACTTTTATAGGTATACTTTTTTCTCCTCTTTATTCCTAGGATTCTCTAGTGATCTCCAACAATTAAACAAAGAGATTTGTTGAAGTTGAGCAAAAGCGACCGAAGCGACAACATTCGCCAAGTGGCGGCTTAATGGGAAAACTCATGGAACTAAACTAGGATCCCTATTCCTTCGGTGGCACCAGAGCCTCATCCTTCGGTGAAACAATGATGGTGTTTAATTTGAGGAAGACTTCATTTAGGATGAAGACCTAATCCGATGAGAGTGAAGAGTGATTGTGAGGATGAGAGGCTTAGATAAGGAGCGGCTCCTAGCAGAGATTTTTAAGATGGCGAAAGAGGCAAGAATGAACCAAACTGAGTTCTGAACTAAGACAGGAGAGAGAGTTTCTAGATTATATATGTTGAAAAATTATAAGAAAAATGTTTATGATTACATATATAGATGGACAAATTATGGGTGAAATTGTTACCTATTTATCAAAGGATTGACAAATAAATAACACATAATGTTTAATCAGATCAAATTAGATGGTCCAACTCGAGGAGCCCGACGACAGCATGGAGGTGCGGTGGAGGTGGTGGAGAAGCCACGGCAGTGGCCAACATTGGAAGCAGGTGGTTGTGTGCCGTCACATGTGTGGCTGTCAAAATGGACATGTCGCACTAGTACTGTTCATTTTCCTAGTGAAAACTCTCGCCCCCTCCTGCACCATGCCATAACCACCGTTGGTCACATGGTTTCGAAACATGCTCCGAGTAGAGGAGCACAAGAAACGTCAGACCTGGCGAAGGAGCGCAAACGATGAACCTCGAAGCCGGTCCAAACACAACGGCAGAACAAAGAAAGAGCTATCGGATCTCTTCATGGCCCGGCGATTGGAAGCTGGCCGAGTGGAGAGAATCTGTGCAAGCGAGAGAGAGAGAGAGAGAGAGAGTGATATGAATGCGATCGGCTTGTTGTCTACTGGCGTCGTAGGCAGTCTCTCTCTCTCTCTCTCTCTCTCTCTCTCTCTCTCTGTCCTGCTGGTCGAATTTGGGCCACCCACCGATCTGGGCTTCCACAATCGGCCCATCTCATTGGCAGGCCCAACTCGCACTAAGAACACCTAAATGCTTTACTTGGGCTCGGGGGTCCACGCTAGCTAGTAGATCGAGTCACATGATCCATACGCGACATAATAGCTGGTCGAGAAAGAAATTTCTTCCAAAGCTCGAAGACATCTTTGGGAATGCCCGAACCTTAAAATTCGAGTACGAGCGCACATTTTTATCCGTGCACAACGCCTTGATAATGATAGAAACTGGCCCGATAATGACCGCATTGGACATATATGATTCGGGTGCGGTCAATAATTTAATTATAATCAGATATTAAAATGTTTAGGACGTGAATTATTGTGTATTACAAAACATTTTTGGTGCAAAAGACTGTGAATGTGATCCTAATTGAATTAAAATGGGTACATGAATCTAGAAGGCCAAAAAAAAAAATCTAGAAAAGAGTGAGAATTCTTGGTCTCTCGATCCTATGTGCTTTTCATCTTATGTCCATCCCTTTATGATTATGAATATTGAATATTCATATTAAGATGTAAGTTAGTTACTTCAAAAGCCTTACATCCCATATAATTAGAGTTAATCAACCGTGGAAGATATCAATTCCACTAGTCATGCTTGTACAGATTGGATTGAGAAACAATCTAAGCTACGTACATATGATATGTCTCATTTAATGTTTGCCAGGTGAATTATCATGCACGAGAAAATCCGATAACATCAAAACCCTCACTTGTTATCAAGACAAAGTCACTCAGATCTAGCCGTTGATCTCGGCCAAATTAAGGAGTCAAAAGTAATATAAAAAATCGCGGCTGAGCAAGCTTTTAAGAAAAAGCTATATGTATCATGTGCGTACGATTAGACTCACTAAAGCGATGAGAGCACAAATAGAAGAGAAACAAAGGAAAATTGTAACATAAATCCACACCATACTGCATCTACTTGTCGATCTCCCAATGACCTCCATCCTCTACATTGTCAAAGGAAAAAATGTATTATTCCATGAGACGTGTGTATACGGCAGAGGGAAATATCAGCTCACTAGATAGACAATAACATGATAAATAGTATCATAGGATACATATCTTAGACTACTTTGAGTAGAGGTGTGCAAAAGAATTTGGACTCGCCTGGACCGCTTAGAACTGCTCGGAACCGGTGGTTCTTAAAGGAACCGGTCCGGTTCCCATTTCCAATTTATAGGAACCGGTGGGTACTGATCCGGTTCCCGATTCTATGGACAGATCTACCCACTCGTCCACCCGGACCGGACCAATTATATAATAATAATAATAATATATTAATTTTTAATATAAAAAAATTCGAAATTAGCAAATCTAAAATTTAGGATTTCAATCACCATTTTGTCTCAATTCACTACTCCCTACTCCATCTTGTCTCTCTTTAGTTCAAAATCTCCCTGAGCTCCCTCTTCCTCTTCAATTCACCTCCGGATCTACTCATCTCCCTTCGAGTCCTAGTTTGAACTCGACGAAACAGTGAGTTGATTCTCTTTTCCCCCCTCAAACTTGAACTCTCTCTCCATGTCGTCGCCACCTCCGCATTCACTGTCACTATCGTCCTCTTCGTTGTTGGGCTCGTCCCGATTCTACCTCCCCTCTTTCTCCTCCCCCTCCTCAAGCCTCCCCCCATTGTCCTCATTTTTTGGGACAAGGGTGAACTCCGAGTATAAGAATGGCTCGTCGTCCCCATTGTCCTCCTCATTGTCAGTCTCAAGGGAGGAACGGGAGACAACGGAGGCGGTGGCGAAGATGGTGGTGGTGGTTGGGATAGAAGTGGTGCGAGGGTTGCGACCGCAGCAGCGGTGGCGGCGACAGCGCTAGTACTTGAGGAGAGTAAAGCTACCATGGTCGGGAGAGCCAAAATAAGTAGATGTGAGGAGGGCAAAAAAGGGAAGGCGCGGAGGTTGGACCGGTTCTATGGATCCACCCGAGAATCGAATCGGATCGGCGGTCTGGTTCCCGGGTGGATCCATACAACTAGCAGGTGGTTCCCGGTTCCAATATTTTGGAATCGGTTCTTAGCGGGCGGTTCCTGGTTCTAAGTCGAGAACCACTCACCCGAACCATGCACACTCCTAACTTCGAGCACGTGAAAGCAAAACATGTTGCCAGAGGAATGAGCAAAATACATCGGCACCACAGCAAATCCATGTCATTCTTCATCAAAACTAACCAGTAACAGTAACTCATAATTTTTTGGGAAAACTGCACCACAAGGTCTAAATAACGACATGGAGTCCTAAAACTTTACGAAAGGTGCAATTTAGTCCTAAATTAAGTGAACATTTTATGACTTAATTGCATTACTTACATGAATTTGGGTCTTGCTATGTAACTTTTCCATGAGTTTTCTTACTAGAGTACAGTGAAGATGTCGGGCTCGCATTGTAGGGCGCCACCGAGGATCATCCAATCATGGTCGCCCTCGCTATTGTTTGGAGTTGTAAAGGCGACGTCCATGCATGAGAAGTACACATCGAACACAGGCACCCACAGCCACGGACCCAAGTGCAGCCTCCGCTTGGCTTCCACCACCACATCGATGGCCACCAACCCGCCCTGCAAAGAGTGCACCAGGCCCTTAATGCCCAAGTCATTGGCGATCGGCAACATCGACATGGCCTCAACTCGCACTGTTGTCAAGTTGCAGGGGCCCTGAGTGAAGGCCGGAACACGAGAGGGATGAGAGAGAGCGAGTTCACCTCCAAAGCTCAAGAGGAGCTTCATGCGGGTGTATTTGACGGCGATGAGCTTATTGGGATTCTTGACAGAGAGAGCAATGTTCCATCGGGCGCTGACGTGGGAGGTGGAGATATTGAGGGACGAAAGTGAAGAGCTCGGGTCGAGCCTGAACTCTGGCGGCATTAGGTCAGGTATTCCCAAGAAGATGACCATGAGGAAGCCGAGAACGGCAGGTATGGCAAATGCGATACAGTGGCTGACGATCGGCTTGTACCCATCGGGCAGGGGTGGCACTGGTGAAGGTGACGCTGGGTTGTTATTCTCGGCGGGTGGAATGGCTTGGAGGTTTGTCATTTGGAAATTTTGTGCTGAGCGCTTTGCTGTTTCTGTAAGTATTTCCGTGTGAAGTTCTGTGCCCTCGCAGCAAATTGAAGGGAGCGTGGAAAGTGGGAAGGCACCGTTCTCTACTTATGCAGGAGGCTGCATGGTTCCGGTTTCCCTTTCTGCCAAAAAATATAAGCTGCGTGATTTTGGGGTGGTGAGAGGGGAATCTCAGAGGAAAAGGGGGTCAACATAAGAGAGAGGAAATGGATCCTAGAGAGAGAGAGAGAGAGAGAGAGAGAGAGGGAGGGGAATGAAGCGGTGGAGTTCTCATTAGGTGGGAGGACCAACTGTCCTGCAATCAATCTCTTTTTCAAATAGGTCCCGCCTTCCTCTCTCTCTCTCTCTCACGTGCGTTCCATTCCGACAGGACAAATCCGGATGTCACAACTGCAAAAGGCGCCGTAAGCTTTTGACCCAGCCGGCGAGGGAGACGCGAGCGAAACACCTTGGGAGATTCATAACATGTCGATGTTACAATTTCCTTTTCTTTTTTGCAAATTACGCCCAAATTTTGGTGAATTTGGTGCCAATGTGCTCCCAGCAACGGTTCCGATAAAAAAATTTCATCCGTGTATTTTGCCCGTAACCGCACCCGGCTAATTGTGAAAGGAAAACTGAGTACGGCGTGTATCCCTAATTGAGAGGCACCTGTACAAAACACAAATCGATCTTACAATGGGTGTTTCACCCTCCCCTCAGTAAATGTTTCACCCATCCCTTTATCAATTTCTCAAACACTTCTTACAAGATGCAGTCGAGTCACTCTCTTCACGTAAAGAGTTCCCTAATTCTCAAGTGTAATTTTTTTTCCCCGCCCAAGAGAGAATACCATCGATATTTTAGTTCAAATGAAATAGTTTTAAGACATACTTGGTCCAATCATACCCGACTAATTATGGAAGGAAAATCGAGCACGTGTGTGGCTTTACATGAGTTTCTTGTGAGAGAAGGCAGTAATTTTCTTTTCTCTTTTCTATTTGTTTCTATTTTTCCCGTCGAAAAGAAGACAGCAATTTAAAAAGGGGCATTTGCGCTGTCCCCGGAGTGCTGGGAGTTGGGGTCAGAAAATGGTAATGCGGGCTTCGCAGGACTCTGCCGAGAAATTACGTGGAGCGCGAAAAGAACTGGGGAAGGCTCAGTCTTTTGATGCGTTTTGGCGGGGCCCAGAGATGCAGTGTGGACACGAACACGAAGGAAAACATTGGAAAGGTCGACCGACATGGTCACATAAGGATCTACAGGCGACTAGTCATGGAAAGTTGATTGATCTTACATCATCTATATACAAATAAAATTTAAAAAGAAAATAATAAAGGGCCTTTTAAAATTGTAAGTTTATACTAGTAGGACGAATTTGGCCATATGTTATCGATGAGACGAGACCCTCTGAGATGGTTGCACAACATTATTATGAGAATTTGGTAAGACCATTGTCTCATAGTTAGTTTTGGAGAAGTAAATGGGGCTTGAAAAAATTCGAATTTAGAACTTCTAGTTCTAATATTATATGAGCATTTGGTGGACTACTACTAATTATTCTAAAAGCTTAAGATATTAAATTTATTCCCCTTGCTTTAAATAAAATTATAATGCATTGTTTAATATGTAATTATTATAACACTTGTCCTCATGTTTAGTTTGAAGAAATAAATGGGGCTTGGAAAAATTTGAACTTGTAACCTTGAGTTTTGATATATTGTAAGAATTTACTGAAATTACTGTCATTGTTTTAAAAGCTCAAGTTATTAAATGAATGCATGAAAAGAAAAAGAAAAAAAGAAACAAAGTTAGGGGCCTGCCCGCCACGAAAGATAATTGGTCCGCCCGCCACGATAGATAATCGTGTAAAGATGATTGGAATTCGCAATAAATCAACGCACTCTCCCGGGAATTTTGCGGTGATTGTTAATGTATTTTCAAAGCTCATACATTTTAATATTACTATTGCCAGGCCTAAAGTTACTTTATTTTTATAACAAGAAAGAGCGGTCCAGCGAATAAAAGAATGGGGCGGCCTCTTCATCAGGTTTTCTTTTTTAAACATGATAGATCCTTCTGGAAAAGTGAAGCAAGGCCAAACTTGACGGCACAAAGACCTAAGGAAAGACGTTATAGGGTTTCCCCGTACCATCTAAGTTAATCATCGATGTATGATTTTAATCAACGTGAATACACGCATCACACGCGGTATCGAGGGGAAAATTACAAAAAAAAAAAAAAAACTTTACACCAACTCATTCTTAATTTTTTTTTTTTCCAATTCAATTCTAAATGTTTTACACTTATATCAATTTAGTCCATCTGGCCAATTCTAACTAATCAATACTGAAGTGGACAATTTTTAATAACTTTTTTTTTTCAAATTTTTTTTTATTAAATTTTTTCTTTGCCTTTTTCTTTTTTCTTTTTTTCCCTTCTTTTTTGGTTTTTCCCCCATAGTGACCGATGAGGGCCATGAAGTCCTCGCCAACTACTGGCGAAAGCCTCGACCCTCGCCTAAATCTAGGCAAGAGGAGCCACGAGTGAGGCTAGCCTTGCCATGGCCTCAACGTAGGCAAAGGCGACCTCGCTCACAACTGGAGAAGCCATGGCATCCTTCGCCCTTGGGTGTTGAGGCAAATAATCGAGGCTGCTTTCTCTCGCAGTGAGGCCATGGTGAGGTTGGCCTTGCCTAGATCTCCTCAGTCACTATGGCGAAAAAAAAAAACAAAAGAAAGAAGAAAAGAAAGAAAATAGAAAAATTAATATTTTTTTTAAAAAATAGACTATTATTAAAAATTATCCATATTAGCATCGGATGATGTTCACATTAACACTAACCAGCCAAAATTAGTTGGATTGACTGAATTAAAGATTTATGATTGAATTGAAAATAAAAATCAGAATTGAATTAACACAATTATAATAGGTTTATGACTTATTGAGTAATTCTCTCGATGATGATATATAGTTTACAGATAACTAATGTTCTTTTCCCCAATCAAGCACCTATAACTCTTGAATCGATTGAGATATTTGTTACTTTATTTGTATATTTTCTTCCCTTTTCTTCATTCGTTCGTGAGATTCTTTAGTGATCTCTAACGATTAAACTAAAATTTTTCTGCAGTTTGCTGAAGTCGAGTAAAGAGACTGAAGCAACAACATTCACAAAGTGGCGGCTCTACAGGGAAAACTTATGAACTAAATGATGGCACAAGCGTCATCCTTCGGCGGAACAGTGATCGTGTTTAATTTGAGGAAAACATTACTCAGGGAAACATCCTTATCCAATGACGATGGAGAGTGATTGCAAAGGCGAGGGATCTAGATTAGGAGTGGATCTTGACATGCTTCTAGGATAGTGAAAGAAAGTGATGGTTTTATTAGTGATGGGTTTAAGGCCCGTCCGCCCATGTTGGGCCTAAAAGCCCGGCCCATAGGAATAAGGCCCATGGATGGAGGAACATATAAAAGGGATGAGAGAGAGGGAGAACATACATTTTCACATTTTGTACGTACGTTAATTCTCTCCCTCTCCTCCCAAAAAGAAGAACAAAGGCAAGCAACTTCATCTTCCCTTCACAAGCGAATTGTCGTCATCGGATCGAACAGGGCTGAATTCTCTTCATCTTTTCGGCGTCGGTGTCTAATCTGTGGCTAACAAAGTACGCTCGAATCCGTGGTGTGCTTTACGATCGGTGATGCGTGATTTTTCCCGGGCTTGTCTTCCGCATTCGTTTTAGGGATTCGGTTTAAGTGTCGAATCCGTTTTCGGGGATCCGTTAATCCCAACATTGGTATCAGAGCCCTAGTTCACGTTTTTCCCGATCTGATTGATGTTTTTTATTAATTTTTCGCAAAAGTGTTTCGGCCATACGGATTGGGGCGAGAAATCCCGACACCCGAGCGCTGTTCGCCCTTATTTCCGAGTTTTCGTAAGTCGAAATCGAATTCTGATGACATAGGGAGGAAGGGGACATCGAGACGAGTCTGGCGACATGTCGCACGCCGCCGGGAGACGCCGCACGCGCCCACATGCGCGGCCAGAAGCCGCTGCGCGTGGTCGCGACGTGCCTAGACGTGCTGGTTCGTCCAGCGCGTGCGGCACACGCGCCGGTTGGCGAACCGACACGTGCGCACCGCCGGCCGCGGGCGAACGGCACGCGCTGGTCACGGACGGACCGACCGACGTCGGCATGACGTCACCCAACGGTTAGTAACCGCCGGGATGACGTCATCGGCGACGTCAGCACCAACGTCGATTGGCCGGGCGGTCACCGGCCGGCGACCCGACCCGATCCGACCCGCGGAGGCCTGGCACGCGCGCGGCTCGTGCGAGATGACGTCTGCATGACGTCAGCCCACGCACCCGCGCGGCACGTGCGGTCGGTCCGTCCGATCGGTCCAACCGACCCGACCGGTCTGACCAGCCTACCGGTTCGATGACCTGACAGTTGACCGTTAACCGTTGACTTCCGTTGACCGTTGACCATTGACAAAAAAAAAAAGAATTTGTTTCTTTTTTCCAATTGAGTTAATGTGGATTATATGTAATCCCTTATTTGTTTTGCATTTCTTGCAGGAACAATGCCTCCCCTTCAATTACGTACGCCTATTCGCGTGATTACCGATAAATAAAATGAAAGGCTTTCTAAGTTGATCGATGGGAGATGGGAGAATGGTGACTTAATTGATCATGTTCTTGAAGTCAACGGGAAGATACAACAGGTCATATGGAATGGTCGTCCCATGCCACAGTAAAAAATTGTGCGATTTTTCATTAACACTCTTCCACCTGAATGGCAAGATGTGTTGAATCGCATATGGGATGTCAACGGAGTTGCTTCATATAAGAAAATTGTGATGGATTTTGTAAAAGAATATTACTGCATTGTTACAAGGGACAAGATCTAGAATTTGAACAAAAGAGGATCTTTCCCAATTCGTGTGCTGGCTTGGTGTTAGATGTATTAGCTATTTTTTGTTAAGTGTGTTTTATGGACATCTTATGTAATGATCACTACTTGATTGTTGTTGTTGTAGCAACCTATATGTTAGATGTATTATGTGAAAGCGTTTTTATAATATTGTATGTCAATTATCTGTTGCTTTCTGTAATTGCTGGTTGTTGTTGGTAGTTAGCTGTGGGTAGTTAATAGAAGTTTTTGTAGCTTCATAGAATTGATTTTGCATATGACAATCATATTAATGATAGTTTTAAGTTAGGATTTTTTGGAGGATGATTGGAAACGTAGTGACCTTTTGATTCTAAAATCTTACTTGAAATTATTCATTAATATGATGGGTCTGTGCGAAAGGGATGCATAAATGATAGGCATTAATAACTTGTGCATATATGTCTGATGTGTTCAGATCAATGGCTTCAGCCACAAAGAGCATAGTTGCCGAGCTGAACAAAGGTGAAAAGCTCAATGGTGACAACTATGAAATTTGGCAAATGAAAATCCAGTATGTGCTAGAAGAGCAAGAAGCACTTAAGGCTCTTAACCTGACCATGGTAGAACCTGAAGAAGGAAGCACTGCACAGCATAAGAGAGACAAGGAAGCATTTGCTGCGTGGAAAAGAAAGAACTCTCTTGCTCGCATCACGTTGCTGAGCAGCATGGAAAATGACATCATGCGAGAGTTTAGGCGTTTTGACAATGCCAAAGATATGTGGGAAGCATTGGTGGCAAGATTTGGTCATACTTCGGTGACCAGACTGAGGCAGCTCACTATTAGGTTTGACTCTTATAAGAAGCCTCATGGTCAGACCATGGAGCAACATCTTAGAAAAACGTCAAACATGATAAATGAGCTTAAAGATGCTGGCCATGTCCTGACAGATGAGCAGCAAGTGCAAGCAGTGATTCGTTCCTTGCCTCAAAGTTGGGAGCATATGAAGGTGCACCTGACTCATAATGAAAATATCAAAACCTTCGAGGATGCAATGCGTCATCTTGAGCTGGAAGAGGACCGCCTGTTGGCGGCTAAGCCGGATGCTGAACTCTATCATGCTAGTTCTAGCTCAAATGGAGCTTCGAGCTTCAAGCGCAAGCGCCCTAACTGGTTTAATAAAGGAAAATGCAAGGAAGCAGGTCCTTCAGGGAATAAACCCAAGTTTAACCAACATGAAAGAGGAAAGTGTCCTCGCATGAAAAAGCTTGCAAGGGTGAAATGCTACAATTGTGACAAGAAGTGTCACTATGCTTGTGACTGTCGTGAGCCAAAGAAGGTATGCACCCCTTGTATTTTTCAGAACTTTGCTTTTGTGTCGAGTTCTGTATTCTTAACTGAGTCTAATACTTTGTGGACTGTGGATTCAGGAGCGACAGACCATTTTTCGAAGGATAGAGGATCCTTCGTAGAATTCCGACGAGTACCAACTGAAACTAAGTGGATCTATGTGGGAAACAACTCCAGAGTTGAAGTGAAAGGAATTGGCACATGCCAACTAAATATGCATGGTGGACGCACTTTGTTCCTACATGATGTATTGTATGCTCCGGAGATTCGTTGGAATTTAGTGTCTGTTTTAGTGTTGGTTAAATTAGGTTTTAATATGAACTTCTATAATAGAGATGTAGATTTGTTTTGAATTCAAATTACTATGGTTGTGGTTATTTTTGGATGGTTTCATTGTATTAGATATTGATTATGTTAATACAAATGTTTGTTATTCCCTTCTCATGTCTCCTAATACATATGATAATGATGTGAATGTATGGCATGCTAGACTTAGTCACATTGGCCAACAACGTATGAATAGACTAGCCAAAGAGGGCTTGTTGGGCAATATTGAAAAAGTCGATTTGCCCATATGTAAGCATTGCCTATAAGGGAAAACGACAAGGAAATCATTTGGGAAAGGTAAAAGAGCTGAATTTCCTCTACATTTAATCCATTCTGATGTCTGTGGTCCAATGAATGTGAGAGGAAGGCATGGGGCTGTTTATGTCATCACTTTTATAGATGATTATACTCGATTCGGATATGTCTATTTGATTTCTCACAAATCTGAAGCAATAAGTTGTTTCAAAAGGTTTATGAACCTAGTAGAGAATCAATTAGACAAGAAAATAAAAGCATTGAGATCCGATCGAGGTCGAGAATATTTATCTGATGAGTTCAGAAAATTATGTGATGAAAAAGGAATAGAAAGACATTTGTCTATTCCATATACTCCTCAACAAAATGGTGTTGCGGAGAGAAAAAACAGAACTCTACTGGAAATGGTTAGGTCCATGATGGCGCATGCTAACTTACCTATCACTTTTTGGAGTGATGCGTTGTTAACTGCTGCCTATATACTTAACCGAGTGCCTTCCAAATCAGTTACTTCCACTCCATATAAGTTATGGACAGATAGAAAACCGGACTTAAGTTATCTTAAGCCATGGGGTTGTGCTGCCTATACACATGAGTCCTCTCACAAGTTTGAGAAATTGGGTCCCAGAGAAAAGAAGAGTATTTTCATAAGATATTCGGAACACTCAAAATGGTATGTGTTTATAGGTGAGCAGGAAAGTGGGAGTATAACTGAATTTGAATAACGGGATGTCACATTCTTAGAGGATGAATTCCTAAGAATGGCGAAATAGGGAAAGATAACTCCCTATTTGAAACCTTGGATCAAGATAATGATCTTGGTGGAGTTCCTCTAAGTGGGAGTAATATGAGAAGTGATGAATTGAATTCAACTCATTCTCAATTGCAACCACATAATGAGACGACATCATCATTATCTAATCCAAGTGGGAGCATAATGGGGAATGATGTGCAAAGTGTACAATCTCCCATACGGCGAACAAGTCGCCAAAGTATTCCCCGTCGACGTTTTGACATTGAAGGGAAAACTTTTATAATTGCTCCACAAGATGAGGATGAGCCAAGAAATATTAATGAGGCTCTGAATTGCCCTAGTAAGGAAAAATGAATTCATGCAATGGAAGAGGAAATAGAGTCAATAAAATCAAATCAAGTCTGGAAACTAGTTGATCTTCCAAAAGGACGCAGAGCTATTGTGAACAAGTGGATTCTCAAAATAAAGTGAAAGGCTGATGGCTCAATAGAAAGGCATAAGGCTCGCCTTGTTGCGAATGGATATAATCAACAGGAATGAATTGATTATGAAGATACGTTTTCTCTTGTAGTGAGATTTATCTCGATTCGCATTATTCTGGCAATAGTAGCTAGTATGGATCTTGAGTTACATCAGATGGATGTAAAAACTGCTTTCCTCAATGGAGAATTAGATGAAGAAATATACATGGAACAATTTACTGGTTTCATAGAGAAAGGTCAAGAAGAAAAGGTATGTCGACTTTTGAGATCGATATATGGCCTTAAGCAGTCATCGAGACAATGGTATATACGTTTTCATAATGCCATAATGACATATGATTTTACAATGATTGATAAGGATCATTGTGTATATATCAAAAGATCCAAGGATCAATTTGTGATCATATCATTATATGTTGATGATATCCTGATTGCCGGAAGCAATATGGAGTTTGTTATACTTGTCAAGAGTTGGTTGTCTTCCAACTTTGAGATGAAGGATATGGGTGAGGCTGCATACATTCTTGGAGTTAAGATTTCAAGAGATCGTTCGAAGAGATCGTTATCTTTTTCGCAAGAAACATATATAAATAAAGTTCTTGAACGATTTCATATGCAAGATTGTAAACCCATAGACACTCTTATTGCAAAAGGTGAAGGATTGAGCCATAGATCGTGTCCGAGGACTCCACAAGAGAAGGAACAAATGAAACATGTTCCTTATGCTAGTGCAGTTAGGAGCTTGATGTACGCTATGATGTGTACAAGACCCGACATATGTTTTGCAGTTGGAATGGTGAGTAGATACCAATCCAATCCAGGTCCAAAGACATTGGAAAGCCGTTAAGAGAATACTAAGGTATCGAAGGGAACTGCTGATTTCAAGTTGAATTACCAAGGAAAGGATCTGCGACTTGAAGGCTATTCAGATGCTGATTGGGGAGGAGATTTAGATGAAAGAAAATCTACATTAGGATTTTCTTTCTTACTGAACAATTGCGCCATATCATGGAGCAAGTAAGAAGCAAACATGTATAACCTTGTCCACGATGGAAGCTGAGTTCGTGGCATTATCGGCAGCGGTACAAGAAGGAGTTTGGCTTAAGAGATTTTTGGATCATTTAGGTGTTAATGAGAAAGCTGCAAATCCATTATTAGTTAACTGTGATAGCCAAGCAGCTATAGCGTACACCAAAGATCCAAAATATCATGGCAAGACCAAACATATAGATACCAAGTATAATTTTGTCAAGGATATGGTTGCACGAAAGGATGTGAACTTACAGTACATATCTACGCATAGAATGGTAGCAGATCCTATGACAAAACCAATACCTAGATATGTGTTTTGTGGTCATGTAAAATCTCTAGGATTGCGTAGAGTCTGATGTATTGGATATTGTAATTTCCCTGAGTTGTTCACATTTAATGAACTAGTGTTGTTTCATTATTAATGCCTATGAATCTTTGTTTGATCTTTATGCATTTAATGCTCAGTGTATTATATTATATTGAGAAAGTATGTCGGACAGATAAGAGATTAGCCCACTCACACGGGTAATCGCCTCTATTTACTATGTGATAAATAGAGATGAGATGATTTTTAAGCTTATTATCTAGGTGATAATCGAGAGCTCAAGCTTAAAATAAATATGTCGCCTTAACTGAGTGTTAAGATGAGGACATGATACTTACGATGTCCGAAAGTAAAATAACCCACATATTTTACTTTATTTGTCTAAGATACCATATGTGAGTTCTGATGAATTTTATAAATAAGTAGGTACGTGAACTCAAGTTAGACATTAAGTATGTCTGAGCTATCATCTGTACGGTATTGAAAAATGTAGACATACGCTCCATGGCAAAGGAGTTAATGCCGTAATACATATTTCATACTACGTATGCATGAGATGACCAATAAGAGTGGCAAAAGTTTGATCTCAACTTTTATGCCATGTGAGACTCTTGAGGAATAGAGTTCCTCAATTTTAGTGCCCTTATGACTCTTACCTATTCTCAAGATTTCTATTTAATGTTTGCTATCTTAGAATGTTACCAATGGTTATGAGTTGATTCGATCTAATGGGACATTTCTAGAAAAGCAAGTTGAACTGAAATTAAGAGTTTGAAGGAAAGAAGAAGATCGGATTTGGAGAATCACATTGTGGTTTTGTATTCACTGGTCGACCAATTATGACTGTCTTTGGGATAATCATAATTGTGAATACAATAAATATATCATTGTTCAAATGAGATTAAGAGAGAATAAATGTGATCGATCGATTTAGGGTACTGCATACTAAATCTACTTAAAGTGATGCGCACAATATGAGCTGCTATATATTCCTAACGATGTATATAGCAACGAGCTCTCAAAGTATGCTGGTCGCACGGATTATTCACCGGTATGAATGTTGAAGAGGGGTAAAGAGAATCCTGTTTGGCCCACCATGTGCGAGTGGGAGATGATGGTTTTATAAGTGATGGGCTTAAGGCCTGTCCGCCCATGTTGGGCCTAAAGGCCTAGCCCACAGGAATAAGGCCCGTGGATGGAAGAACATATAAAAGGGATGAGAGAGAGGGAGAACATACCTTTGCACATTTTGTACATACGTTCTCCCTCTCTTCCAACGTCTCTCTCCCAAAAGGACAAGAACAAAGGCAAAATGCAACTTCATCTTCCTTCAAGGTGAATTGTCGTCATCGGATCGAACATGGCTAAATTCTCTTCATCTTTTCGGCGTCGGTGTCTAATCTGTGGCTAACAAGGTACGCTCGAATCCGTGGTGTGCTTTACGATTGGTGATGCGTAATTTTTCCCGGGCTTGTCTTCCACATTCGTTTTAGGGATTCGTTTTAATGTCGAATCCGGTTTTTGGGGATCCGTTAATCCCAACAGAAAGCAAAATGAATCGAACTACGCACCGAACCAAAAGACAGAATTTTTGGCTTATATATGTGAGAAATAATGAAAAAAAAAATGTTTATGATTGCCTATATAGATTAACAAAGCATGGGCAACATTGTGGTACCTGTTTTCAAAAGATCGAATACAATATTTAATTCGATCAAATTAGTCTGACCTCTTTTTTTCTACACTGAATGACCAACCAAAAACCATCTCTCGGAACCAAAGAATATGACAATATATATCTTCATTCTAAATGCCAACTACCAAATGTAATTAATTTTAGTTCAATAATTTGAGACAGATCAATGAATTGCACAATCCATTATCCAGATTTCCACACGTGACGCACATGTCAATACCATCAGTTTTGGTTTAAAAAAATAGTTTTAATGAGCTTTAGTGTTGCAAATTAGCAATTAGTGAAAATTATATTTTTTTTTGTAAATTTTCCTATTAATTATTTTGTTGGAAGTTCGGTATTCATTTATTTCAGTATTATGATCATCTACCTGACTGCATATTGAGTATCCCCCTATTATCTAACAACAACAATCGTAAATTTTCTAGTTATTGCCCAGTCCATGTATTTTACGTTGATTGTATTTGAGCTAAGAATTTCTGCTTCATTTTGTGCAAGAAGATTCATATAGAATAGAAGGCATACTTAAAAACATATTTCCATTCTACACAAATAAAAACAAAAAAACAAAAAACAAAGCTCGGGTGATGAACGAGTGTGCTACTAGTTTTAAGAAATATAGAAATAAGACAATTCTACTATCCTGTTTTCGGAAAAGAAACAGATATTTTTTTCCGTACTAGCAGATTTTTGTAAGAGCTAGATAGGTTGAAAAAGTTACCAATTAATTGATTTCTTGGTTATTTATTAGTAACTTAATGACATTTTTATGAAATTACCGATTCCTTTTAACAGTTTGCAATTAATTAGTTTTTCTTCTGTTTTAGTAACTTTCTATTTTTTTCCAAGGCCTCAACTTTTCCAACTCTTGTATGAACTTATCAATCTTTATTTGAGTGATTTGCCAACTTTAATAAATGGCAAGTTTCTCCATTTTAAGGTTGGCATTGTCTAAAAGAATTTTATAAAGTAGAGGCTTTGTTAAGAAATGCATATATAAGTTTGCAAACAAATAAAAAAGTTCGCAAATACTTGGCACTCGAAACATGCCCCCGCCGCCATAAAGAGTTCGGTGGTCAACCTCACATTATGGCCAAAGTTGTTGTCTCCGACACCTTGATGACAATTTCCTATGATCGACTTGAGAGCGTCTACCATAGCGGATTGGAAGTCAAGTCTGTGAAGACTGGCTGCACTGGTGGCGAACGTGCCCCGACATGCCATGGCCGTGAGCTCGAGGGGCCGGAGGGCAGCATTGAAGCGGCCACAGAGGTGGTGGAGAAGCCATGGCAGTGGCCAAAATCGGAAGCAGGTAGTTGTGTGTGCCATCAGATGTGTGGTTATCAAAATGGACATGTCCATGTCACATCCAAGTCGTTCACATAAATTCGAAAAAATAATGAACTACAGGATTGGCTCTCCAAATCTTATGCAGGTGTCTCCAATCTGGTCTCCGGAGCCAGAAGAGGAAACTAGACATCTCGATGATGACGTCCATATTTCTTCTTCCTTCTTCAGCGACGGGGTAATGAATCCGCTCTAATTCCCCCAGTAGCAGAATCGACCAATGAGTCTAAAACCAAAGTCACGACTAAGTTTAGAGAACTAGTGGGTATTAAGTCTGCTAACTCCGAAACAGTGAAACTCGAGACTCGCAGAAGACAATTAATCCTCAATCGTGCTAGTATTGCTTGATCCTAGTGATAATTCTCCCCACCCTCCAAGTGCCATAACCACTGCCGGTCGCATGGTTTCTGAAACTTGTTCCGAGTACAGGAGCATAAGAACGTCCTCCTAAATTTCTTCTTTCATCCGACGAGCAAAGCTGGCATTAGGTGAATATATATTCCTGATGCATCAAGATCAGTTCAGAAGGAAGCTAATCCCAACATAGCTAAGCACTAAGCAGACTCAATCTACAAGCTCAATCACCTAAAGTCAACACTAGACTTGGCCTAACTCTATGGCTACTGCATGGAAGTTACAAGTTCCAAGCCAGAGAAGGAGGCTTACTAAAGCTTCGACCCGAGAATCATCCTTTTCTTAACCTAAGCAACTTTACCAAATATTACTTTGAACTTGCTGGCATTTGCGGCAGCGTGTGTTTGATGTGAGTGTGTGAAAGTGATTGTTTTGTGTATGAAATATATCAAGGGAACAAAAGAAACTAAGAACAATGTGGGTAAGAAACAATTGAGCAAAGAAACAACAAGAAAGTATATAAAAGAGTGGCAGCAAGGGAGTACAAAGGAGTAGAAGGAAAGCTTTTATTTTTTAGTAGTAGTACAAAGGAAAGGGGAAGGAGCTGACTTATTGGTCTACAGCTCAAAATGGACGACCACAAGCCTATTTATAGGCCTAGATGACTGACTTACTCAGGGAAAATCTCTGCTATTTTTCAGAGATTTTTTTACTTTCCTCCTTCACGCATGGTCTTTCTAGACACTTCTACACTTCTACGTTGCCGCCCAAGTTAGATTTCTTTTCTAGGACTTTTCTTGACCTCTCTAGCTAATGTCTATCTTGAAGTTTCTAGAAATTGGATCAATAATTTAACACTCCTCCTTTATCCAATTTTGTGTTACACCAAGCATATTCCGCAATGTCTCAAACTTGGCTAACGGTAGTGCTTTAGTGAATATGTCCGCTATTTGATCCTCAATCTTGTAATATTTGAGCTCGATCTCTCCCTTGTTTTGCACCTCTCATATGAAGTGATATTTGGTGTCGATATGTTTGGTTCTTCCATGGAATACTAGATTATTTGATATAGCAATTGCAGACTTATTATCGCAAAGTATTAGAGTTGTTCCGTTTGTGCTTCTCCAATGTCCTCTAAAATTCTTCAAAGCTGTGTTGCTTGGCAGGTGGTCATAGCAGCCGTGACTTATTCAGCTTCTATAATAGATTATGGCATCGAGTCTTATTTTTTGGATGTCCATGAGAATATTTTAGAACCCAGTGTGGATGCATAGCTAGTAGTACTCCTCCTGTCATCAGTTGAACCTGCCCAGTCACTATCAGTATAGTCAATGAGCTTGGCATTTGCACTTGGCCAATACCAAATGCCGTAACCTCTAGTTCCTCGCAAATATCTGAGAACTCTCTTGGCAACGCCAAAATGAATTTGACTTGGACTTTGCATGAACCGTGATAGTAGGCTTGTGATGTACATGATGCTCGGTCATGTGGCAGTGAGATATAGTAGACTGCCAATTAGACTTCTGTAGAGGGAGGTGTAACCTTTTTCTGCTCTATCTTCCTTCAATGGCTTCTCATTTGTCACGAGCAAAGTTTTAATTGATTTGCAATAGTTCATCTCGAATTTTTTCAGGAGGTTCTCGCTATATTTCTTTCGTGAGATAAAAACTCCTTCATTTTGGTCGGTCTCAATGCCGAGGAAGTAATGCATCAAGCCCAAGTCTATCATCTTGAATGTCTTTATCATTTCATCTTTGGATTCTTGGATCATTGTTTTATTATGCCCTATATATATGAGATCATCTACATATAGAGTGACAACGAGAGTGTCGGACTCACCTTGGGTCTTGATATAGAGCATCGGCTCACTCGTACTCCTCCTGAATCCTTGCTTGATGAAGTTTCAGCAATTCTGCTATACCACGCTTTTGATGCCTGCTTTAACCCATAAAAGGGCCTTCTATAATTTGAGTGCTTTTTCTTCTTAGCCTTTTCTAATAAAGCCTTGTGGTTGTTTCGCATATATTTCTTCTAGAAGATATACATTTAGGAAGATTTTACATCTAGTTGATGGATCTTCCATTCTTTTTGTGCTGCTAAGGCTATGAGTGCTCGAATATCGAGGCAAGCCACAGAAGCGAAAGTTTCAGTACAGTCAATGCATGGTTGTCGCAAGTATCATTTCGCCACAAGCCTTGTTTTATACTTCATTTCATCTGCGTTGAGCTTTATCTTGTAAACCCACTTGACACGATTGATCTATTTGTCTTCAGGGCAATCAGCGAGCTCTAAGTTTCATTTTTCTCAATCATCTTGATCTCTTCCTCCATGGCTTTTATCCAAAATTCTTTTTTTGGATGTCTGTTCATAGTTTTCTAGTTCTAAAGCAGTAAAGTTACATGTATCATTCTTCTAAGGGTTTTTACCCTCAATACTGGAGACTTTGGAGTAGATTCTTCTTGTGTCAATCTTGCAGAGGTTGGTGGAGTTACGTCATGAGTGTTGGAATTTGGCACTTCTCCTTCTTCTTATGTTGTTGATTCCTCTTGGGTTGGTGATGTGTCTGGCAAGGTGACATACTTCTTCTTGATCTTTTCATCCTCTCAATTCCAAGCAACATTCTAATCAAACTCTATGTCTCTACTGATCATGAGCTTATGAGTTCTTAGGTTGTAAACCCAATAGCCTTTTGATTGGTCACTGTAGTGAGGAATATTCCTTTTTTTCTGTGTTTTCATCGAGCTTACTCATTTTCTGAGCAGGGATGTGAACATAGCATATGTAGCCAAACACCTTAAGATGCTTCACCAAAGGTTTTTGTTCGCTCGATGCTTCAATTGGAATTTTATTTAGACTACTTTAGTTGGACACCTGTTTAAGATGTATACAACCATGTGAACTACTTCTGCCCAAAACAAGTTAGGAAAGCCTTTCTCTTTTAGCATAGACCTTGCCATCTCCATGACAATTCTATTCTTTCTTTCCGCTACTCCATTTTGCTCTGGATGTAGCCAACAGTTAGTTGATGATGGACTCCTTCATCTTCACAAAATTTATTGAACTCCTTTGAATTGTATTTCGTGCCTCTATCACTCCTTAGGACTTTGATTCTTCGGCCACTTTGATTCTCGACGTGGTTCTTGAATTTTCTGAAGATAGAGAAAACCTCTAATCTTTCTCGAAGAAAGTATACCTACGTCATTCTTGTGTAATCATCAATGAATAAGATGAAATATTTTATTTTGACTGGATGTGGGCATCCTTATTAGACCACACGCATCCATATGGACCAGTTCCAATGGCTTATTAGCTATCCATGTACCTCCAGACGAGAAGGACTGCCTCTATTGTTTTCCAAAGAGGCAACCTTCACAAACATCTGGAATTTCTGAAATAGCTGGAAAGTCTCTCATCATATTTTTTTTTTGGGAGAGTTTTTAGCCGAGCAAAGTTGAAGTGGCCAAATGTTTGACACCATAGCCATGAATCATCAAGTTGAGCTTTCATGGCTAAATCTCTGACATAATTCCATCAAATAGGAAAATTCCTATTCTCCGTCTTAATAGAGGCAATGATAACTTTATTATCATAGATAATGCAAGCATCTCCTCAAAGTATAGAGAATACCCACTTTGTATAATTTGGCCCACACTTAATAGATTTTGTGCAAGATTGGGGACAAGATATACATTATGAATATATTTTGGCCCTTTATTTGTTTCAATAGTGATATCACCTTTTCCTTTAACATCCAATAATGCGTCGTTGCCCAATTGTACTTGGGATTTCACTGACTTATCAATATCAGTGAATATTGATTCGTCCCCCATCACATGATTGCTACACCCACTATCAATGTACCATGTATCATTTTTCTTATCATTTGCCACTTGGCCTACGTAGAATGCATTCTCTTCGCTTTCTTTTTCTTAAACATGGTTTGCTTGATTATTTGTTTTCAAGAGATAATCTTTTTCTATGTGGTCATATCTTTTACAAAAGCAGCATTGTGGTTTATTTTTAAACTAGAAATCCTTCTCCAAATGATTGGTTTTCTATCAATTGCCACAAGGTGGATACTTTTCCTTTTGTGTAGTTTCTCCTATTTTTCCATGAGCTCCTTCCACTATTCTTAAATTGATGAGACTATATGTTTATTTTAGATTGAAAGACACTTTCAATTAGATCTTCATCTTGTGCCATTAGTCTTTTCTCATGTGCTTCTAGAAAGCCAATTAATTCACTCACTGACAGGGTTGTCAAGTCCTTAGTTTCTTCTATAGTTGTGACTATGGGGTTGTATTTTTTAGTAAGTGACATCTATTTTCTCAACAAGCCTTTGATCAGTAATCCCATCTCCGTAGGCTCTCATTTGATTAACACTATCCTTTAATTTTCCACAATATTCTTAGATTGTCTCATGATTTTCGTTTTGAAATTCTCAAAATATCTTCTCAGAGTTGGAAGGATTATAGTACGTACCTTTTCTAACCCTTGGAATTATTCTCATAGTATTCCCAAGCCGCCTTTGTAGTCTTTGCTCCAATTATTCTTGGAAATATTGTTTCCGAGAGTGCTTGCTGAATAAAGCATAGTGCCCTCGCATACTTTTGTAGTTGATCCTTCAGATCACTTGCACGTTCTTGTGGAGCCTCGTAACCTTTTTCCACGAAGTCCCATAAGTCATGGGCCATCAAGAATGTAGTTATTTTTATGCTCCAAAAGTCATAGTTGTTCCCATCAAAAATGGGAATGGGAAATGAAGATGATGTAGAGTTGGTCATAGTTTAGTTGTTGGATATTTGGAAAAGGTAGTTTTGGGGATGGATAGGTAAGACTAATGCTTAATACCAATCAACGACATGGGTCTAATGCCACAATTGATATTTGCGAAAGTGTGTGCTTGATGTGAATGTGTGCAAGTGAGTGTTTTGTGTGTGAAATATATCAAGGGAGAAAAAGAACTAAGAACAATGTTGGTAGGAAATGATAGGGTTAAAAAACAAGAAGAATGTGTATAAGAAAAGGGGAAGGAGCTGAACTTGTTCGTAACAACTCAAGATGGACGACCACAAGCTTATTTATAGGCCTAGATGACCGACTTACTCATCTTAGTCAAAGATTTTTTGACTTTCCTTCTTCTCCACGCATGATCTTCCTAGACACTTCTACACTTCTACATTGCCACCTAAGCTAGATTTCTTTTCTAGGATTTTTCTTGACTTCTCTAGTTAATGTCTATCTTGAAATTTCTAACAATTGGATCAATAATTTAACAGAATTACATCCGCGATTAAACAAGCCTATATTACATTAACTTTTACACTTATTGTTTGCTGATAGTTCAACTCTACCTTTTACAAAGTTAAAAGTCCGCCCAAGCTTGGGAAGACGGAGACAAGACCATAAATGATTTTCAAACAATGACTTAACAAGCATTCCAGCGTGGGGGTTTACTACAGGATACAAGTTACATAGCCTTTGTTTGGATGGGGGATTACAATCAGTAGATAAAACCCTTAAAACTTGACCTACTCTACTGGTCCCCCCCGGATGGGAATTAATCAGCAGTCTAGCTCTGCTTCACAATCTCCCTTAATCTTCGGTTGTATTCACGCTTGTTCTCACTGAACATTCAAGCAGCTTCTGAGTTTGTAGGAGAGTTTGGATAGGGATCGTACAACAAAGATTGTGACAAAGAAAAATGAGATTACTAAAAAGGCAGATTGCTTGAGCATGACTAAGTAAATACAGATGAAGCGGTAGCATTAGTAGTGTTGGAATTTGCGGAAGCGTGTGTTTGATGTGTGTGCAAGGGAATGTTATGTGTGTGAACTATCAAGATAGCAAAATAACTAAGAACGATGTGGGCAAGAAATGATTGGGCAAAGTAATAAAAAGAATGTGTAAAAGAGAGTGGTAGCAAAGAAGCACAAGGGAACAAAAAAGAAGTATTTTATTATTTAGTTTTAGTACAAAGGGAAAGGGAAGGAGCTTGCTTACCTTATTGGTCTGCTGCGCTCCCCCCTTCCTATTTATAAGGGAGCTCCACCGACTTTGGCCTACTTTTTTTGACTTCTAGTAGATTCTTTTACAATTTTTTTTCTTTTTACCAACTCTTCTAGGCAAAAAATCTCTACCATTTGCAGGGATAATTTTATGGATTCTTTTAGGATTTTTCTTGACTTCTCTAACTCATGTCTATCTTGGAGTTTCTAGAAATTGGATCAACAATTCAATACTCCTCCTTGATCCAATTTCGTGTTACACCAAGCTTCTTTCACAATGTCTCGAACTTGGCTAGCAGTAGTGCTTTAGTGAAGATGTCCACTACTTGATCCTCAGTCTTGCAATATTTCAGCTCGATCTCTTCGTTATTTTGCGCCTCTCGTATGAAGTGATATTTGATGTCGATATGTTTGGTTCTTCTATGGAATACTAGATTATTTGATATAGTGATTACGGACTTATTGTCACAAAGTATCGAAGTTGATTCCATCTATGCTTCTCCAATGTCTTCTAGAATTCTTTGAAGCCATATTGCTTGACTGGCAGTCATAGCAGCTGCGATGTATTCAACTTCTACAATAGACTGTGCCACTGAGTCTTGTTTTTTGGATCCCCATGAGAATATTCCAGAACCCAGTGTGAATGCATAGCCAGTAGTACTTCTCCTATCATCAGCTGAGCCTGCCTAGTCACTGTCAGTGTAGCCAATGAGCTTGGCATTTGCATTTGGCCGATACCAAAGGCCATAATCTATAGTTCCTCGTCAATATCTAAGAATTCTCTTGGTATCTCCAAAGTGAATTTGACTCGAACTCTGCATGAATTGTGATAATAGACTTGTCGCATACATAAATATATGGTCGTGTAGCAGTGAGATATAGCAGACTGCCAATCAAACTTTTGTAGAGGGAGGCCTCAGCTTTTTCTACTCCATCTTCCTTCAATAGTTTCTCATTTGTCATGAGAGGAGTTGAAACTGCTTTGCAATAGTTCATCTTGAATTTCTTTAGGAGGTTCATGGTATATTTCTTTTGCAACATAAAAACTCCTTCATTTTGGTTGATCTCAATGCCAAGGAAGTAATGCATCAAGCCCAAGCCCATCAACTCGAATGTCTTCATTATTTCTTCTTTGAATTCTTGGATCATTGTTTCACTGTTTCTTGTATATATGAGATCATCTACATATAGAGAGACAATGAGAGTGTTGGCCTTACCTTGGGTCTTGATGTAGAGTGTTGGCTCACTCATACTCCTCCTAAATCCTTCCTTGATGAAATACTCATCGATTCTACCATACCACGCTCGTGGTGCTTGCTTTATCCCATATAAGGTTTTCTTGAGTTTGAGAACTTTTTCTTCTTGGCCTTTGAGGATAAAGCCTTGTGGTTGTTCTATGTATATTTCTTCTTGAAGATATCCATTTAAGAATGCCGACTTCACATCTAGTTGATGGATCTTCCATTCTTTTTGTGTTGCTAGGGCTATGAGTGCTCGAATAGTATTGAGGCGCAACGAGGGCAAAAGTTTCAGTATAATCGATACCTGGTTGTTGCAAATATTCTTTCGCCACAAGCCTTGCTTTATGCTTCTGGATTGATCCATCCACGTTGAGCTTTGTCTTGTAAACCCACTTGACGCCAATGATCTTTGTCTTTGAGTCGATTGACAAGATCCCAAGTTTCATTTTTCTCGATCATCTTAATCTCTTCCTCCATGGCTTTTATCCAAACTTCTTCTTTGGACGCTTGTTCGTAGTTTTTTGGTTCTAAAGCAGCAAAGTTGCATGTGTCGTAAATTCTTCTAAGGGTTTTTACCCTTAGTTTTGGAGACTCGAGAGTAGATTCTTCTTTCGTCACTCTTGGAGAAGTTGGTGAAGTTACGTCGTGAGTGGTGGAATTTGGCACTTCTCCTTCTTCTTGTGACATTGGCTCCTCTTGAGCAGGTGATGTGTCTAGTAAGGTGACATACTTCTTCTCGATTTTCTTGTCCTCCCAATTCCAGGCAGCATTTTCGTCAAACTCGACGTCTCGACTGATCATGAGCTTCTTAGTCCTTAGGTTGTAAACCTGATAGCCTTTTGATTGGTCACTATAGCCGAGGAATATTCCATTTTCTGTCTTTTCATCTAGCTTACTCCTTTTCTGAGTAGGGACGTGGACGTAGCATACGCATCCGAACACCTTGAGGTGCTTTGCTAAAGGCTTCCGTCCAATCCATGCTTCGACTGGAGTTTTATTTTGGACTATTTTAGTTGGACACCTATTTAAGATATATACGGCAATGTAGACTGCTTCTGCCCAAAACAAGTTAGGAATGCCTTTCTCCTTTAGCATAGACCTTGCCATCTCTATAACGGTTCGATTCTTTCTTTTGGCTACTCCATTTTGCTCCGGGGCATAGTAACAATTAGTTGATGATGGACTCCTTCATCTTCACAAAATTTATTAAACTCATTTGAATTGTATTATTAGGACTTTGATTCTTCAGCCACTTTGATTCTCGACGTGGCTCTTGAATTTTCTGAAGATAGAGAAAACCTCTGATCTTTCTCGAAGAAAGTATACCCACATCATACTTCTATAATCGTCAATGAATATGATGAAATATTTATTCTGATTGAGTGTAGGGGTTCTCATTGGACCACACACGTCCGTATGAACTAGCTCCAATGGTATCTTAGCTCTCCATGCACCTCCAGATGGGAAGGACTATCTCTGTTGTTTTCCAAGGAGGCAACCTTCACAAAAATCTGAAATTTCTGAAATAGCTAGAAAGTCTCTCATCATATTTTTCTAATAGAGAGTTTTTAGACCAGCAAAGTTGAAGTGGCCAAATCTTCAATGCCATAGCCATGAATCATCAAGTTGAGCTTTCATGGCTATATCTTTGACATATTCCCATCAAATAGGAAAATTCTTATTCTTCATCTTAATAGAGGCAATGATATTTTTATATTTATCATAGATAATGCAGGCATCTCCACTAAAGTATAGAGAATACCCACTTTGTATCATTTGGCCCACACTCAAGAGATTTGTGCAAGACGGGGGACTAGATATACATTATGTATATATTTTGCGCCTTTATTCATTTCCACGGTGATGGTGCCTTTTCCTTTGACATCTACTAATGCACCATTGCCCAACTTTATTTGGGATTTCACCAACTTATCAATATTAGTGAATATAGATTCGTCCCCTGTCATGTGATTGCTACACCCACTATCAATGTACCATGTTTCATTTTTATTATCATTTGCCGCTTGGCCTGTGTATAATGTATTCTCCTCACTTTCTTTTTTTCTCCACATAGTTTGCTCGATTATTTGTTTTCGAGCGACAATCTTTTTCTGCATGGCCATATCTTTTACAAAAGCGGCATTGTTTTTTTATTTTTAAACAAGCAATCATTCTCCAAATGATTTGTTTTCTTGCAAATACCACAAGGTGGATAATTTTCCTTTTGTGTAGTTTCTCCTCCTCTTTTATATTCCCAAGAGCTTCTTCCACCATTTTTAGATTGATGAGACTGTATGCTTATTTTAGATTGAAAGGCACGTTCAACTGAATCTTCATCTTGTGCCATTAGTCTTTTCTCATGTGCTTCTAGAGAGCCAATTAATTCACTCGTTGATAGAGGGTCGTCAAGTCCTTAGTTCCTTCTATAGTTGTGACTATGGGGTTGTATTTTTTAGTAAGTGACACAAAAATTTTGTCGACAACCCTTTGATAAGTTATTTCATCTCCATAGGCTCTCATTTGATTAACTAGTTCCTTTAATTTTCGATAATATTCTTGTATGGTCTCATAATTTTTCATTTTAGAATTCTCAAAATCTCTTCTCAAAGTTTGAAGGCGAATAGTGCGTACCTTTTCCGATCCTTGAAATTCTTCTCGTAGTGTTTCCCAAGCCCCTTTTGTAGTCCTCGCTCCAATTATTCTTGGAAATACCATTTCTGAGAGTGCTTGCTGGATAAAGTATAGTGCCCTTGCATCCTTTTGTAGTTGATCCTTTGAAACACTTGCACCTTCTTGCAGAGCCTCGCAACATTTTTCTACGATGTCCCATAAGTCTTGGGCCATCAAGAATGTAGTCATTTTTATGCTTCAAAAGTCATAGTTGTTCCCATCAAAAATGGGAATGGGAAATGAGGATGAGATAGAGTTGGCCATAATTTAGTCGTCAGTAGGTAGTTTTAGGGAGGGTAGGTAGGACAAACGCCTAATACCAACCAAAGACGTGGCTCTGATACCATTGTTGGAATTTGCGGAAGCATGTGTTTGATGTGTGTGCAAGGGAATGTTATGTGTGTGAACTATCAAGATAGCAAAAGACTAAGAACAATGTGGGCAAGAAATGATTGGGCAAAGTAATAAAAAGAATGTGTAAAAGAGAGTGGCAGCAAAGAAGCACAAGGGAACAAAAAGAAGTATTTTATTATTTAGTTTTACTACAAAGGGAAGGGGAAGGAGCTTGCTTACCTTATTGGTCTGCTATGCTCCCCCCTTCCTATTTATAAGGGAGCTCCACCGACTTATGGCCCACCATTTTTGACTTCTAGTAGATTCTTTTACAATTTTTTTTTCTTGAACAACCAACTCTTCTAGGCAAAAAATTTCTGTCATTTGCAAGGATTTTTATGGACTTGACTTCTCTTAACTCATGTCTATAAATTGGATCAACAATTCAACAAGTAGTAAGTCAAGACAGGGAAATTTTGGTGATTCCTAAGCCAACTGTGAGCCAAAACAATAAGCATAGACTTGACAGTGGTCATCCTTCAACAAAGTATTCCACAAAAGATATCAATTCATGTTCAGTTTAGAGCTACTGTCGGCTATTGGTGCAAAGATAAAAATGTAAATTCGATCATTCACCATAGCAATCAACTAAAGGAAATTCTACTTCCTGATGTAAAAGCCAATCAAGTTTCTAAAAGAAGGTAACTTAATGATAGAGAGCATCTCTGCCAGTCCACTCACTAGTACTTGGTCCCAATGTCTACGAGGACTTTAAAAATATCAAGCATATAGCAAAGCCAAATTTTAATGAACTACGGGACTGGCTATCCAGATCTGATGCCGGCATCTCCAATCTGATCTCAGAGCCAGAAGAGGAAACTGAAAGCATCTTGATGATGATGTCCATACTTCTTCTTGTTCTTCATCTTCTTCTTCTTCTGCAAAGGGTAATAAATCCAGCTAAGATTGGAGAACTGATGGGTTTTAATTCTGCTAACTCCAAGTCCTTCAGACAGAGTGAAACTCAAAACTTGCCGGAAGTCAATGAATCTTCAATCGCGCTAGTAATTTGCTCGTTTCTTAGAGGAAACTCTCACCACCCTCCTAAACCAACATCATAACCACTGCTGGTCGCATGGTTTCAGAAACATGTTCCGAGTACAGGAGCGTAAGAATGTCGAACCCAATGAAGGAGCGTGAATGATAAACCTCAAAGCCGGTCCAAACACAGCAGCAGAACGAAGAAAGAGCTAGGGTTTCTTTATGGCCTGGCATTGGAAGCTTGCGAGTAAAGAGAATCTGTACCGTCAAGAGAGATTCTACATGCTCGGGGAGAGAGAGAAGGACCAGCTTCGCTTGGTCTACGCGGAGGGAGAGAGAGAGAGAGAGAGAGAGAGAGAGAGAGACTTGATAGCTGGTCAAGAAAGAAATTTCTTCGAGAGCTCGAAGACATCTTGGTAATGCCCAGTCCTTAAAATTCGAGTACAAGCGCACATTTTGCATTCGTATTAGTTTTGTGCAACGCCTTGATAACAATAGAAACACCACGATAGTTTTCGATCAGGCACAACGCGAATAACAGGAGGATTGCATGAAGAAATATGATTCTCTGACCAAAAGGGAACGTGCGATCAATGCGAAGTAAATTCGACATCACTTTTTACCCTAATTGTTTTCTTTTCTAGAGAGCGCACAGCTCTAGTTATAACCAGAAGAGGTGATTGCATGCACCCGGTTCAATTAGCACGGCCCTTTTTGTCCACACAACCCGAGAATGACATGCATTGGACCCGTATGATTTAGATGCGGTCAATAATTTTCCTATAACCAATTTAGTCGTTACCATATCAGAGGAAATGAAGAACGATGTGGTATGATGTGGATTATCATACATTCTGAAACGTTTTTGGGGATAAAGATTGTGCATGAGAATTCCTACTGAACGGAATTGGTCCATGAATCTAAGAAACAATGAAAGTTCTTGATCCCTATAGTCCTATGTGCTTTTAAGTTCTTGATCCCAAATGTCCTATGTGCTTCTAAGTTAGTCTTACGCCCATCCCCTCGTACTTATGATTATGAATATTGGATATTAAAACTTTTAAGTTAGTTGCTTTGGAAAACCTCACGTCCCAAATAATAGTAGTTAATCAATGGTGTAAGATATCGATTTCTCTAGCCATGCTTGTACAGATTGGATTGAGAAATAATCAAGTCACATACATATGATGTATCTTACTTCAACTCTGCCCTAATGAATTATCACCATGCACGGGAAAATCCAATAATATCAAACCCTCACTTTCGTCAAGAAACCAGCTCCATTTGGTCATATCTCAGTAAAGTCAAAAAGAGTTGAAAATAACATCAAAAGATCATTAAGCAAGACCTCCGTGCATCATCATGCACTTATTTTTATGATTAAAGTAGCTGAAGCGAGACGTTCTCAGCTTCTGACGGTGTCGCAATCTCGTTAAACAGTACAACACACTAGCAGAGAGGGTACAAAGGAGCACAAAAGAGGAAGAAAGCGAAAATTTATCACTGCGGCACGCTGCTGCACATTGAACTCCCACACGAGGCCTCCATCCTCTGCAATTTCACAGAAAAATGTATTATTTCGCAAGATGTGTGTATCGTAGAGGGAAAGATCAGCTCGCTAAATAGACAATAACATGATACATAGGATCACAGGTTATATATCTTAGACTTCTTCGAGCACATGAAAGCAAAACATGTTCCCAAAGAATGAGCCAAATACATCAGCACCACAGCAAATCCACGTCATTCTTCATCAAAATTGAGCATTGTCCGGTAACTTTCCAGGAAAATTGCACCACAAGGCCTTGACATGGAGTCCTATAACTTTAGTAAAGGTGCAATTGAGTCCTAAATAAAGTGAAAAGTTTAGGACCTAATTGCATTTCTTACATGAATTTGGGTCCTGCAGTGTAATTTTTCCATGATTTTTCTTACCAGAGTATAGTGAAGATGTCGGGCTTGCATTGTAGGGTGCCATCGAGGATCATCCAATCACTGCTGTCCTCGCTCTTGTTCGGAGCCATAAAGGTGACGTCTATGCACGAGAAGTTCACGTCAAACACAGGCACCCACAGCCACAGACCCAAGTGTAGCCTCCGCTTGGCTTTCACCACCACATCGATGTTCACCACCCCACCCTTCAATGAGCCCACCAGGCCCTCAATGCCCAAGTCATCGACAATCGGCAGCATCAACAGGGCCTCTGCTCGGACAGTGGTGATGTTGTGGGGGCCTGAGTGAAGGCCGGAATGCACGAGGGACGAGAGAGAGTGAGTTCGCCTCCGAAGCTCAAGACGAGCTTCATGCGGGTGTACTTGACGGCAATGAGCTTACTGGGATTCTTAACGGAGAGAACAATGTTCCATCGGGCGGTGACGTGGGAGGTGGAGATATTGAGGGATGAAAATGAAAGAACCCGGGTTGAGCCTCAACTCCGGCGGCATTAAAGCAGGTATACCTAGGAAGATGACCATGAGGAGGCCGAGAACAACGGGTATGGCAAATGTCATACAGTGGACGATGATCGGCTTGTACCTGTGGTGCGGCAGCAGCAGCACCGGCGAAGGTGACGCTGGGTTGTTATTCACGGTGGGCGGAATGGCTTGGAGGGTTGTCATCTGGAAATTTTGTGCTGAGTGCTTTGCTCTTTCTGCAAGTGTCTCTGAGTGAAGTTCTGTGCCCACGCAGCAAATTGAAGAGGGGGTGGAAAGGGGAAAGGTATTGCTAATCTACTCGTGCAGGAGGAGGAGGCTGCGTGGCTCCGGTTTCGCTTACTGCCAAATTTATAAGCTCCATGTATCCGAAACATTGCCACCTAATCATTTTTCTTTTTCCGACATGAATCTTCTTCCCTTCTCTCTCTTGGGTCCTGATCGAGGAAATCAAGGGTTTGTAGTCCGGCCATTCTAGAATTCACGGGGTGTCGCATCTCCAACGAAACACGTTGGGAGACTTTTCGCCCACCCCCACCCCCTAAAGTTTTTGGCTTGTGATGTCACAATTTTAACCTCTTTTTTTCCAAACCGCACCCTAATTTAGTGAAAATGGTGCCAACGTGCCCCGGGTCGATTCCGATCAAAAATATTTCACCCCTGCATTTTACGACATGACTGCACCCGACTAGTTATGAAAGGAAAATTGAGTTAAAATGATAATTTTCTTTTCCTCTCTTCTTTTCTTTTTTTTCTTTTTCTTTTTTGTTGTCGAAAAGAAGACAGCAATTTTATAAGGGGCCATTGGTTTTGTCCCTGGAGAACTGGAAGTTGGGGTTAGAAAATGGAATGCGGGGCATCGTGAGATTCTATCGAGAAATTACGTCGCGCGTGGAAAAATTGGAAAGGTCAACCGACACGTGGGACGATTGTCATGAAAAGTCGATTTTCAGAAGATGCGCACCCGACATTGGCTTAAGCTAAGCTCTCGCCGCAATTTTTAGTCATATACTCCCAGGTGTAATATACTTCTGAATCATTTTCAGGGCATGTATTTTCCAGATTTCAAAAATTATGGAACTTGTTTCAATAGGTAAATATTAGTATCTAGACTGGTGGAACTTAAAACCTAGGATAAGATTTTGTGTGTATGTGTGCGTGTGCGCATGTTTTATTAACGTTTTTGCACAATTCTGTGGTACTCCATGATATTCGGTAATAAGTATATAATTTGAAATTACTAGTCCAAGCTTCCATTTTATGACTAGTAGAGACGGTAATAGCAAGTGATGGTCATTAAATATGATAATTCATTACAATCGTTCAATTAATATTACACGTGGAACCTAGGTAGACCCTATAGCCAACCTTAGAATATGTGACAGAGTAGATTCCAAGTTTTATGGTATGTAGTGTAGATCCATATTCTAAAATATGAGGAATTTGTTTCGGTTGATAGATTTCAGATTTCAAGTGAAACTTATACGGAATTTAGAATCGCTTATCCCTAATACTTATACAACGAATTCGACCATATGTTGTTAGTGCGATGGAACCTTCTGGGATGGTTGTGCAACACTATCCTATTTGATTCATTATTCCTTGTTTTCCTAAAGAAAAGAAGGGAGAAGCAAACATCAAAAGAAATGAAGTATGGGATCCGCCATGGTGACGATAGATAATCGCGAAGGTATGACTGGAATTTGCAATAAATCAACACGCTCTCCCTAGAATTTTGTCATGATTGTGAATTTATTTTCACAAATAAAAGAATGGTGCGGCCCCTTGATCAGTTTCTAGCGTGATGTATCCTTCTGGAAAACTGAAGCAAAACCATTCTTGACGGTACAAAGACCTAAGGATGGACACTATAGGTTTCCCCCCGTACCTCCAAGTTTAATCAACAAAAGTTATCATTTCAACGGACGCAAGTGTACCGACCAAAAAAAAAAAAAGGACGCGAGTGTACGCATCACACGAAGTAATGGTGGATAAAATGATCAAAGTCCTAAACTTATTATAATTATGATAATTCAATTTTAAAGTTTTGTAATTATGCCGATTTAGTCTATCTAGCTAGTTTTGGTCAACTAGCGCTAACGTAGATAGTCACCCCATGTCACTGAGGTTTGCGCAAGGTTGAGGGTTGCTGTTATCAAGGTCATTCTAGTCGAGGTTCACTGAGATTGATGCTAGCCTCCCATCGCTAGATTGAGCTCACCAGAGGTCATGGATAGGTCGTTGAGGGTTGATGCTTGTACGAGGTCAAAGGCGACCATGGCCTCGACACCTATGAGCAAGGATGCCTTTGCCCGCGGTGAGGCCATGGCGAGGTTGGCCTTGCTCACCACCCCCAGGCCTTGCTCAAATCTAGGCGAGGCTTAGGGAAGAAAACTAAAGAAGGATGAAAAGAAAAGAGAAGAAAAATAATTAATAAAAAATTTTCAAAAATAAAATATTATTAAAAATTTTCCACTCAATACCGATTAGTTTAAATTGGTTAGATATACTAAATTGGTATAATTGCAAAAGTTTTAGTACTGAATTGGCCAAAATAAAAATTTATAACTAAATTGAGACAATTACAAAATTTCTTGATAACAGTGTTATGGTCTACAAATAACTACTGTTTTTTTCCTCATTCAAGCACCTAAAACTCTTGAATCGATTGAGATATTTGTTCCTTTATATAAGTATATTTTTCTTCCCTTTTCTTCCTTCTTGAGATTCTCTAGTGGTCTCCGATGATTGAACAAAGAATTTTCTGCGGTTTGCTCAAAGTCGAGCAAAGTGACCGAAGCAACAACATTCCCCAGGCGGCGGCTCAACAGGGAAAACTTACGAACTAAACGGTGGCACCAAAGCCTCATCCTTCAGCGGAATAGTGATGGTGTTTAAATTGAGAGAAACTTTACTTGGGGTAAAGGCCCTGATCCGGTGAGAACGGAGAGTGATTGCGAATGCAAGAGGCCTGGATAAAGTGTGGATCCCAATAGGTTTCTAAGATGGCGAAGGAAAGCAGAATGAATCAAACTGTACATCGAATCGAAAGACAAAATTTCTGGGTTATATATGTGAGAAATTATAAGAAAAATGTTTATGATTACATATATAGATTAACAAATCATGGGCAAGATTGTGTTACCTGTTTTTCAAAGGTTCGAATGTATCGTTTAATTCGATCAAATAGTCTATCCTTACTTCTTCTACACTGCATGACCAAGCAGAAACCATCTTCTAGAACCAAAGAGCATGACAATAAATTTCTTCAGTCTAAATGCCAACTACAAAACATAATTAATTTTACTTCAATAAATTGAGACACATCAATGAATTGAACAATCCGTTATCCAAATACTCACACCTGACACACATATCAATACCATCAGTTTTGGTTTTTAAAAAATAGTTTAATGAGCTTTAATGTTGCAGATTAGCAATTAGTGAAAATTCACCTATTAAATATTTTGTTGGAAGTTCTGTATTAATTTCTTTCAGTATTATGATGATGTAGCTGACTACATATTGAATATCCCCCTATCATCTAGCAACAACAATCATGAATTTTCTATTTATTGCGGAGTCCATGTATTTTACGTTGATTGTATTTGAGCTAAGAATTTCTTCTTCATTTTGTTCAAAAAGATTCATAGAGAATAGGAGGCATACTAAAAGACATATTTCCATTCTACACAAATAAAAACACACACACACACACAAAGCTCATGTGACGAACGAACGAGTATGCTACTAGTTTTGAGTAGTATAGAAATAGAACAATTCCACTATCCTGTTTCCAGAAAATAAATAGATATTTTTCCATACTAGTAGAATTCTAAGAGAGCTAGTTAGGTTGAAAAAGTTACTGATTAATTGATTTCTTGGTAACTTATCAGTAACTTAATGACCATTTTTTATGAAATTACCAACTCTCTTTTACAATTTGCAATTTATTAGATTTTCATATCTTTTACTAGCTTTAGTTTGTTTTTTTTTTTGGCCAATGCCTCAATTTTACCTTATATGAATTTATCAATCTTTACTTGAGTGATCTGTCAATTCTAATAAATGGCAAGTTTCTCCATTTTAAGGTTGGTATTGTCTAAAAGAATTTGGTAAATTAGAGGCTTTGTTAAGAAATGCATGTACAGGTTTGCAAACTATAAAAAAGTTGGCAAATACTAGGCGCTAGACACTCGAAGCTCGCCCAGCTGCCGCAAAGCGTTTGGTGCTCAATTGCTCAGCCTCAAATTCTGGCCGAAATCATTGTCACCGACACCTTGATGATGATTTCCCATGATCGACTTGAGAGCGTCCGCCAAAGCGGATTGGACGTCAAGTCACTAATGACTGACTGTGCTGCTGGCGTGCATGCCGCAGCATGGCCATGGCCGTGAGCTTGAGGAGCTGGACAGCAGCATGGAAGCAGTTGCGGAGGTGGTGGAGAAGCCATGGCAGTGGCCAACATTGGAAGTAGGTGGTTGTGTGCGCCATCACATGTGTGGTCATCAAAATGGACATGTTCATGCCACATCTTTGCACCTGAATGTCCAAAACACGTATACAAGCTGACCGTATAATTTCGTGAAAAATAATTGAAGTACGGGACCGGCTATCCAGTTCTGACGCAGGCGTCTTCAATCTGGTCTCGGGAGCCAGAAGCGGAAACTGCAAACATCTGGATGATGATGTCCATACTTCTTCTTCTTCTTCTGCAACAGGGTAATAATTCCAACTAAGATTGGAGAGCTGGTGGGATATTAATTCTGCTTACTCAAGTCCTTCAGAGACTGCCTTCCTAAACCATGCCCTAATCGCTGCTGGTCGCATGGTTTCCGAAACATGTTCCAAGTACAGGAGCGTAAAAGAACGTCGAACCTGCCGAAAGAGCGCGAGCGATAAAACCTCGAAGCAGGTCCAGACACAACAGCAGGACAAAGAAAGAGCATCATCGCCTCGCGATTGGAAGCTTGCCAAGTGAATAGAATCTGCACAAGCGAGCGAGCGAGCGAGAGAGAGAGAGATGTGATCGGCTTGCTGGATGCCGGCGTCGCAGGCAATCTTTCTCTCGTCCAGTGCATCGAATCTGGGGCCACCCATCGATCTGAGCTTCCACGAATCGGCCCATGTCTCACGAATCGGCCCATGTCTCATTGACAGGTCCAATGCACGCTGAGAACCCGGAAATGCTCGACTTTGATTCGTGGGCCCACGCTAGCTAGTAGATCGAGTCGAGTGGAAGCCATGTGACATAATAGCTGGTCAAGAAAGAAATTCCTTCGGAAGCTGGAAGACATCTTATGCCTAATCCTTAAAATTCAAGTATAAGCGCGCATTTTTTATCCGTATTAGTTCTGCACAATGCCTCAATAATGATGAAACACCCGAATGATTTTGGATCAGGCATGACATGAATAAGGACAGGTTTGGTAACCATCATGTTTTTATATTCTTTTGTTCTTTTGTTCCCCGAAACAGAAAAAAAGAACTATTTTTTCTATTCTTTGGAATAGAAAAGTGGCTATGAAATAACTTTGAAACAAAAATAAGAAGTAAAAAATTACTTCTTTATTCCCAGGAACAAAAATGGATAAAAATTATTTCTAAACAAAAATTATTCCCGATAATAAAAATATTACCAAACGCACCCTAAAAATGAGAATTGCACGCAAAAATATGATCCTCTCGCCACAAGGAACGTACGTCATGCGAATCAAATTTAACATCGTTTTACCCTAATTTTTTTCTTTTCTAAAAAGTACACAACTATGGTTATAATTGGAAAAAAGTTATTGCATGCATCCGGTTCATTTAACACAATATTTAGGGGGCGAATGATAACTATTTTGTTTCCGAAATAATTTCTCACTATAAATATATTTTTCTTATTTCTATACATTGGACAAGTTTTAAGCAAGGATACGCATTTGAGAACGACACAAAACTTATGTTCCTAGAACAAAAATTTATTTGATAGGCCTTCTTAAATATTGCCTCCTAGGCTAGCGGTGTGCTGCTAGTGGACGGCAGGCAATCGAAAGGCAACATGCGGTGAAGGGCAAGTAATGAGTTTATGTTCTAGAAATAGAAAAGTAGAAAACTTCTACTACTCTTTTTCATTCCAAAATTATTTCTATGATAAAAATTTATCCTAGAATTAGAAAAGTGAAATTGCGTTATCAAATGAATTTCTATTTTAAACTTGTCCTTGACAAAAAGAAGAAAAGGAAAAACATAATAGTTATTATATGCTCTCTTAGAGTCCATACGGTGCAAGAAAGACATGCATTTGCATTTGACACCATATGTTCGAGTGCAGCAATAATTTTCCTATAACCTGATATTAAAAAGTTTAGTCATTACCATAACAAAGGAACTAAATAAGGATGTGGCATGATGTGAATTATTATATATTACAAACGTTTTCAATGCAAAAGACTGCATGAAAGATCTCACTTGGATTGAATTGGGTCCATGAGTTTAAGAAAGAGTGAGAATTCTTGATCTCTCTAATCATGTGTGCGTTTTTCATCGCATGTCCATCCCTTACATCACAAAACCACACCAAGTTGCATCTGCTTGTGGATCTCACGTGTACCCCTCAATCCTCTGCAATGCCAAAGAAAGATATGTATTAATTGGACCGTGGCAAGTTAGGTTAACACTGTAATGTTTCAATTTTTGCAATATACACCCTAACTCTGTGGAATTGGTGATAATGTGCTCCTAGCATTGATTCCAGCCTAATCTACATCTGACCACGTAACTACACATGAGACTCGACCAGTTATTGAAGGTTGATTGATCATATATCATATATATATACAATAGATTATAAAAGCGCCTATTAAAAGTATACTTCAAAACTGTATATTTGATACGTAATCGGCATTAACTACAATTAAATTCTTGTTGCAATTTTAGTCATATGCTCTCACAGACAATATGCTTTTATTACTCTTCTACTTCTCCATAAGTATATACTTATATGACAAATTTGGCCTGTGTAATAAGTCATGTGCTGCCCCATAATTGTAGGTCCAAGCAAAATTTGTTCGAAGTAAATATCATTTTACCCTCCTGGATAGTCGTGCAATACTATCCTTAAATTAAGTATTCTTGTTTTCCCAAAAAAAAAAGGTGGAGGAGTCAACACAAAAACATTTTTCAAAATAAAAGAAGTTCCATAAATGTTGAGAAAAGTATTAGAGAAGTCCTAAATCAATTACATTAGTATCAATTTAGTCTTAAATCTTTTATTGATATCAATTTAATTGTAAACTTTTTGATGTAATGTCTATTTAGTCTTTTTTTAGTTAATTTTGGCCAAATATTACTAACTTGGACTCTAGCTAGCCTACATGGCACGACTAGTGCTAATGTGGACAATTTTTAATAATATTTAATATTTTTAATTATTTAATAATTTTTATTTTCTTTGTCTTTCTTTTTCTTTCTTTTTTTTTCCTTTCCTCTTCCTCCAACCAATCGATGGTCACTAATGAGGCTTGCCCAACCCTTGATAAGACTCAAGTCCTCACCCAAGCCCACTCTAGGAGTTGGGCAAAGCACAACCTCGATAGATCTAGCGAGGTTTGCCCTAGCCTCTAGTTGGTCACCAAGGTTCAACAACCGACTAGAGGAAGAGGTAGGAAAAAACAAAGAAAGAGAAGGAAAAAAAAAAAAATTTAAAAATTCAAAAATTCAAAAATTCAAAAAATATTATCATAGGTTGTCAATGTCAATTCCAATCATGCCATGTAAGTCGGCTAGTGTCCACATCAATTATATCCAGTCAAAATTAGCCAAAAGGACTGAATTGACACTAGATTAAAGATTTAGTATTAAATTGACATTAATAAAAGGTTTAGGATAAATTGACACCAATGTAACAGATTTAGGAGCATTCTAACACTTTTTCCCAAAAATATTCATACTCTTTATTAAAATGAATATAGCATGGGATCTGTCCGTGCTTTTTGCCAACATAAGAAAACGATGTTATCAAAGATAACAGTGAAGGGACGACTAGAATTCGCAATAAAGCAATGTACCCTTTTGAGAATTTTGTCGTGGTTGTTAACTAAATTTCATAACTCATACATTTTAATCTTACTATCGCAAAACCTAAAGTTACTTAATGTAAAAACAGAAAAAGAACGATCTAGAGAATAAAAGAATGATGCGGTCTCTTAAGAAGTTTTTAGCAAGATTTACTATTACCCAAATTTTCATCATTCATTAAAACTCCGTTTGTTTCGCGGAAAATGTGACAATTTTAAAAGACATTTGCCAAAAAGCGATTTTTCAAGAAAATAATCATATTTTCGGGTGATTGGCTAAAATTTGAAAATGAATTAGAAAATAATCTCCGTCTTTCGTATGGAAAATTCAATTCGATTTTTCTCTGTGCAATCCTTTTACTATTTTTTATTTTTTATTTAAATGAATTTCTAATTTTTTAATTTTTAATTTTTTTCTATTTTTTATTTTTTATTTTTCCCACTTTGTTTTTCTTCTAGGTCACCAACCATGACGATAGGCCAAAGGCAAGCCCAAGCTCACTTGAGGCCGACGAGCTCAAGGCTTGCCAAATTTCAGCCAACCTCAAGCTCGTTGGCCTCAAAAGACTTGCCCACCTTGGGCATCGCTAGATTGGTGAGTGTAAGGGCTCATCAATCCACGAGGCCTAAGGCCAATGTCGGTGAACCTCAAGCTCGTCCGAGGCCGATGGACTCGAAGCTTGCCTATGGTGATCACCGTGGCTAGTGACTGGTCAAAGAAGAAGGTGGAAAAAAAAATAGTTAAATTTTTTTGAATTTTTTAAAAAGAAAAAATAAAAAGAAGAGGAACTATTAGGGTAGGAAATAAGAGAGAGCAAGGCAAATGTTTTCCTCTTTCTAAAAATTGGAAAACATTTCCTCCTATTTTAGAAGACTTTTTTCTGTTGATGAAAAATGTTTTTCCTGACCAGTTGATTTTTTGTGAAACGAACACTGGAAAATCTGAAAAATGTTTTCTTAAAAGTTATTTTCCGTTAAATGAATAGAGCTTAGGTTAATAACTTCCTTTCCTTTTCTTTTTTTTTTTTTTTTTTTTGGTGATGTATAACTTGGAAAAGTGAAGGAAGACCATTACTGACGGTACATAAACCCCAAGGAGAAAATATGATTCTCCCGTCTCATTGTGTCACCAGTTGACTTTGTCCACCCAAAGTTAATCATCTCAGAATTTTAACCCACGTGAATATACAAGTCACACGAGACGATGGTATTATTCTCTAGGGACAACTTTTGCTTTTTCCCCCAATCAACAACTGACATATCTGTTCCTTAACATATTTCTTCTCTTTTTTCCTGACCTTCTCCATTGATCTCCAACAAATCAACTTCTTCCTACCGCAATGCCCCCGCCCAACCTGAGAAATCCAAGGAATTGGCAGCAATTCCTGACGAAACGCGTTGGACCGAAGCAAACATTACGTGGCAAGCATCTGCTCAAGGGCAAGCCACTTTCAAGAATTAAACGAAGAATTCTCTGCGGTTGCTGAAGTCAAGCAAAGCGGCCGGAGCAACGAAATTAGCCAGGCGGCAGCTCAGGGGGAAGACTTACGAATTAAATTAGTAATCCTTTAATGACACCAGAGCCTCATCCTTCAGTGGAACAGTGATGGTGTTTAAATTGAGGAGAACTTTGTTTATGGTAATGACTCAAGTGAAGACAGAGAGTGATTGTGAGGGCAAAGGGTCTAAATAAAGAGCGGCTCTCAGCAGGCTTGTAGAACAGCGAAGGGAGGTAGGAATGAATTGAACTGTGCATTGAACTGAGAGATAGTGTTACTAAATTATGTTTAGCATTGGAGCTCCGATGTTAAGAGTGCTCATGTGAGGGTACTATCAGGATATTTGATCTTTTGAGAAAATACTTAATTGTATGCTAAAGGGAAAAATCATGATGTTTGATAAGGGATAGGTCAAAGTGAACAATACTTTAAGTAAGTTAGTCCAATGATATCACAATAGGTGCATGGTTCAAGGACCAACCATTCGGAAGTTGACAAGGGTGGGGAATGATTGTCCAAGTAAGGGGCCTAGACAAGGTGCAACTCTCAGCATATTTAAACTATGTACGTATAAATGCAGTTACAGTTATGATTCAATATTTGAGACTTTATGGGATCAAATTAATTGTTAAGAATAATCTCTAAACTAACATAAAGATATGCACATACAATACATTTTCAATTAATATAGCTATAGTAGGAGAATGAAGTAGTTTTTCTGATGTTGGCTATATTAATTGAAATTGTAAATTACCATTTTATGGGCTTGGTCTAACAAAATAAGATATAAATATTCCTAATTTGTCAAACATGAGCTTGGCTTGTGAGGGCTACGTTGTGAGGGCTGAGTAGAACCTGGCTCATGATGAGAGAGACTAGCTGAAAACTTTATAAATAAAGCTGAAATCTCTGGTATAATCTTTATGCACAAATACAACTTCACATAAAGAGCAGTAATAGAATTGTGTAGTGAAGGATGGTCTCATTGAACTAGTGATTCAAAGGACAACATAGGAGAAGCACTTAAATTTTAGGTCATCATTTTTCCACATCAAGAATAATGAATTCCAAATTAAGTAGACAAATCTATTTAATCTAATACTGTGTTTCTAGTTTCTAGCTATGTTAAGGTGCCGTTTTCGACGGCCTACACTTAATCTTATTAAAATTTGAATATATTAATTTTCAACACTTGATTAAACTACTAAAATAGATCTAGTTAGTACTCTTCATATCAAATTATTCGTTAGGAAGCACATAGGTTTTCCCGCGTTATTATTTCACTGTGTAACTTTGTCCATCCACATGAAGCTTCAATATTGACTGATGTGAGCATATGCGCCACACGAGGTGATGCATTATACTAGGGATATATAATATTTTTTCCAATCCAACAAATGGAACTCTTGCATTAATTGAGATATATATACCTTATGTTTTTCTTTTTTTGGCAAAAAAATAATAATCATATTTTTCACCTTAGATGGATGTTATTACGAAAACTAACATTTTCGTACAAACTTTCTAGATAAAACATCAAGTTATTGCAAAGTTAAAAGAAATATTCACAGGAAATGTATTGCCCAATTCGTGTGAAAGTTATTTCTTATATCACTCAAGGTAAAATACAGTAACAAATAAAAATGAGTGAACAAATTGTAATAACATAGCCTACATAAACTACCTGCAAGTGATTTTTTTTTTTTAAACGCTTATATATATATATTAATTATGATGTTGATAAAAGACATATTGTATAATTAACATATGAATATTTAGAAGAATAAGAAATGTTTATGATTACATTTATAGATTAACAAATGATGGGCAAAATTGTGTTACCTATTTCTCAAAGGATCGACAGAATGTTTAATTCAATCAAATTTGTTTGTCCTTACTTTTTCTACATAGCATGACCAACCAAAAATGGGTAAATTGTCCAAAAATTCCAAACATATTGTACTTTTGCCAATTCAATCCTAAACATTTTAATTTTGGTAATTAAGTCTTAAACATTTTCATGATTTGTCAATTGAGTTCACTTGGCTAATTTTAACTAGAAATCACTAACATGGATGCCACCCATCTTACGTGATATGACTGGTACAAACGTGAATAATTTTTAGTAATACTTTAATATTTTTTGCAAAATTTTATTTATGTTTAATTCTTTTCTTTTCTTTTTCTTCCCTTCTTCCTCCTCTAGTCGGTCGCTAACCTCGGCGAGGGCGAGCCTTACCAAATTCGACGAGCCCAAGCCTCACCCAGCCATGGCGAGGCCGACCTCGCCCGACCACCTTAAGGCTTGCCCAAGGCTAGCAAGGTTGACCTCGTCGCCCTAACCTCCAGCCTCTAGCCAGTCATAAGCTATCGCCGGCAAATGGCTAGAAGAGAAAGAAAGGAAAAAAAAAAAGGAAAAAAATAAATAAATAAGTTTTAAGAATAACATATTATTAAAAATTGTTCACATCAATGCCGGTTGTCATATGTGGCACAGCGAGCATAATTGGCCCAATGGATTAAATTGGTAAAACATGAAAATATTTAAAACTTAATTGGCAAAAGCATAATAGATTTAGGACTTTTTGAAAAAAAAAATTCCAACCAGAAACCATTTTCTAGAACCAAAGAGCATGACAGTTCAATTTTTCACTAATTTAATTCAATGAATTGAGACAGATCAATGAATTGCAAAATCCGTAATTTAATTCAATAAATTGAGACATGACTTTAAATTGCAAAGGATTCACACATGACATACATGTAAGTCAATACCATCAGTTATGGTAAAAAAAAAAAAAAATTAATGAGCCTTAATGTTGCAAATTAGTAGTTAGTGAAAATTATAATTTTTTTGTAAATCTTCCTATTAAGTTTTTTTTTTTTTTTTGGAAGTTTTGTATTATTTTCTTTCAGTGTTATGGTGACGCCATGTATTTTATTGTCGAGTCTATGTATTTTACATTGATTGTATATAAGCTAAGAATTACACCTTCATTTTGTTTAAAAGAAGAAGGTTCATATAGAATGGTATACAAAACGATAAGGTACTTAAAAACATATTTCCATTCTACATAAATAAAAGAAGAAGAACACCGCTCGTCCAACGAAGAATATGCTACTAGTTTTCAGTAATATAGAAATAAAACAACTCTACTATACCGTTTTGGAAAAAGAAACACATGTTTTTTCTGAAAAATTATGGGAAAAATTTTAAATATATTGCAATGTGCCAATTTAGTCCTAAGCATTTGATTATCTATCAATTCAATCCATCTGATCAATTTTGGTAAGAAATCGCTGACGCGTAAGCTGGTTGTCTTACATAGACAATTTTTATAATTTTTCAAAAAATTTCTAAATTCTTTTTTTCTTTTCATTTCCTTTTATCGTTGCCTTTGGCCATGCCATCACCGGCCACGGGTTAGGGCCGCCATGCCCTCGCCAAATCCACCGAGGGCAGTCCTCACCCAAGCCTCGAGGGTCGAGCCCTCATTTAGCTTGCAAGGTTAGGCCCTCGCCCGATCCGAGGAGGGTAGCCCTCACCCATGCCACGAGATTCGAGTCCTCATCTAGTTTGCAAGGGTGTGGCAGCCCTCGCCCGTGGGCAGCGATGACCAAGGCCAGGGCCACAACGATCGCTGCCATAATGAAAAAAGCAAAATAAAAAGATCAGAAAATTTTTAAAACCCCTAGAAATGGTTCACGTCAGGAAATACTTAGCATTTGAAATGCAAGTCACTCCATTTTAAGGTTGGTATTGTCCAAAAGAATTTGGTAAATTAGAGGCTTTGTTAAGAAATGCTTATACAAGTTTGCAAACAATAAAAAAGTTGGCAAATACTAGGCGCTTGAAACTCGAGGCTCCCCCGACTGCGGCTAGGAGTTCGGTGCTCAACTGCTCAACCTTAAATTCTGGCCGAAATTTTTATCGCTGACACCTTGATGATGATTTCCCATGATCGACTTGAGAGCATCCGGCAAAGCGGATTGGAAGTCAAGTTAGTAAAGACTAGAGCCGTTAAACAGGTGGGTTGGGTCGGGTCATTAATGGTTCGACCCAAATTGACCCATTAACCCATTTATGACACATTTATGCATAATGTAAATTTTCCGACCCATACCCGACCCGACCCATACCCAACCCATACCCGACCCAACCCATATTAATAAAATATTTTTATATTTAACTGAATTTAGAAAAACTTATTCCTATGTTTTTTTTTTAAAGATTATATTACAAAAATACTTCCAAGCTTATTTCTTATATATATTAAATTGTATTGCTAAAATAGTTTTATATAACACAAATTTAATGGACAATTTTTATAATTTTTAAAATAATTATTTAAAAAATCGAATTTTAATTTTTTTTATTTTTTAAAAAATAAATTTTTAATTATTTTTATTTTATTTTTTAAATATACTTTTTTTTTTTTTTTTTGCTTTTTTTTTTTTTTCTTTTTCTTTTTCTTCTTCTTTGGCCGACCACTGCCACGACGACGGCCGGCAACCGACCACGGGCGAGCCTCGAGCTCGCCTAACGCCGACGAGCTCGAGGCTCGCCGGATCAACGAGGCTCGAGTGACGCCGACAAGCTTGAGCCTCACCGGACGTCGGCCGAGGCCTCCACCTCGCCGCATCTAACGAGCTTGAGACTCACCGGCGTTGGGCGAGCTCGAGCTCGCCCCTCGCCGGAACTAGCGAGGCTCGAGCCTCGCCCGACGCCGGCAAGCTCGAGTCTCACCAGATCAGTGAGGCTCGAGCCTCGCCGGACGTCGGCGAGGCCTCCGCCTCGCCAGATCCGGCGAGCTCGAGGCTTGCATGGCCGATCGCCAGCCATCGCCGTGCCGGCGACCGGAAGGAGGAAGGAGAAAGAAAAAAAAAGAAAAAGAAAAAGAAGAAAGAAAAAAAAAAGGAAAGAAAAAGAAAAGAGAAAATAAAAAAAATTATAATTTCGATTTTTATAAAATATATATATTTATTTATTTTTTATAAAGTTAAAGAGGGAAGAGAGAGATTATAAAGTTTTTGTTGAAAATGGGTTCTCAACCCAACCCATTTAAAACTCACTTAAAACCCACCTATCTTAAACATTTAATTGTGAAATCCATTTAACTACTTTTTGTCAAAAACAAATAACCCATTTATGACTCATTTATGATTTAAATGGGTCATATATGGGTCTATGACCCATTTTAACACCTCTAGTAAAGACTGGCCATCCTAATGTCGAGACATGCCGCAACTAGGCCATGGCTGTGAGCTTGAGGAGCCGTGTCACGCCCCAAACCCCGAGCGCACCAACATCCCACCATGGTCATTCAAATGCGACGTTCCCAGGTTAAGTCGCCGACCCAATCAGTTCTTTAATGCGCATGCGGAAGCATATTATAAAACCCTTGACAATAAAATATGGGATAGAAAAGCAAGAAGCAATTTCACAACAATACACTTTCATAAATCAACGGAATTACAAACAAAGGCCTACAGCCAAAAATCTACAAAAGACCGGCTCTTAAAAAGGAACTGTCCTACGACCTACAAGTCGGACACGTTCTCCAATCCTTATGACTTCACCTCTGCAACTCCTCGTGAGCCAACCAAAGCTATCTAGCCGCTCCATCCACCGGGGACCTGAAATTGTAATCCCCAAACCGAGATGAGACAATGTCTCAGCAAGTTCAACCCCCTAAACCCCTATTAGAAAGCAAATACACCCAGGGTGGCCTAGCCACATCACACAAAAGACTTACCTCGTCTTAATTCCTTCCTACATGTTAGCACAATTTATATTACACAAACTCAGGTAGTAATAAGAATTCAAACAATTGGAACGCTAACACTTTCATAGAAACCATAGATGCACTCGGCACGCATTCCAATTGTTATTCACTGCCACCCAAGGGCACAGCCTACTCGCCATTCAGCTATCTTCGACATTAATGCCGTGCATCGCCTCCCCCCCCCATGGAGCGCGGCTTCGTCACTACGTCGACGGCATTCCCGAAGGAGCATAGATCCAATTGGCCTAACCTCTATCATGATCCGAGCCACGTCACTACACTGACGGCAATCCACAAAGAATACAGGTCCAGTCGGCCTAGCCACTACTGCGACCCGAGCCACGTCACACATTGACGGCAATCCACAAAGAATACAGGTCCAGTCGGCCTAGCCACGTCACACATTGACGGCAATCCACAAAGAATACAGGTCCAGTCGGCCTAGCCACTACTGCGACCCGATCTATCAACCAGCACACGACAAATCATTATTGACTTCCGGACATTCCACATTTCATTCACATACTCCAATTTCAATAGTAAACCTTAACAATCAAATTTCTGTATCAAAATCCAACACTTAGATTTTTATGGCTAAAAGCCCTATTTATCACAATCAACACTCAATTTGCCACAGTCATTCGTCAAATTCAAATTCTAAATGCACAGCGATGATCGGCACGAAATTTTAAGCAATTGAGGTCAAAAATAATATTTCGAGTTTTTTTTTTTTAAATAATAATAATAGTCAACACTCAATTTTGCCACATCCGTTCATCAAATTCAAATTCTAAGAGCACAGCGACGATCGGCACGAAATTCTAAGCAATTAGGGCCAAAAATAATTTTTCGAGTTTTTTTTTAAATAATATTTTAATGATTTTCGGAATATAAAATATTATTTAATTCCAGAATTTCGAAACAATTAAATAAATCAAAAATAAAACCCATTATGTCACATCAAGGCTTATATTAAAAATAAACCTTCTTAACTTTAAATTAAACACAATTTAACTTAATTAAACACCCTAGTCTAATCCTTAATCAAATAAACTAATCAACCCACATAAACTCACTTAACTTAGACTAAGCACACTTAGGGCATCATTAACCGTCTAAGCGAGATTTAGTGAGCTAAACTCACCGGATTAGCGAGCCGAGCACGCCAAAACGACGGGGCCGACGCGAGGATCGACTTTCCTCAAGGCGGGCCGAGCAACCGGGGTCGGGAAGGCGGCCAAAACGGGCCAAGAAGGGGCTGAGAAACCCATTTTTCTGGTTGTTGAGTTGGTGCCGATGGAGGGCTGCACGGTGGTGGTTCGGCCACAAAACCGGCGGAGGGACGGGGCGGTGGCTCGGACGGGCGAGGTGGCGGCCAGGCGGGGCTTCCGGCGGCGACGGCGACGGCTGGACGGGGCGGACGAACGGGCGGAGGCGCGGCTTGGTCGCGCGGGCGATGAGGCAAGAGGCGCGCACGCGGGCATGCGCAGGCAAGTGGCACCGGCAACGGCCGCAACGGCTCCGACGGCGTGCGGCAGCGATGGGCGAACGGCGAAGGGGCTCCGGCGGCTTGGCTGGCTCGGTCGAGCTCCCCCTTCCTTTCTCTCTCCTCCCCTCTTGGAGACAACCTTCCTTGATTCAAGGAAGAAGATGGGTCATTTTTATTCCAAGAGCAAATCTCCTCCATCCACTTGTCCAAATCTTAGCCATTCTTGCCCCCACTCCATGACATCACCAAGTGATGTCATACTCCACTAACCCAAACTCCCACAACATCTTCTAATGGTAGCAATTTATTTTTCCGCCGTGGCATGACATCTTGTACAACCTAATTCATTCAATTTCCTTCTAATTGAACCAAATCAAAGTCCATAAAATTAATCCAATGTTACCACACTTAAATTCACATAATCATTTGACCATAAAATCAATTTAGATCCCAAAAGCACGACCAAAAGCGAGCCTTCCAATTTCTCGAGCCAAATTGGCCATAATTTGATTATTTTGCTGAAAAACTCGGTTTGTAAGAAAAATCCTCTGAAGATGAGTCGATGTTCCTAAAATGATTTGTGACATACCATGATTTCAAATTTCTAAATTCAATCTCAATTTCACGGTTAATTTCACTCCGGCACGATATTAGCGCGTCCTGATCTACCGGGTAGCTTTTAGAAATTTTCATTCATTTGACTTGTGGTTGATCAATTCAAGCCACAACGTACATCTTTGACACATTGGCGACTCTTGGCTGTCGGGAAAATCTCAAGGTTTCAAACACGGACACAGGGTACCCAAACGACAGAGAAGCCGGCCCAGTGCCGATCGATAAGAATTGTACGATTTGGTGGAATCACCCACACTCGATCACATGCCTCTATCTAGTCGACCTATTTCCGGTCTCTAATCGATCTTTAACTGTGCTGTAATGACCCTTGCAGATCAACTCGGTCGAAAAGTCGTTTCCTAGTCAAATTCTCGAGTCTGATGCATTAGAATTTCTTAATGGCTTCACCCGATAGACTAGTTATCCCATGAGTGATCAGTTCAGGGAAAAGAACTATATGCGTGCAGATGAAATGCCCGTTTCAATTTATTGAAATTATAATTGGAAATTCGGGATGTCACAAGCCAGATGACAACATGGAAGTGGCCGTAGAGGTGGTAGAGAAGCCATGGCAGTGGCCAACACTGGAAATGGGTGGTTGTGTGCGTCATTACATGTGAAGAAAGTAGGCGATCAAACAATAATATAAACAGAATAAGAAAATAAATTAGATACCAGATTTACGTAATTCGATTGTAGTGACCTACGTCCACAAGAAGAGCAACATCGAATTCCATTGTAGATCAAAGGATACAACGAAAATTACAACCATACTCGAGTTACTCAAATACTCTTAGTATTTCCTGAGTCCTAATTAGACCAAATAACTTAAGCAATATTTAACTCCTAATTTCTCATAAAATAATGTTTCAATCTTGCGAAGAAATTATACACAAATTCTTACCACAAGAACTTAATTGGCATCAACACATTCAGATATCTTCAAGGCATAATTCACAAGTAGAATCTCCTCTTTGATACTTCCACAAAAAACATTGACTTCTTATATATAGGCAAGAATTGGATCAAAAATATGAAATATCTTTTAGGAAACCTTCTCAAACTAGAAAAACCATCCAACTAGGAACCTACCTAAATTAGGAAACTTTTATTTTCAAGCTCAAATTCAAGACATATTCTAACAGTTGCCGAAACATGTTCTGAGGACAGGAGCATATCAACGTTGAGCCTACTGAAGGAGAAAGAATTGTTAAAATATGTCTCGAGTTTGAGTCCAATATGAAATTCCGAATATTCCGAATTGGATATGTTGCGGACGTTCGAAATTGAGCAAAGAATATCCGAAGATCAACTTCCCAAAGTTTGAATATGCGTTGGAGAATTTGGCCGCTGAAATAAGAAAGTTCAACTTTGACTTGGATTTGGATTTCGTTTAAAACATACAGAGATATGTATTGGATAAAATTGTTTTAGATAGGAAACAGAATCCTATAAAAAGTTGGCAAAAGAATAAGGGTCTCACTTATATGTATAGACTTGTGGCCATGAATGGATGAAGGTTGATCACGAAGAATTGTTCTTGAAGCGCCGTCTCGTCGTCGAGTGCTTGTGAGGGATTTTCTTTGTCGTTCTTGTCCGTAAATTACATTCAAGAAATATTAGTGTTTGTAGCCGATTTAAATCTTGTGGTAAGATTTGCGTATAATTCCTTCGTGAGATTGAGAGATTATTTCTTGTGGAATTTCGGGGCTAAACACTGCGTGCGTTATTGAGTGTAATTGGGGCTTGGAAAACACCGAGAGAGTGTTTGAGTGACTTGAGTGTGTAATCTCCTTGTATCGCTTGATCTATAGTGAAATTCGCTGCAGCTCTCCCCATGGACGTAGGTCTTTACGACTGAACCACGTAAATCTGGTGTCCGATATATTTTCTTCTTCTATCTATATTATTATTCGATCGCTCGCCTTTTTGCAACAAGTGGTATCAGAGCCAGGCTTGGCTAAGTTGAAGCGAATCGATGGTGACTGAAGAAGTAAAAGTGAGAATCCGTAGATTTGATGGGAAGGATTTTAGTTTCTGAAAGATGCAAATTGAAGATTATCTTTACCATATGAAACTACACTTGTCCTTATCTGGGGAGAAACCAGAAACGATAAAGCAAGCTGATTGGGATTTGCTAGATAGATGAGCTATGGGTGTTATTCGACTGACGTTGGCTTGTAATGTCGCGTTTAACATCTTGAAGGAGAAGACCACTGCTGATTTGATGCAAGCCATGTCGGATATGTATGAGAAGCCCTCTGCGATCAACAAGGTCTATTTGATGCGACGTCTGTTTAATTTGAAGATGAGCGAAGGTGCGTCAGTTGCAGATCATATCAATGAATTCAATGTGATTGTTAGTCAATTGAGTTCAGTTGAGATTGAATTTGAAGATGAAGTACGTGCCTTGATTCTGTTATCCTTATTGCCTGATAGTTGGAATACTACTGTTACTGCCGTTAGTAATTCCTCTGGGTCAACAAGTTTGACGTTTGATGGAGTTCGAGATTTGATTCTGAGCGAGGATATTCGTCGAAGAGAATCTGGCGAACATGTATCTGCTACTTTAGTAGGTGAAAATAGAGGAAGATCTAGAACACGTGTGGATAAGAGTAGTACTAATATGAACAGACGTAGTCAATCTAGGGCTGCTGATGTTGTTTATTTATTGGAGCTGTGGCAAGAGGGGGCATCTTAGAAGGGATTGCCTTAAGCTAAAGAATGAGAAAGGTAGGGGAATTATAATTGATTCTGCAGATAATGTTGCAGCTATAGCTGATAATGCCGATTATGTCTTCTTTGTCACTAATTATTCATCGTTTGATAGATGGATTATGGATTCTGGCTGTTCTTTTCATGTCACACCAAATAAAAACTGGTTTATCACTTATCAGTGCACGGGTAATGGTAAAGTCCAGTTAGGGAACAACGCTGAGTGCGATGTTGTGGGTGTTGGTGATATTAAAATCAGAATGTATGATGGTATTGTGAGGACATTGACTGGAGTAAGGCATGTTCCAGAGTTGAAAAAGAACTTAATTTCCTTGAGTGTCCTAGATTCAGCTGGTTGCAGGTATTCTTCAAAATGTAGAGTTCTAAAGGTTGTTCGAGGTGCCCTGGTGATAATGAAAGGAATCAAGCATAGAGGCCTGTATAAACTTCAAGGTGAGACAATGACAAATTTTGCTGGGAGACGTCGGATGCATCTGTTCGAGAGTCTATTAACTGCTCGAGGAAGACCTAAGTGTTTGTGCCAATGCACAAGTTTGATGCTGGTGTCAGGATCACGCAGTCAAGAGCTTTGATCGAGACGGAGACTAGTAAGTCGATCAAGCATGTACGGACTGACAATAGCATGGAGTTCTACTCAAAGCTGGCAAATAAATTCTACATGAAAGAGGGCATAGTGAAACATCGCACTAGTGCTAGTAAATCACAACAATTTGCAGAATTGATGAGCAGAACATTACTAGAGACAGCCCGAAAAATTATCTCTAGTGCTGGTATTGCTAGAAGAATCCTAGCTTATGTGCTTAGTACGGTAAGCTGCCTGATGAATAAATCCCCATCAACTACTATTGAATGGCAGACTCCTAAAGAAGTGTGGTCAGGTAACGTTGCTGGTTATTCTATTATTAGACTATTTGGTTGCCGGTGTTATTTTCGAGTGAGTGATGATAAGCTCGATTGGAGGGCAAGGTGCATATTCCATGGCTATGCACAAGGTGAGCGAGGCGATCGGTTGTGGTGCCCAAATATAAATTCACATGTTAACAGCAGAGAAGTTACCCTTGATGAGTCTCTAGTACTTCTGGCTAGGAGTGTTTGTGGCAGTGTTAATACGAATCTGAACGGTGTTCAGCTTGAGGTGGAGTTGCGACTAGAAACTCCTGAGGTAGTGTATATGGGTACTAGCAAAGTAATTGACACAGATGATGCTTGTAGCAAGGTAGAGCCTATAGAGCCAATGGTTACTGTAACTGCTGATATTGACAAGGTACATATTCGATCTCCTGGTAGATATGGATGCAACAATGGTTTTACTTTGTTTGCGGTTAAGGAGGTTATGTCGGAAAATCCTTGCGTAGTAGTTAAAGGTGCATGTGGAATTGGTATTCTAATGAGGTCCTCGATTATGGCGAAGTTCAAGCGAGGCTTGGACTTGGATAATATTTGTGGTGGTTGAGCCTATCGGGGGCTATGAGAAAGTAGCAGCAGAGTTTGAATTTTTGCAGAGCGATTGCAACTTGGCTCAAACGTCGAGCCAAAGTGGAGATATGTTAAAATATGTCTCGAGTTTGAGTCCAATATGAAATTCTGAATATTCCGAATTAGATATGTTGCGGACATTCAAAATTGAGCAAAGAATATCTGAAGATCAACTTCCCAAAGTTTGAATATACGTCGGAGAATTTGGCCGCTGAAATAAGAAAGTTCAACTTTGACTTGGATTTGGATTTTGTTTAAAACATACAGAGATATGTATTGGATAAAATTGTTTTAGATAGGAAACAGAATCCTATAAGAAGTTGGCAAAAGAATAAGGGTCTCACTTATATATATAGACTTGTGGCCGTGAATGGATGAAGGTTGATCAAGAAGAATTGTTCTTAAAGCACCGTCTCGTCGTCGAGTGCTTGTGAGGGACTTTCTTTGTCGTTCTTGTCTGTGAATTACATCCAAGAAAGATTAGTGTTTGTAACCGATTTAAATATTGTGGTAAGATTTGCGTGTAATTCCTTCGTGAGATTGAGAGATTATTTCTTGTGGAATTTCGGGGCTAAACACTGCATGCGTTATTGGGTGTAATTGGGGCTTGGGAAACATCGAGAGAGTGTTTGAGTGACTTGAGTGTGTAATCTCCTTGTATCGCTTGATCTATAGTGAAATTCGCTACAGCTCTCCCCATGGACGTAGGTTTTTACGACTGAACCACGTAAATCTGGTGTCCGATATATTTTCTTCTTCTGTCTATATTATTGTTCAATTGCTTGCCTTTTCACAACAAGAATGATAAACCTCAAAGCGGTCCCAACACCACAGCAAAACAAAGAAAGAGCCAGGGGTATCGTCATCGCCTAGTGATTGAAAGCTTGCCGAATGAAGAGAATCTGCACAAGCGATTCTCTCGCGACAAGGAACATACGATCAACGCGAAGCAAATTCGGCATTGTTTTACCTTAATTATTTTCTTTTCTAGAAAGGACATGGCTCTCTGGTTATAACTGGAAGAAAATATTGCATGCATCGGATTCGGTTAGCACTACACTTGGAGTCCAAACGACCCAAGAATAACATGAATTTGCTTTGGACTCATATGATTCAAGAGTGGTCAATAATTTTCCTATAGTTAGATATTAAAAAGTTTAGTTATTACCGTAACAAAGCAACCGAAGAAAGATGTGGCATGACATGAGTTATCATATATTATAAAACGTTTTTGGTGGAAAAAATGTGAATTTAAGAAACATTGAAAACTCTTGATCCCTCTATTCCTATGTGCTTCTCATCATTATGCCCATCCCCTTATTTTTAAGTTAGTCATTTTGGAAAGCCTCACATCCTAAATAATAAGAGTTAATCAACAATGTAAGATATCAATTTCTTTAGCCATGCGAGTAAAGATTGGATTGAGAAATAATCAAATCAGAAAGGGAAAAGTATCAAAAAATCCTAAACCATTTTCATTTGTATCAATTTAGTCATAAACATTTCATTGGTGCCAATTTAATCATAAACTTTTTTACTTGGTACCAATTCAGTCTTCTCCAGTTAATTTTAGCCGGATTTTACTGAATGGGCACCGGGCGGCTAACGTGGCATAATCACCACTAACGTGAACAACATTTAATAATATTTTAATATTTTTTATTTTTATTTTATTTTTTCCTTTTCTTTTTCTTTTTCTTTTTGCTTTCTCCTCCTCCTTCCTCCGGTCGGTTGCCGGATTGACCTCGCCAACCTCTAGCGAGCTTAACAGCCACTAGCGAGGCTCAAGCCCTCGCCAGAGGCCGCGAGGGCTACTCGCTCTAGGCAGCAAGGCTCACCCTCATAGGATCTAGCGAGGTTCAAGCCTATTTGGCCTTGGGTGAGGCTCAACCTCGCTGCCCGAGGCCGCCTGCCACCCAGGCCACGAGGGCGGCCTCACCAGAGGCTAGGCAAGGCTTGCCCTCGCCAGATCTAGCAAGGTCAAGCCTCACTCATGGCCGACAAGAGCACAGCACAAGTAGCCCTCGCGGCCTTTGACGAGGGCTCGAGCCTCGCCAATGGCTGTGAGGCTCGTCAGCTGTCGCCTCTAGCCAGTCGCCAAGATCCAGCAACCACCTGGAAGAAGAAGGAGGAGAAAGAAAAAAGAAAAAAAAATAAAAAAAATATTAAAATATTAAAATATTAAAATATTATTAAAAATTGTCCACGTCGGTCAACTAGCACCTAGTCAGCAAAATTAGTTCAAAATTAGCTGAAATGACTGAATCGGCATCAAATGAAAATGTTTAAGATTAAATTGGCACGACTACAAAAGGTGTAGAACTTTTTTGACACTTTTTCCAAATCAGACATATAACATGTCTAACTCCATCTTTGCCCTAATTAATTATCACGGACGAGAAAATCCATTAATATCAAACCCTCACTTTCGTCAAGTAACCAGCTCCATTTGGTCATGTCTCGGCAAATTCAAAGAGTCGAAAGTAACATCAAATGATCATAACAAAGCAAGCTTTAAGCGAGAGCTACGTGCATCATCATGTGCTTATTTATATGATCAAACTTGCCAAAGCGATGACGTTCTCAGCTTCCAGCAGCATCCCAATATTATTAAACAGTACAACACGCCAGCAAAGAGGGTACAAAAGAGCACGAAAAAGGAAGAAAGCAAAACTATATCACTGGGGCACGCCGCAGCGCATCTACTTGTCGAACTCCCACAAGAGGCCTCCATCCTCTGCAATGTCAAAGAAAGATATGTATTAATTCATGGGACGTGTATGGCAGAGGGAAAGATCAACTCGCTGGACAGACAATAACATGATTCATAGTATCACTGCTTATATCAGCGGCAGCACCACAGCAAATCCACGTCCTTCTTCATCAAAACTAAGCAGAAATTGCAATTCGAGTGAAAAGTATAGAATTGATTGCATTTTTCGATTAAAAATTTTGGACTTAATAACTTATATGACTTTGGGTCATGCTGTGTAATTTTTTAATGAGTTTCCTTACCAGAGTACAGTGAAGATGTCAGGCTTGCATTGTAGGGTCCCACCGAGGACCATCCAATCTCATCCAATCACTGCTGCCCTCGCCGTTGTTCGGAGCCGTAAAGGTCACGTCCATGCACGAGAAGTACACGTCCAACACGGGCACCCACCCCGGACCCAAGTGCAGCCCCCGCTTGGCTTTCACCACCACATCGATGGTCACCACCCCGCCCTGCAAAGAGCGGACCAGGCCCTTAATGCCCAAGTCGTTGACAATCGACAGCATCGACAGGGCCTCAGCTTGGACTGTCATCAAGTTATCGGGGCCCTGAGTGAAGGCTGGAACGCGGGAGGGACGAGAGAGAGCGAGTTCGCCTCTAAGCTCAAGAGGAGCTTCATGTGGGTGTACTTGACGGCGATGATCTTACTAGGATTCTTGATGGACAGAGCCATGTTCCATCGGGCAGTGACGTGTGAGGTGGAGATATTGAGAGACGAAACTGAAGAACTCGGGTCGAGCCTCAACTCCGGCGGCATTAGGGCAGGTATTCCCAGGAAGATGACCATGAGGAAGCCGAGAACAACGGGTATGGCAAATACAATACAGTGGCCGATGATCGGCTTGTACCTGTCGAGGGGCGGTGGCGGCGGCACCGGTGAAGGTGACGCTGGGTTGTTATTTGCTGGGGTTGGAATGGCTTGGAGGGTCGTCATTTGGAATTTTTGTGTTGACTTGCTCTCCTTTCTCTGTACTTTTGTGCCCGCGCAGCAAATCAAAGCGGGGCGTGGAAACCGGAAAGGTATCGCTTATCTACTTATGCAGGAGGCTGCATGGTTTCACTTGGGCCGTGTGAGAGTAATTTTATATTGAACCATGGCTTTATATAATAGCTTAAATTTTTATAATTTATAGTGATTTTATCAAATCTCACGCGGTATTAGAATTAGAAGTCCTAAATTCGAATCTTTCTAGGCCCCATTTATTTTCTCCTCATTAAATTTCCATGCCTAATACTAAATAAAAGAAAAAAGACCAGACTAATTGTGAAGGACTTTTAAAATAATCAACAATGATTTTATCAAATCTCATAGGGTACATGGATCATTCACTCTCTTGACATTTGAGAGAGAGGATCCATTTCTTCTCCCTAATGTTGACTGCCTTTCCTCTTAGCATTAGACCAATTCCCCCTTCCCCCTCCCCCAGTAGATCGGGGAAGTATTTCTGAAAGACTATCGCTCAATTATTTCTTTCCCCTTCTCCGCCCCTCCCCTCCTCTCTGGGTCCCATTCCGACATTTGGGATTGTGGCAAGGTACATGTTAATGTTACTAACCTTTTTTTTTTAATAGCAAATTACACCCAAATTTAGTGAAATTGGTGCCATGGGCTTTGCCACCATAACAGCATTTAGGTTATTGTAATAATAACGGTTTATTACGAGTCACAATTTATTGAAGGAGTTAACCCCACAATTTATAAATATTTATTATTTGAGTTTTTTGTAGTCCAAAAATTATTCTTACGATAAATTAAAGATCATCACATGATCATTTCTCTCGGGCCCAATGTGGCCCCAATGTCGATTCCAATCAAAAGTTTTCGCCTGTGTATTTTATCACGTGGCCGCACCCGACTAGTTATGGAGGGAAATTGAGCACATGTTTCGCTTTGCGTGATGTCTCGTGAGAGAAGACAACAATTTTCTTTTTTTTTCTCTTTTTTCCTTCGAAAAGACAGTTTTGGAAGTTGGTGTTATGAAAATGGAACGTGGCCTCCGCAAGAATCTGCGAAGAAATTACGTGCAGCGTGAAGAAAACTCAGGGAGGCCGACCGACATAGGGACCTGCGGACGACCGGTTATGGAAAGCCAATTCATCCTACATCATCAATACACACACGTAAAATTTAAATTAAAAATAAAAAGTTAATGAAGGGCCTATCGAAGTTGTAATTCAACCACCCCAGTAGCCACCTTTCCAACTTGGAAGGGGGATGGAGGTACCTTCAGGGGGGATTCGGGAAAGTACATATCGATGCAAGCTCTAATAAAAGTTAGAATAGGAATAAGTAGAACCGAAAAAAAAAAAAAAGTTGTAATTCGGGAAATACATATCCCGCGTGTAAAGTAGAAGTAGAGTAGAACCGATGCAAGCTCTAGCCACAATTTCAGTCGTGTGCTCCCACATGTAATATACTTTTGAATTATTCTTCTACTTCTTTGTAAGTATATATTTATACGACGAATTCATCGGGCCACATGCCGCCAGTGCAACCGGAACCCTTTTGATTCACTATTCCTCGTTTTCCCAAAGAAAATAATGGAGAAAAAAATGAAGTGTGGGATCCGCCCGCGTCACAATAGATAATCGCGAAGAGATGACTAGGATTCGCAATAAATCAACGCGCTCTCTCTAGAATTTTGTGGCGATTGTTAATTTATTTTCAAAGCTCGTGCATTTTAATATTATCTATCGGCAGGCCTAAAGTTACTTTTGTGTAAACAACAAGAAAAAGAAGGGTCGTCTAGCGAATAAAAGAATGGGCGGCCTCTGGATCACTTTTTTTGACATGGTACATATCCTTATGGAAAAGTGAAGCAAGACCATTCTTGACGGTACGTAGACCTGAGGATTGACAATATAGGTTCCCCCGTGCCATCCAAGTTAAACCGTGAAGGTACGATTTTAACCGACGCTGAGTATACGCGTGGCACAAGGCGGCGGAAGGGAAAAGTATCCCAAAAAAATTCTAAATTTATTATTATTATGCCAATTTAGTTATAAATTTTGTATTCTTATCAATTCAATTACAAATCTTTTTACAGTTGTATCAATTTTAGTCAAGTAACATTGACGTAAATAATTTTTTTAATTATTTTTTTAGATCTTTTTATTAATTTGTTTCTTTTCTTTTTCTTTTTCTTTTTTCCTTTTCTTCTTTCTTTAGGTTTTTTCTCCACTCACTCGGTCTCGTCTAGATCTAGGCAAGGCCTACGAGCCGCAAGGAAGGCCAATCTCGCCATGGCCTCATTGTGGGCGAAGGCAGCCATGGCCTCGCCAGCTGCAAGCAAGGCCACCTTTGCCCCTAGGCATTAAGGCAAATGATCGCCAATAGATAGTCGCCTAGCATCTTTGAGCTCACGTGTGGTCGATGATTGTTGTGGTCAAGGGTATTCTAGTCGAGGCTTATGGAGATTGATGCTCACCTCCCATCTCCAAATCGAGCTCACCTGAGGTCGGGGGGTCGCCAAAGGTCAATATTCACACGAGGTCGAAGGTAGCCATGGCCTCACCAGCCACAAGCGAGGTCGCCTTCGCTTGTGGTGAGGCCATGGCGAGGTTGGCCTTACCCAAATTCGGGCAAAGCCACCTCAACCGCAGCCCCTCGACCTTGCCCAAATCTCGGGCCGAGCGAGGGCCATGACCCTCGCAGGAGCCTCGCTAGCCATTGTGAGGAAAAAAACAAAGAAGAAAGGAAAGAAAAAAGAAAAGAACTAATATAAAATTCAAAATATAAAATAAAATAATATTAAAAATTGATTACGTTAGTGTTGACCGACCTGGCTAAATGAACTAAATTAAAGGTTTAGTACTAAATTGGTAAAAAAATTTAGAACTAAGTTAGTACAATTGCAATAGATTTAGAAGTTTTTTGGTAATTCTCCTGATGACAGTGTTATAGTCTATAGATAACTATTGGTTTTTTCCCAAATCAAGCACCTAAAACTCTTGAATCGATTGAGATATATATTCCTTTATATGTATATTTTCTTCCCTTTTATTCATTCTTGAGATTCTCTAGTGATCTCCTACGATTGAATGAAGAATTTTTCTGTGGTTTGCTGAAGTCGAGCTAAGCGACCAAAGCAACAACATTCACCAAGCGGCGGCTCAATAGGGAAAACTTATGAACTAAACGATGGCACCAGATCCTCATCCTCGAGCTGAACAATGATGGTGTTTAAATTGAGGAAAACTTTACATAGGAAAATGTCCCGATTCAGTGAGGACGGAGAGTGATTGCGAAGGCAAGGGGCCTAGATAAGGAGTGGATTGTGGTAGGCTTGTAGGATGGTGAAGGAAAGCATAATAAACCGAACTACGCACCAAACCGAAAGACAAAGTTTGTGGATTATATATGTGAGAAATTGTAAGAAAAATGTTTATGATTATGTACATGGATTAATAAATCATAGGCAAGCTTAAAGAAAAGCACCAAAAAAGTCTCAAACTTATTGCATTTGTATTAATTCAATTATAAACATTTTCATATTAATACCAACGTAGTCCATATTGCCAATTTAGGCTAGAAGCTACAAAGTTGGACGTTGGTCAGCCAATTGATGCAAACGTGGACATTTTTAATAGTTTTTTGAATTTTTGAATTTTTTTCCTTTCAATTTTCTTTTTATTTTCCTTTTCACCAATGGCCATCACCGGCCACTGACCACAACCATAGTCGGCAAGGGCTAACCTTGCTGAAAAGGGCAAGCTCTGGCTATGCCTCGCCTGAGTGAGGGTTGGCCTCACCTTGCCGAGGGCGAGGCCCATCGAGCCTTACCCAAGTGCGGCCACGCAAGGATCGGCCTCCTTGATGCAAGACTAAACCTTGTCACACCTCACTTGGGTGAGGGTCGACCTCACCAGATCTAGCGAGAGGGCCTCGCTTGGCCATGCTTGGGCAAGGCACGGCCGGTGCTCACCCTCATCCAAGCATAACCTCTCGCCTAGGTGTGGCCCTACAAAGCCAACCCTCATCAACCATGGCTATGGCCAGCCACTGGTGAAAAGAAAAGGGAAGGGAAATGGAAGGGAAAAGAGAAAAAGAAAATTATTTAAAATTTAAAAAAAATCAAAAATTATTAAAAATTGTTCATATCTGTACCAAGTGCACCACATAAGACAACCATGTTGATTTATTTTCACCTAAATTAGCTGAATAGACTGAATTGGTGTCAATATGAAAAGGTTTAGGATTATATTGATTCAATTAAATGGTTTAGAAGTAAATTAGTGCTAATGCAATAGATATAGGACTTTTTTGGTAATTTTTTCTAGCAAGATTGTGTTATCTTTTTTTCAAAGGATGGAATGCATTGTTCAATTCGATCAAATTAGTCTGTCCTTACTTTTCTACACTGCATGGCCGACCAAAAAACATCTTCTAGAACAAGAGAGCATGACAATATAATGCCAACTACGAAACATAACTAATTTTAGTTCAATAAATTGAGACAAATCAATGGATTGCACAATCCATCATCCAGATTCCCACACGTGACACACATATCAATACCATCAGTTTTGGTTTTAAAAAAATAGTTTTAATGAGCTTCAACGTTGCAAATTAGCAATCAGTGAAAATTATAATTTATTTTTAAATTTTCCTATTAAATATTTTGTTGGAAGTTCTGTATTCATTTCTTTCAGTATTATGATTATGTAGCTGACTACATATTGAATATCCCCCTATCATCTAACAACGACAATCATGAATTTTCTATTTATCGCCGAGTCCACGTATTTTACGTTGATTGTATTTGAGCTAAGAATTTCTCCTTCATTTTGTTCAAGAAGATCAATAGAGAACAGGAAGCATACGAAAAAATATATATTTCCAATCTATGAAAATAAATAAAAACGCACAAAGCTCGTGCGACAAACAAGTATCCTACTAGTTTTGAGTAACATAGAAATAGAACAATTCTAATATCCTGGTTCCATAAAATAAATAGATATTTTTTCCGTACTAGTAGATTTCAAAGAGAGCTAGTTAGGTTGAAAAAATTACTGATTAATTGATTTGTTGGTAATTTATTAGTAACTTAGAGCGCATTTGGTAATGTTCCTATTCAAACTATTTCTGTTTCAGGGAATAATTTTTTAATAAAAAAACGCGTTTGGTAATCGTACAAAATTTATGTTCCTAGAATAGAAAAAGAACGTAAACATGTTTGGTAAGTTGTATAATTTTTTTGTTTATTTTAATTTTTTAATATTTTTATTATATTTTTCTTTTTCTTTTTCTTTTTCTTTGTCTTTTTCTCTTTGGCGGTCGTCGGAGCCTCGCCGGAGCCAAGGCGAGGCCCGACTAGCTCGCCGAAGGCTAGCCTAACCCCGGCAAGCCTCGCCAGGCCACCGACGAGTTCATCGAGCCTTGCCCTAGCCTAGCGAGGCTCCAGCAAGCTCGCTGGAGGCCAACCCGGCCCCCGCAAGGCTCGGCCTCGCCCAAGCGGCACGAGGTCGGCCTCGCCCTAGCTTGGCGAGGCCTAGGCCTCGGGCTGGTTGGGGAGGCCGAGCCTCGTCGAGCCACCGCCAAGCGATGCCGTCCTAGAGGTGGCCCGACAAGGCCAAGCCTCACGCGGCCACGGCGAGGCTTGGCCTCTCCGGGGGCCGGCAACGCTCTAGCGAGGTCGCCGACCCTCGTCTGGCCGGTCACCAGCGCCGGCCATGGTCAAGGCCAGTGACCAGCAAAAGGAAGAAGAAAGAAAAAAAATAAGAAAAAAAGTGTTTCTCGGAAGTGTTCCCGGAAACAAAATACAAGTTTTTTCTATTTCTTGTTTCTGTTCCAAATCTATTCTCAGGAACAAAAAAATAGATTTTTTGTTCCTAGGAACAAAAGTGTAAACAAACGCGTTTCTATTCTTTTTTCCCTCAAATAAAAGAACAAAAATTTGTGTTCCGGGGAACAGAAACAATTTTAAACAAACACACCCTTAATGGCCATTTTTGTGAAATTACCAATTCTTTTTACAGTTTGCAATTTATTAGCGTTTCTTATTTTTTACTAACTTTAGCTCTCTTTTTTTCTTTTTTTTGTCAACGCCTCAACTTTATCAATTCTTGTATAAATTTATGGATCTTTATTTGAGTGATCTGTCAACTCTAATAAATGAGAAGTCACTCCATCTTAAGTTTGGTAATATCTAAAAGAACTTGGTAAATTAGTCTTTGTTAAGAAATGCATACACGTTAAGAAATGCATACACAAGTTTGCAAACGATAAAAAAGTTAGCAAATACTAGGCGCTTGGAACTCGAAGTTCTCTTGGCTGCCGCAAAGTTGATAAAGTTGAGGGCATCCGCCAAAGTCGATTGGAAGTCAAGTCTGTGAAGATTGGCCGCTGGTAGCGGATGTGCACTGACATGGTCATGGCCGTGAGTTCGAGGAGCTAGAAGACAGCATGAAAGCGGCCACGGAGGTGGTGAAGCCAAGTGGCCAACATTGGAAGCAGGTGGTTGTGTGTGACATCGCGTGCAATTATCAAAATAAACATGATGTCCAAAATACACATACAAGTCGATCACATAATTTTGTGAAAATAGTGAACTACAGGACCGGCTATCCAGATCTTACGTAGGTGTCTCCAATCTGGTCTCAGGAGCCAGAAGAGGAAACAAAAAACATCTCGATGATGACGTCGTCCATATTTCTTCTTCCTTCTTCAGCGAAGGAGTAATGAATCCGCTCTGATTCCCCGAGAGCATAATCGACCAATTAACCTAAAACCAAAGCCCACGACTAAGATCAGAGAACTAGTAGGTATTAATTCTGCTAACTCCAAGTCCTTCGAGACAGCAAAATATAGGAGACAATTAATCTTCAATTGCGCCTGTACTGCTCGTTTCTTAGGGAAAATTCTCACCACTGCTGGTCGCATGGTTTCTGAAACTTGTTCCTAGTACAGGAGCATGAGAACGTCCTCCTAAATCTCTTCTTTTCGTCCAACAACCAAAAGCTCATATTAGGTGAATATATATTCCTGATGTATCAAGATTAGTTCAGATGTAAGCTGATCCAAACAAAGCTAAGCAGACTCAGTCTACAAAGCTCACTCATATTAGGTGAACTCGACCTACCTCTATGGCTACTGCACAGAATTTGCAAGTTCCAAGCAAGAGGAGGCTTACTGATGCTTCAACCGGAGAATCATCCATTTCTTAACCTAAGCAATATTGCCAAATATTACTTTAAACAAGCCCATATTACATTAACTTTTACACCAATCGTTTGCTGATAGTTCATCTCTACCTTTTACAAAGTTAAAAAGTTCGCCCAAGCTGGGGAAGACGACGATGACGATGACGACAGCACCATAAATGATTTTCAAACAATGTAACAAGAATTCAAGCGCGGTGCTTTACTACAGGATACAAGTTACACAGCCCTTGTTTGGATTGTGGATTACAATCAGCAGATGAAACCTCCAAACTTGACCTACTCTACTGGTCCCCCCCTGGATGGGAATTAATCAGCAGTCCAGCTCTGCTCCACAATCTCCCTTACTCTCCGGTTGTATTCACGCTTGTTCTCACTGAACATTCGAGCGGCTTCTGAGTTTGCAGGAGAGTTTGGATTGGGATCGCACAGCAACGACTGCGGAAAATAACAATGAGATTACCAAAAAGGGAGATTGCTTGAGCATGACTGAGTAAAGGCAGGGAAATTTTGGTGATTTATAAGCCAACTCTGAGCCAAAATAATAGGCATAGACTTGACAGCGGTCACCCTTTAACAAAGTATTCCACAAAAGATATCGATTCATGTTCAGTTTAGAACTACAGTTGGCTATGGGTGCAAAGATACACATGTAAATTCCATCATTCACCACGGCAATCAACTAAAGGAAATTCTCCTTCCCAATGTAAAAGCCCATCAGATCTCTAAAAGAAAGTAACGTAATGATAGAGAGCAGACTCTGCTAGTCCGCCCACTAGTACCTGTTCCTAATGTCTATGAGTACTTCAAAAAATATCAAGCATATAGCAAACCCAAATTTTAATTGAAGAAAAAAATGGTCAAATGGCGAAGCTTCAAAGTATATATGTACCCACCACAGGTCAGCATACCACACAGCTCAAAGAAAGGGGGCTTAGGCTCTGTTTGGCAACATGCCAAACAATAACAATTTATATTTTTTTGTTTTCGGGAATAGATTTAAAACAGAAATTCGTTTTGTAGAACTTTTATTTCTGGAACAAATTTTTATTTTTTTGTTCCCGGAAGTAGATTTGGAAGTCAAAAAAAGTTGATTCTTTGCTCTCGGGAACAATTTCAGGCAACTCATTTTTTCTCTTTTTTCTTCTTTCTTCTTTCTTCTTGTTCTTCTTCCCTCTCTTCTCTTTTCTTCAACCGCCGCCGCTGGTCACCGGTGACCAGTCCGGCGAGGTCCAATGAGCTCACCAGAGGCTCAGTCGCACCATCCTTGCCGGTGGCCAAGTGAGGTCGGCCGAGCCATGGCTGGGCAAGGCTCAACCTTGCCCAGATCTGGTGAGGTTGAGCCCGCCGGCAGATGGGCGAGCTCGACCTCGCCAGATCTGGGTGAGGCCACTCACCCAACCAAGGCTCGGCCAAGCCTCGCCCAGCTGCCAACGAGGCTCGGCCGACGAGGCACGGCCTCGACGAGGGCCAACAACGCTCTGGCGAGGTCGCCGGCCCTCGTATGACCGGTCGCTGGTCATCCCAAGGCTGGCGACCGGCAACCCTTGAAGAAGAAGAGGATAAAGGAAAGAAAAAAAGAGAAGAAGAAAAAAAGAAAATGTAATAAAATTATTTAAAAATTTTAAAAAATAATTTGAAATAGAAATTTTGAGAACGGTATTAACGCAAATTTTATTCCAGGAATTGAAATTTTGAAGAGTTACTAAACGGCTTAAAATACTTAGAAATTGTTCCTGAGAACAGAATAAAAAAGAATCATTTCTTATCAGAAATTATTCTTGAGAACAGAAGCGTTACCACACCCGCCCTTAATTTCCACGGAGAAAAAAGGCACAAAGCCTTTAAGAGACCAAAGAATTAGCAGAAATTTTTACTTGTCAAAAAGGAACCAGCAAATGAAATTACTGGCCTTTATTGTGCACAAACTTGATGATTTTATCATGATTATCCTGTTTGATCAGTAAAAGCAAATCTTGCTTCAATTATGTAAGAAACAAACACATCGCCAAATTCATTACCTATTCAGCACTGTCAACTCCACGATACTTTAATGACTGCCAGTGTTGAACACAGATATAAGAAATGGTTTTTAAGATCAATTTAATTCATATAATCACACATGATCATGCAGAAATGTCTCTCAAGCAACACGCTTCCCATATCTCTGTTCCAAAATTTTCGGGTTGGTTTTGTGCTTGAATTTCATTTTTTGAACAATGGATTGATAGATTATTGAAGATCACTCAATATGTCATGGTAGTATAAACACTTAATACAAAAGATGTTCAAAAGTTACAGGAAACATGTATATGGTCAACAGAGAACAGTGAATGAAAGAGAGGCATACACAAAAGCCACAAACATCTCAATAAGCACGGCAAGCGATATAAAGACAACAAGCATTTTGTTCAATAAAAACTATCTGGAATATTGTTTTCAGACATTCTAGCGTTTGGATGATGAGGAACTACTCGGAAGCCGGAAATAGATTTCCATTGACTGAAGACAACAAACATGGATTGCAGAAAACAACTTCTCCTTCTAACAAGAAGGAAATCATTTTCTTTGATTTCTTGCTTCATATTCAAGCGAGAAAAAGTCTTTCTATGTCTGTTTCTTATCTTGCATCAATTTCTTCTTCTTCTTCTTCTTCTTCTTCTTCTTCTTCTTTCCTAAGTAATTCTCATCGATTTTTTCATAAATCTCCTCCACTATCTCCTGAATATAATTGACACTCATGTTCTACATTCCCAAACAACACAATCATATATAACATTGTCAAATATGACTTCATAATGTCCTTCCTAATATCTTTGTTAACTCATGTTATATTGATGGATTACAGAATAATTAGAGAAGATGTTGTTTTCATTTTGTTGGCCATTACACGTCATGTTTAACTATACAAGCTGCCTTTGGAGGGTTCACTCATTATCAAATACCGTGAATACCAACTTTTTATACTTGATTTCAGCACAAACAAAAGATAGAAAATGGTTTACTTTCTCTGATTTTCCTACAAACATTTTTCGACAACAAGAAGTTTTCAGTGAAACAAACAAACCCTAAAAAATGAAGCCATTTCAAAACAATAGCATACTTCAATGTACACAAAAACACAAGATGCAGAGTTCAAATTCAAAACCAACAGATCCATCACCATATTTCAGCTAGCTTTCTAGTATAGATAGTAAATAACAAAAGTACCTGAATAGATGTGAGTATTGCTGCAACATCATATATAGGACTCCACTGGTTTTGCAATATATCCAAACAGATACTTCCATCGGCATAGACTATACATGTTTCAAGCAAAAAAAGAAGTCCATGAGAATCATTCATTAAACATGATCAGAGTAAATTTGAACTGAAAGCTGCTTGTAACTTGATCCTGTAAAACTTACTATTTGGATGAAACATTCGAGAAACAAAACGCACTGTCGGAGGTTTATTTGGATAATCCTCTGTAAATTGAAGAGTCAACTTGAACGTACCTGAAAAACTCAAGCAGATTTTTTCATGTAGAAACAACTAGCATGGTATATTCTCAAATAGGGATCGAATAAAACCAACAGAAGCAACCAGGACAAAAAGACAAAAGAGAATAAGACAGCGATACTTCTCTCTTTAGTTGAAAGAGGGTTCTTGATATGGTCCCACTCGAATAAACACAACATGCCCATGAATATAAAAACCATCGATTATTTATCACTAGCACAAGAGATCATTGCCACAATCTCTACATATACATAATCTCACAATGAAAACAAGAGCACCACATTTTCAACTTGGTTGTAGGTCTTCATAAGCAAGGAACAATCAGTGGAAGACTTACCTCCATCCCATGGAGTATCATCAGGACTGCAATCCACAGAAGAAACAACAAACAGCTTATCCAACCATTCTGATGATACGGGAATCTAATGAACGGAAGCAAAGATAATTAAAAAAAACTAAGAGCTCTCTTCAGCATACCCAAATATCACAGCATTCCAAAGCATAATGTTGTTATCTTGGGGCGCACCACTAATGCCTGCCGGTGGGTCTTGTTGCAACCTCTTAAAATCCCTCATCAGCCTCTTCCTCGCAGGAGTCGACATGGTGGTCACTGCCCATGAATTCCAAATAGCAGTTCAATGAAACGAAACGAAACAATAAAAAGTTCCAGGCAATAATTTAGAAAATCCACGGGTTGCGATCCAAAGGAGCTAAAAAGTTCCGTCTTCATTCCGTCAGTCACTCTGTTACTACAATTCTAACAGCTACCGATTCCCGAAGAAAGATACGGATTCATGTCAGGTGGAACTTTGAACTCCATAGTTCTTTGGTGGGTTCATCACGGATTAGGTCAGGGTGGCCAGTGGTTAGGACGACTGAAAGGACATATCATCAACTCCAACCCTTAGGGCAATAGGAGATGACAACGTTTCCAATGCGAAACAGTGAACACAACCTAATAAGTCCCTCTCAGCAGCAAATTACCAGCTGGGGAAAAGCAAAATCCCAACCTCAAAAGCCCAAAACGAAAACCATACGCTTAACCCACCTAAATTCTCACGAAATTCGAAACCCTTTATGAGTAGTAGCAACACCCTCCAAGCAAACCATAACTTCAAACACCAAACAACAAAATTTCCAACAGACAAATACACAATCCAACAACCGACAGCAAAAGCGAGACTTTAGCTAGGGTTCCGGCCAGACCAACCCCCAAACATAAAAATCCTCGATCCACCAAACCGAATCCTCAAAGGTCACACGGGAACCGAACCGGACACACGCACGCAAAGGGGCAAGCCAGAAAAAGGGCAATTGAATCGCGAATTTCACGACGACGACGACGACGACGACGATAAGAAGAAGCGGAATCGAAGCCGTGGGGACTGCACCGAACCTGCCGAAGGGAGAGAGCCGACGGAGAACCTCGACGGTGGCCCCGGCTCGCGGCGACGGAACGGAGGAGGAGGAGCTAGGGTTCTTCTCTGCGTCGCCCCGGCCGATTCGGAAGCCGCCGAGCGAAGCGGTCCCGCGAGAGGGGAGGGAAAAGGGGAAGAGAGAGATTCCGCCAACGCTCGGTCCAGAGAGAAGTATCAAAGGAAGCTTCGATTTGGTTTATGCGGAGAGAGAGAGAGAGAGAGATGATGTGATGGGCTCGCGTTCCGGTGTGCCGGCGTCGCGCCCGAATCTTCCTCCCTCTTTTGGGCCCGGCCCGTTCGTTTGGGCCTTTGCGGAACCGGCCCATGGATCACCGTGGGCCGAATGCGTGCCACCTGGTGAGTCGATGATAGTAATGAGTGATCGGTTTCCGAGAAGTGGGACGGGAAGTGGTGTTTCTACCGGTGGCCGTGTGAGTAACATGTGAGAACTTGTCCTTGGGAGGGGAGTAATGGTTGGAAACGGCCGTTGCTATCTTGTAGGTTGAGAAGCAAAATGAGGAATCCGTCCAACGACAGACTCACATTCAATTAGCTAGTTGACGAGGTATTAATTAACCAAAACAATGAATAGTAATTGGTCTTTTTGGATGATCAGCCACATCAAGATTAAGACATGGCCCAACAAAACAATGTCATGTAGAGGTGAAAGGCCTTTGAGTCATGAACCTAAAACCGACCTTATTCCTTTCAATTCCAATGCCTTATCAAGTAGGTAAACCTAATTGCCCGATTTCAATTTCTCTTTGAAAATTAGGACTTCATTTTCCCTTTTTCAGAATTTTTTTAAATAAATAATAAAAGTAATAGCACATGAACGACAGTCAGTGGAGTGGTCTTTTCTAGCATGAATGTCACTGTCGGTTTTGCAAAACACTTTTCTTTGTGGTTATTATTAAGGGTATCCAATCCCAGTTTACATTCCACTAGCAATATCTATAATTACAAAGTCACATGAGGTTAAAAGAGTGGGCCAAAGAGAGACTCAAAATCGGGACCTCTTGATTTTTAAGGTGAATAGGGTCAAGCGTTTTATCAGTTGCGGGCCAACCAAACTTGGGTTCACAACTCCATAACTACCATGGATATAACATAGAGATGTCAATCGTATTAAGAGAGCGCAATAAAAACCCCATATGTTCACCTAAAGAGATCGTCAAAATAGAGCCTTATTCAAATTAGTTAATATATCTAGTTAAACTAACATTTACTTATAAGCTTGTTAGTTAGTTATGTGTTACTAATTACTCAAAAATGTCAATCTTGTTGAGAGAGCACGGCAAAAGCCTCATATGTTCACTTAAGGAGATCACCAAGATGAAGCTCAATCTGAACCCATCAACATATTCAATTGGATCAACATTTGCTTAAAAGATATATTAACTACTCTACATTATACCAATTCTTTAGTATAGGATTTCTTAAAAGACAATTAATTTGTATATCTCAATATTCTTCTTGTGTGTGAGCTCATTATTATGTCTATTCCTCTTAATTTAAGTATCATTCTTAACCAACATGTCTTAACTTGAATCTCCAATAGTCCCACCTTCATCCTGAGTCTTTTTTTCTTCGGACCGAACCATGAAGACTATATGTTGCTATACCAAAACATCCATCTTCACTCTAGATCTCCATTGCTAGACCAAAACCATGAAGGCTACTCAGAAGCTACATCGGTCATATTCTTATCACTAATCAATTATCGGTTATCATACCATTTATTACGAGGCTATAGCGGAAACTCAATATCTTAATCAGGGAGATCAACAAGAGAAAGCTCAAGTCTGATTCTATCAATATATCTAGTTGAAAGTTACTATATAGAAAAAAAAAAAAATAAATAAAAACAAGAATAATTATCAACAATTTGAGACAGATAACAATAATTATTGAAATTTACCACATGGAAAAAAATCCATTCTTTTGAGCACCAATCGATAGATTTTTGCATGTATAATTATACAATAGATTCCGCCAGTATATATTATTTGCCTGTTGAACTATCACGATTGTACTCCATTTTGAGTAAAATAGAAATGACCCATCTTTTACAAATAAGCAACAAAACCTTGCAACTCAATTTGAAGGACCAAGGTTGATGTAGCCCAAGGCCAGATACTCAAATAATAGGATTGAGAGAACGATGAAAACTTAGTCACAAAATCAATAAAAAAATTTCAGTCTATGCTAACTTAGGCAAATGGGCATAACTTTGCCAATTTATATCAAAATGGCCCGATTTCAAAGCCCAAAGAATGGAGACTCAAAGATCTACAACTTTCATGTTGAGTTTTCTCAAATAAGCATGGGGGGCTTGTTGAATTTTGATGGAAGTGGACGAAATGGGAACAGACAAAATGAAGAAAATGATAGAAACTTCAATAGTTGCTCTTCTAGGCCTCTAAGAAAGTGGAAATGGCATCAATTCTTTAAGATTGATGGCTGCAACTATTCAAGGATGTCGGCTTTAAAAGCCCCAACTCTTCAAGGACAAAGTGAAAACTCTTTTAGAATTTCAAAGGACTTGAACTTTTCAAGGTTCAAGATAATTGCATTAAGCAAATTTTCATTAATCAAAGTCGGTCTCATCTTTACAGGGGTTCGACGAACTTTTATAGAAATACAAAAGAAGAGCAAGAAACTAAAGTGAAGCCTAGAAACTATAAATTACATAAAAACTAGAAGCTATTCAATGTACAATATTTCCGATGCTTATGGTTCTCTCAAAGAGTTTTGATGCAACCTTCGATGCATGTAAAATGACAAGTCTTTATGACAAATTCAAAGATGAGACCTTATTGATGAGGGACTTTTCTATGAGAATATTGTTGATCATGAATGCAAGCGGATCTTCTTGGTAGAATGAGTTGGTCTCAAATACAAGCTACATCATTCCCTCTTCTTTAAAAGAATTCATCCTCGAATTTGTATCACCATTATTGGACAAATCACCCACATAAGGTGTTAAATGCCAAACATTGAACACGTCATATGTTAAGGAAGCTTTAGTATATATGCATTAAGATTGATGTGCTCAAGAATTTCAAGTGGACCAAGCTTTCAATCACTAAGCTTATTATAGCTTCTAATGAGATAACACTTCAATGGTAAATAAGCCCAAACAAAATGTCCAGACTCAAAGATAATTTCACGTCGATGCTTGTCAACATCGTATTAATAAGCCTCGATTTTGCTTTCCAACCTTTGATGCACTTCTTCACAAGCTATCCTCATTTGAGCTACCATATCTTTCACCTTTTCGAAAGTCTTTGCAGCAACAAGAATGGGTGCAAGATTGAGAGTGGTTTTCGGTCGACTTCCGTACATAATCACAAATGGATTATATCAAGTGGTACAGTTCATTGAACAATTATATGCAAATTCTCCAAGTGACAACCGAGTTTCCCAAGAACAAGAGTTATCATGAATCAAAGTTCTTAATAGATTTCCAAAGAACTTATCGACAATTTCAATTTGTTCATCTGTTTCAAAAGGAAATACAATACTAACCACCTTCATGGCACCCTTTACTTTTTCTTATTGTGAACAAAGTAGGAAATAAGGAATTTTCAATGTTCTTTACTAGGCATCAAAGTAATTTTCTTTCCTCCATATTGAAAAGAATACATATTACGATAACTATCATAAATAGTCTTTCTACCAAATTGTCATGATCGGCCAAGAATAATATGACTAGCATCTATGGGTAGAATATTACACCATATCTTGTCAAAATAGATAGAACCAATGGAAAGATTGACAAAGCATCGTTTGGAAACGGTTACCTCGATACCTCTTTTCAATCAAGACATTTTGTAAGGTGTAGGGTGCGCCTTCAACTCAAATTTTAGTTTGCTCGCAGCTACTTCAAAAATTAAATTTTCATAAAAATCTAAGTCAATGATTAATTGATATACCTTCCAAAATGGTGTAGGCCAAGTAAAAGATATTGGTGCACAACCACCTATCTCCAATGTCATTTTTAGGAGTGAGAAAAATTTTCCTCATCATGAGAAGTTCGCCAAAATTAGCATGTATTATTTGTTCTTCTTCCGTAGCAATTTTGTCACCTTTCAAGTCTCCTTCAAGTGGCTCCTCTACGTCCTCATCGAATTCATTTTCCACCAAGAAAGATTTACCAGCTGGTCGATTCTTATTGTTTCAACAATTACTAGCATGATGACCCATCTCTCCACATGAATAACAACGTATATCGAAAGCAATGGGTTGTTTTGAAGCATTGAGCTAAGTCGAAAGCTTACCAATAGTTTCTGTTGTAGTTTCAGCAACTTAGGTAATATCGGTGGTACTCCTAGTTGCTTGGTTTGGGAGGGTAGAAGACTGTTGCCTCCTAGAGCGAGAGCACTCCATTGTGAGTGCTTGTTGATGTGCATCTCCCAAGTCCCAAATGTTAAGGACTTCTAAGGCATCTTCGATTTAAAGTTGAAGACCATTCAAGTACTTGTTCACGAGCACCTCCTCTGGATCTTGAAAGTTGTTACAAATCACCAATTCATTGAATTCATTGGTGTATTAATCCACCATTCGTGTACCTTATCTTGGATTTTGGTACATTTGGTAGAGCTCTCTCTTGTATCCTTTGGAAAGGAAATACTTCATATATTCTACTCTATTTTTCTCCTTGATGTGAGTGGAGCCTTGCCAATAGATTGGCGAGTCTGTTTCTCACGTCTCCACCAGGCTATGGCCTTACCTCGGAATCACATAGTAATGATGCCAACTTGGCAATCTTCTGAGACATTCCTATTCTCAAAAACTTCATTTACAAGTGTCAACCAGTCAACATTTTCATCAGCAGAATTGGTACTTGAAAATTTTGGAATGTCTCTCTTAATTTCCTTTTCCCAATTCGCCTCATGAACTTTTGTGCGCAATATGGAGCATTCCTCCTTTAGGGAAATGATTCAACACTTTCTAAAGAAGAGGAATCACCATTGGATTCTCCGGTTCCGAAATGGGGTGGAGGGACGTCTACTTCAACCCTTAGACATTGAACTTCTTGAGTCAAGTCATCAATTTGTTGTTGCATGTATCGTTACAAATTCTCAGCGAGTGTTTATACTTCATTCAATGGAATGGTTCAACCACCTCAACATCTTGCTTGTCTCGAAGGCATTGTCCTATCCTATAAAGCTCTGATACCAACTGATTTAGCCCAAGGCCGGCTGCTCGAACAATGGATCGGGAGTGACGAAAACTTGGCCACAAAATTGAGTAGAAATTTCTGTCTGCACTAGCTTGGGAAAATAGGCATAACTTTGTCAATTCAAATTAGAATGACTTGATTCCATAGCCAAAAGAGACTCAAATATCTATAACTTTTGTGTTTTGAATTTTCTCAGATGAACACCGTAGGCTTGTCAAATTGTGAAGAAAGTGGACAAAAAAGGAATTGACAAAATGAAGAAAATGATATAAACTTCAATGGTTGCTCTTCTAGACCTACAAGGAAGTCAAAATGGCATCAATGCTTCAACAATTATGGCTGCAACTCTTCAATGATGCAGGCTTTAAAAGCCTTGGCTCTTTAAGGACGGAGTGAAAACTCTTATAGATTTTCAAGGGATTTGAACTCTTCAAGGTTCAAGATAATTGCATTAAGCAAATTTTCACTAATCAAATTCGGTCTCAAATTTATAGAGGTTCAATGACCTTTTATATAAATACAAAAGAAGAGCAATAGACTAAAGCCTAGAAACTATAAATTACATAAAAACTAGAAGTTATTAAATGAACAATATCTCCAATGCTTGTGCTTCTCTCAGAGTCTTGATGCAAGTTTCAATGCATAGGAAATGACAAGTCTTTATGACAAAGTCAAAGATGAGGCCTTATAGATGAGGAATTTTTCGATGAGAGTGTTGTCAATCTTGAATGGGCTGCATCAAAGGCCAACGATTTTCCATCTTGAACACTAACATATCACCAATCTAAGTCTGCAATAAATAAACAAATAGTTGTTCCAACCCTTCTTTGTAAACACTCTGTTTGCTTGGTACAGCTACATCTTTATCATGCTACACAACTTTCTCCCTCATTATAACAAATTTGTGCGATCCCTGTTATCGTTCGGGGACGTGGATCTTTTTGACAAAGAGAATGGCAACGAAGGAGGTGGGATTACAAAACTTCCAAGTTGAGAAGCCAAGCTTGATCTGTTCAAGAAACTCGTTGAGCACCCGTTTGCTTGTAACGCCTGGGGGAGGAGAGAAGAGGCTGTCGAAAAGGGTTCGGTGCTCCACCTCAACTTGTGGCCAAAGCTGTTGCTGTCTCCCACTCCGTGAGAATGATCCCCTATAGTCGCTGCGACAGCTCCACTGCTACCATTGCCGATGATCGACTTGAGAGCGACTGCTAGGGCGGATTGGAAGTTGGGGTCTGCTGTGATCGCCTTGGTTGCAGCAGCGATGCTGTCTGGTAGAGATTGTTGAGGAAGGCTAGGGTTGTTCTTCATCTGCAAGCAGGGTTGATAAGCTGTGTGGTTCTTGTTTTGGAGTTGGGTGGCGTAGTTAAGGAGCCCATTATTAGCCCATGACATGGGAAGATTATTGTCAGATTGATCAGGCGAACTAAAGCTTAAACTTGTGGAAGAATATCTTGACGTTGCTGAAGGGAAAGCATGGGAGGAGAATCGATTGAAATGCGATGAAGTCGACGATGCAGATGATAAGTTTGAGGAAGTGAGGTCGAGAGTGATTGTCGGGTGGGCAGGAGCAGATGGCATGACCGAGCTGGGCAGGTAAAATTGATTCGATCTCGAAGCATCAGGCAGACAAAAGTTAAGTCCATGAAGGCCGGCCCCAACTGTGGTGGATGTGCCGTGACTCTGTCCTGGCTGCGAGCTTGAGGAGCCGGACAACAGCATGGCAGCAGCTGCCGAGGTGGTGGAAGCCATAGCAGTGGCTGACATCGGAAGCGGGTGGTTATGTGTGCCTTCATATGTGGTTATCAGAATGGACATGTCCTCAGCACACCTTTGCACCTGATTGTTCAGAAAGAGAGATCTCCAATTAGACGGGCAAGATGAAAGTTCGTCCTATAATTTCTCAAACGTGATGAATAAATGACATAGGGTTATCCACATATCCTGACGTCTTCAAAATTATACATTTTCAATATGGTGAAGGCAAGTTAATCTACCTGTTTTCTTACGGGACACGATGGTGCGACAGTGCACCGATAGTAAGCTCGAGGGCATGGGTTTCCTTTCGCAATCTTCTGGCCATACTTTCGCCATTGGCATCCATCGTTCATCTGTTGAAGAATCATCATACAACTTCTCTAGCTCAGATTGCAACATTCAACCATACACATTACTTATAATCAACCAAGAACTGATGAGACTATGTATCTCGACCGATATATATAACTGCATGATTAATCTCCAGATTACTAACCGTCGCTGCGTCGCATCGAGCCCGCACCGAAACCCTAGCTTTCTTGGCTGGGTTTTGCTGGGAAACCTCATCATCCCCACCTGATCTCATTGTTTTTAGGACTTTGTTGGGTGGCCAAGTCTCAGCGGCTTCTTCCTTTTGATGATCTTCGAAGCTAGTCGCAGGACTACCCTTGCTGTTATCATTATTATTCTTTGGCAAAGTTTCAACCAGACCAGTAGTCGATGCATCAGATAATTTGCAGTCCAATGAGAGATCCAAGTGCTGTTCTTTGCTGATATTCTCTAAGAATAACAACTTCCCTGGACGGGGTGAAATCGACTTATTTTTCTCGTCGTCTTTATCTGAGTGCTGGCTTGAGGGGGATCTTCCCAGGCTGAGAGAAACAAGCTCTTCAGACTCTTCAGCTCGCTGCTTGTCATCGTTACCATTAGTCACTGCTTCATCCTCTGAAGGTTTCTGCTGCTCCTGATCGGGCTTGACGATGTCGAAGAACTGCATTTGGAGGTTCTTGTAATCTTTCATTATGCGGTCCAAGTACGTCTTAAGCCTCTGATTCTCTTCTCTCACCTCGCCCATTTCGGCTCGCGCGGATTTAAGCGGATCTTGATCCTAAAAAAACGAAAAAAAAAAAAACCAAATTAGAAGCTATAGTAATTAAGAAAATCCATCTTATAAAGAAAAAATAAACAGGTAGTAGTTCAACAAAGCGCCGATTTGTGGTTTCGAGACGTGTATGATAATTGCAAGATTAGTATATTCAAATCAGGAATATATCGGATCTCATATTAGTCATCGTCCACGTTCTTGCACAGCTGGACAAAGAAGGTCAATAATGAACAAAATTCAGGATCTTTGACAAGGTTTAATATTAAGACGGAAAAGTCAACTCCAGGAACTTTGAACTATTGAATCTCAGCATCTTTTGTTTGAAGTAAGATGTACTCTTTTTCCTCCAATTTTTTCACTGCAAATTTTCTCCTTAGTATAAATCAACTTTACACCTGCGCGTTACGCGGGTAATCGGTAGCAGGAAAGGGAAAACGAAGAAAAAGTTCTTTGGAGGATTAATTTTGGATAATATATAAGGGAAAACCTAAGAGTATATGTCCCTCAATTTCAAGAATAAATATTAGCCAAATTTTTTTTTTTTTTTTTTTTGGTGACCCAGGGAACCCCCGCACCATATCAACACGGACGGCCCGACAATAAATATTAGCCAAAATTTCCTTAACGAAGGAAAGAAAATTTCTGCCTTGTAGACATGAAACATAACCAAGATCTGTGAATCTGTAAACCTAGAATCCATGGTAACAAATCGAACATATCGAGCTAGACATGTCGTAGATCAATTTACCTGCTCGCTGGTGCTCGTAATTTGTTGCTCAGGAGAAGATCGGTTTGGGCTATCGTTCCTCTGCTGGTTCTTTTCTCGGTCTTCTGCCTGAAAATTGAAAACCCAAGAAGCGCCTTAGTACTGCATGAATGCATGATCTGTCATCCACCGTGAATGCATGGCTTGCTCGTCGCAGTTCTTCATCATGCTGTTCAAGCGACGACAGACCAAGGAAACCCAGTTCGCGAAATCGCTCCCTGTTTCTCCGGCGGCAAAAACCAAACGAATTATCAAAGAAGATTATTTCTTCTTACCTTAACGACACTGCTCATTCCGCCATACTGTCCACCAGCGCCGTCAGGCTCATCTCTTTGCTCTTCCATGGCCATCGTCGCTTCGGCCTTCATGGCTCTTCTTCTTCTGCTTCTTCTCTCTCTCTCTCTCTCTCTCTCTCTCTCTCTCCTTGTCCTTGTTTCTCCTTTCTGTAGCTCTTCTTTTCTCTATTCTGTCATGAGCAGGACTCTCGGTTCCTTTATATAGGCCTCAAGCCTGAAGTATTTGACTATCCTTAGCTCACAGTTCTTTTCTGCATCCCCATCAGAAAGACAAGTCAACCCTGCTCAACCCGAATGGAGACACCATTAGATTTGACTTTATATAGAACCAGTTGAAGTATTCAACTTCGACGCTTGAGAGCCTGATCTCAGACCAGATCTAAAATCATTTTAGTCCTTTGGAAATAGACAGATAAGAATATAGTTCACCATCCCTAGAGAACTTGAAGCCGCAATGTTCGGACCCCCATCTAACCCTAGCTACTAACTTCGTTGAAACTTCGGATTACGCCATTTTCACTCCAAAAACAAAGGGAATAAAAAAAAAAGGTCAAATGGCCTTTGGTCCATGGTCAATGTTTTTTCTCCACCGTCACATGGCCGACGGTGACGGAGCTCTGGTTGCCCGATCACCAACGGCCGTGAATTTTTTTTTTTTTATTAATCTAAAGGGATGTGAAGGAGAAACTCGATCCAACCTTTTGTTAGGAGGAAGCTTGGGCTTTAATTATGCTGCACATTAATTTTTTAAGTATCGTCCCATGGTGTTGACCTATCTATCTAAACTCTGGCTCCATTTTTTCTTCAAATCGCTTTCAAATCCAGCGTGAGACGTGCATCATGCGACGCATATTATTAATCTCATTCTACATTTTAGTATAGGCTCTTTCTTTAGTATCTAAGGGCGCGCATGACAAAATTTATGTTTCTTTATTTCTTTGTTTTTCTGTTCTCCGGAATAGGTTTAGAACAGAAATCTGTTTAGTAACACAATTTCATTTTTCTATGTCTGGAACATATTTCTATTCCAGAAATAGATTTGGAGCAGAAATCAGAAATTAAAATTTTTAGCTTTTCTATTTCTGAAACAGAAATGAGAAATCAAAATTTTTCTCATCGTTTACTCTCGTCACCGCCCGTGGGATGCCGAACGCCCGCCGCTGGTTGGCGGCCACCCGCCACCGGCCCCGGCCACCGAACGTTGGCTGCCGACCACCACACTCCGGCCGCCCGTTGCCAACTGCTGGACGTCCACCGGTCGTTGGCTACTCATCGCCAATTATTGGATGCCGGAGGCTCATCACCAACCACCGGATGTTCACTGGCAACCGTCTGCCGCTCACCACCAGTCGTCGGATGTCGGCTGCCTACCACTCACCACTGGACTCCGGCCACTGGCCATCCGCCGCCGGCCTCCTATCACCAGACTCTGGATGTCGGACGTTAGACGTCGAACTCCGGACGTTGGATGTCGGTTGCCGGTCGTTGAACTCCGATGTTGGACTCCGGACTTTGGTCGCCCGCCACCGGTCACCGGACTTGGCGTCAGACGCTAAATGTCAGACTTCGAACTTCGGCTACCCACCATCGGTCACCGGACTCGAACGTCGGACTCTGGCCACCAGACACCGGTCATTGCCGCTCCTAGAAATAGAAATTTTATTCTGTCGTCAAACGAATTTTTATTTCGGAGATAAAAATTTTGAATTGTTATCAAACGTGTTTCTTTACTCAGAAACTCGTCCATGGAATAGAAATTGATTTATGTTCTAGAAATTTTGTCACGCGCGCCCTAGGAGTATCTTCTCTTCTATACGTTTCGATTTCGAAATTGTCTCATGACATATTGTATGGTACCCATTCGACATTTTTTGTTAGAGCAGTTCGATAAACTCCGACTACCCTATTGCGATGGATGTGAATCCCCATGGATTCGTGAATTTCGTTTACGATTTTACCGTACCCACGGTCCATGTAAATTACAATCCCAAGTTGAATTTAGAGGACCACGTTCAGAACGTAGACTGTGCCTATAAATTATTATGAGATGCAAGAGTAGCGGCAAGACTTCATTTCAGCCGGCTAATCTTGGCATCGGAACCGTTGACGTCTGACAAACTTTATAATTTTTCACATTTTGTTGTTAAAGTATTCACGTCTATCTTATCAAATGCAAGGTCAACTTTGCTAAATGTATAAATTTATGACCAAATAATAGAAAGTCACACTATCTTTTCTTGTAAAAGATAATATTTTGGCCAATGGGGATATATTTCTCGACTGGCGTGAAAAAAATCATAGTAAAGAGAAATTGTTTATTATTATTATTATTATTATTATTATTATTATTATTATTATTATTATTATTATTATTATTATTATTATTATTATTATTATTATTATTATTATTATTATTATTATTATTATTATTATTATTATTATTATTATTATTATTATTATTATTATTATTATTATTATTATTATTATTATTATTATTATTATTATTATTATTATTATTATTATTATTATTATTATTATTATTATTATTATTATTATTATTATTATTATTATTATTATTATTATTATTATTATTATTATTATTATTATTATTATTATTATTATTATTATTATTATTATTATTTATTATTATTATTATTATTATTATTATTATTATTATTATTATTATTATTATTATTATTATTATTATTATTAGTTTTTGGGTACGAGCTAGTCGCGCGTTGAAAAGAGTTGCCCAAAGATGAAGGAAAGCTAGTACTCAAGTTGAAAAGATCCGACCAAAAAAAAAGTTGAAAAGAAGATCATAGACGCAAAGAATAGAATTGACCCCGCAATCTTCATACTTGTCCATTTTATGGGCAAAAAAGGGAAAAGAAAAAAAAAAAAAAACTTGTGCATTTTTGCTTTTGACCGTTGATATTTGGGATATGTATAAAGAGCTTGAAATCGTCCATCTAGCGAAATAAGGATGGTACAAATGTAAGATCTCTTATATAGTACTTATTTTTTTTTTTTGGTCTAAATAGTACTTATTTTAATGCCTTAACTTTTCAATTGTCATTCAAATGCATAGTTTTTAATCAACTTTTTATGTATCACAACTTTAAAAAAAAAAAAACTTTCTCAACATAAATTCTAATATCTATCGAATTTTTCAATAAGATAAATTGTTGACGTCACTTAAGTAAATAGGTTTTAAAAGTTGTGGCACTTAAATAATTGGTTAAAAAATTATGACATCAAAATAAGAGTCGCACAAAAGTTATAACACTTATAATGTCTTTTTTCCTTATCTAGTTGACCTTGAAACTTTTGTGTCCTAAAAAAGGAGTCATGTCTAAGATATATATATATATATATTAATGTGGCAATTGCGAGTCGGCATGCACATACCATATCGAATGAGCCCTTCACAGTTTGATTAAAGGCAAATCATCTATCTTGAGATTAGAAAAACTGTAAATCACAAGGAATTATCTTTCTTGTGACCTAATCTCAGGAGATTAGATAGAGTAAGAATTGAACCTTAGACCTCCCACATGAAGGGTAATTAGAGCCCTGGTTATTCACTATTTGACCACCGATTTTCAAGTTATATTTTAGATATTCTTCGCAAAATATAATCAAAATCTTTACCAATAAGCAAATAACAAAAATGGGATAGTTCGAATCTTTTCTTAAATGTCATGCATACGTGACAATCCACGATCCTAGTGACTTGTTTTAAAAGGTGACAGGTAACTATGATCTAGGTTTTGCCAAACCATGTCGTACAAGGAAGTGGAATAATTTTATAAGGTCTTAGGATATATAATTACAAGAGTAGTCTTGCAATATTTAATTAGCAGAGTTGCACATTGCCGTCCCGTTGCACTAGATATGAGTGATCAATTAAATGAATGCCCTGAAAATTCTCTCTGAACCCTATGACTACCTGATCAGCTCATTTGATTAAGCTTTTCTATAAGTCCAGTTGAGATTATTTTATGTCGCCACAATGTCAACGGTAGCATTAGTCCAAGAGAGCATCTAGACAAGCGATTTAAGCATAACAATGTCTTTGTTGTTTTAGCACGTATCACCTATATAAAAACTTTCTGTAATTTACCTATCATTGATGTAAGATTCGATGAACCTACTGTGAGATTTGGTTGGACTACTACCAACTGTTTTAAAAGCTTAAGCAGTTAGATAATGGTATGGATTAATATTTAATTATTCTAATACTCCTCATCATGCTTAGTCTAGTCTTTTCACCCAATATAAGAGTGGACATATTTAATTGGGGAGGCAAATAAGACCTGAAAAGATTTGAACTCAGAAACTCCAGCTCTGATACCATGTAAAATTTTGTGATACCACTGCCGGCTATTCTAAAAACTTAAGTCGTTAGATGATGACGTGGTTTAATATCTAATTATTCCAACACTTATTACAAATTGTTCTAAAAACTTAAATTGTCTTTATGATTTAGATATTCCAAGATTTCCCTCTCATGAGTAGATCGGACTTTTCGGCCTAAAATCTGAAGAGAACATTTGAAACTTTACTTCGATAACACATGAAATTTTGTAGAGCTGCTATCAACCGCTTTAAAAGTTTAAACCTTTAGATGAAGACCTACTTCGACATTAGAATATTTTAATATAAACAGTCATAGTCCGGCGTACATATATCGAAGGTTCGCTAAGAGGGGATATTCCGTGATTAATTATCTATTAAGTCAATAGGGCCGGCATCGCACACGAGCGTAACAATTTTGATGAGTGGGACACGAGGAGACTTTAGGTTATTGCTTCCCCTAATTGTTTCATTTTGCACATCAGAAAAGGAGGTCAACCGAATTAAATAGCACATGCACATCAAAATGGCTGACTCAATTGATGCAGAAATTAACGCTAGTCTTTTGCTAATTGGGGAGTTTGACATATTATATATATTATATGTATTTTTATAATATATTATTTTCTTCTTAATGGAGGGTTTGCATGCAGGCATGCATGAGGCATCATCCTCAGCTAGAATGGTCAACGAAAACAGATACGCAAGTGGATTCATTATTGTACGCGAAAATAAAATGGAGTTTGCTATGTCAACGGAGTACCCCGATTTTAGATTTTCACGATGCTTCACCAAGAAGCAGGTGTCTTTCGGCACCAATTGAGGACCTCCTCGGTTGTCCAACGGATATACCTTTGGCAAGCTAATAGAACTGCGTTTTTTTATTTTAGCGTGCTGGTGTCCGCATCCCTTAACCCCCAATTTATTAAAATATCTTTATTGAGCCTCGTCCGTAGCTCTACCCTCTTTGTGTTTTATGTCTAGGGATGCCGAGATCCACGAGAGGCCCGGAAGAAGTAATTTTAGAACTTACTTAGGTTCAAGTGAATTCATGATTATATATGAAAATAAAATGGAGTTTGCGAGGTCAAGCAATTTGTACGAACTGGTCAATCTGTATACTTGACACCACAATTCCACAAGCTTGATTTTTTCTTATAATACTAATTCAAACAATAAGATGAGCCCTTGGTCAAACCACATTATTTTTCGTGGAAGTCAACTTTCTCAAAAAATTTGCCACTCGATAAGTTGTTTAGCTTCTATTGGAACTTAAAATTCCAAGATGATGATCTATGATGCAGCCCACTAAAAAGAGTCAACCTTTTATTTAATTTTCAAATTTCAAGTATGCACTACTCGAAGTATTAAATTTAAATTCGACTGAAAGACAAATTTTAATTTAAAAGATTTGAGATTGCAATTAAAAGTTTCGAAAGAGTTTCCTCTCCACAAATGTTGATACTGGCAACACGATAATGTGTTTAAAGTATGACAATTACAATAATTCAACCAGGCCATTTTATCTGTCTTCCTCTCATGGGATGATGATACGTGGTTCACATTGTGTTAGTGTCGTGTGGAACAAGACAACAGTGTACCGTAGAACAAGTTAACTTGAACACAACACAGTTAATTAATCATGCTAACTTCCTTGACGAACACCATCCGCATATTAATGAGTTGATGGGCACGGGTTCCAATCCCATCATCCCTATCTAAACCTTCTCAAAGCTTATAAAACTTCCCATTCTGACCTTCCAACATCAACAATCATAACACACGGTTTCATAAAATCGTGCAATTTTCCCAATCTAAATCAAGTACAATGATATGATTTGTGTAACAAGATTAAATAACAGGTTAATAGATAAACATGTCTGCATAACCCTACATGACTTACCCCAGAATCAACCCACTAACACAAAATCAACTCAATTTTATAAAATCTATTTGTAGAAATGATCAATCGACAAAACATTGTTAGACCAAAAAGAGGTTCCTAGTCAATAAAATACGATCAATTCAAGATCATAATAGTGAATAGCATGGGAAGAGTAGCCTTTTAATCAATCACATCTAAAAATGTCACATACATGTTGTCTCAACACTAACCCATTAATTAAACTGGCTCTACGGGTTCATGTGTGACGAATTGGATGTTAGCACGGCACAATTATTAATTCCGCCTCGCGATCAAACATGAAATTGATCCAAACTTGATCATATTGGACTCAGATCCGCTAATTTCGTGTCATGTTTGAGTCTCGCTATCATTTCGTGTCAGAAAATTACCACTCTTCCTCCCACGCACATACATTAAATTAATCTATTCAAATTAAAATCTATATAACTAATGAACATCTATGTGTGTGCTTTCAAAAGAAATATATAAACGAGAGTATTCGCTTGTCTAATCATCTTTTTTCCAAGCACTTGTCAATCAACAAGATCTTTCGTATGAGCTTGGTCTACGATTAGAATGCCACCTCTACGCTTCGCTCATTACCCAAAGTCAACAAATATAATAGTAGGGAGAAAAACAAAAACTCAAAGGTCAACTAAAATTCTAAGCACTATAATAATGTTCTTTAAAAAAAATGCCCAAATATGTACGGCTTGACTTGCTATGTTGCAATAGACGAAATCCATAATTCAACGAGCTTATGAGCAACGGTTTGTCTTAAAGGTTTAATTTAATTGCTATAAATGGCATATACTTCAGATGCTTATTATATGCTGTTGCTAGAAATTTTATTTTTGTGAATGAAAAAATTTATTATACACATGACTTGCTACTAATCTATTCGAGCATTTTTAAATTTCTTGTAGGCAGAATCATGTTGTTTCGTACCCCAAGATAATAGAAAGAGTTGTTCATGATTGGTGAATTTTTGGAAAGGTCTATAAATTGTTGTTGGTAAAATTAGTGTGATCAGTAAATTATTATTCATATGTATTAATTCTTACATAAATTACTTACCGACGTGTCTTTTTTTTTTTTTTTTTTGATACCCAGGGAACCTCATACAACCGGTAGCCGGCGAGTAAACCCTGGAGTGATGCTAGCGGAGAACCCATCACCCCGGCACCACACTTAAGACACCAAATGTCTTCACTGGGTTTTGAACCCCTCACCTTTGGAAAAGGATCAATGGGGTTCTTATCCAATGGAGCCACCATGGTTATATGCATTACCAACTTTTCTTATAATTCACCAACATTTTAATTATATATATTACCAGCATTAATTCGAGTGACTTACTCGTTTTTGTCCGATCTAATCAATTGATTTTAGGTCACCAAATGTTATTTGAATTAGTTAATAACGTCTATTCAACTGTTTGTAAGTTGCCAACGATTCTAAGGACTTTCTAACTTATATTTAATTAATTTGCAATCATTTTAGGTTGATCAACTCTGGTTTAAGATTATCAACTTTGTTCGAGTTACCTATAGAAATTGATTTAATATAATTACTAACTTTCATCTAAGTTACTTACCAACATGTTCTTGATTGTTTGTAAATTATCATTTTTTTAATAACTTACTAAGTTTTGTTTACAACCGATTTACAACGGGCAAAATTTACCGACTCTCGTATCAACTTACCAAATTTAATTTAACTAACTACCCATTATTTCTTCCGATTTTATTATCGACTACTTTGAATTGCCAACTTTATATTTTGAGTCCCTTACCACAGCCTCTTTAGTTGAGCTCTTGGGGAATTAGGAAATTATGTGATATCCCAACTTAAGGAGGGATTTGATATAGTTATTAAGAATTGAACGTATGACTTAAAAAAGTCACATCGAGCTCAAGTAGAGTGGCAACCACCCCCAACACTACCTTAGATCTGTCCTTGGCTAATAATATTCTATCATCATCAACATGATTTGGCCCTTTGATGACCTCACTAGTTAATTATCCTATTGATGTAAATATGCAAGTAATTCCTATTATCCTAAATCCTATACTATTCTTCAAATGTGAGTTTGAGTAGGATTTGTCCTTTAAGAATTCTTGAATTATCGCCATAAGACTAGAAAAATTATGCAAATAATTTGTCAATTAATATTAGAGATGTGTACATTGAAAGTTCTAAAACGCATCAACAAAGAGCAATTTAGTCTTAAGATTTTCAAAAAGTGCAAGTAAATCTTAAAACTTGTCATGAGAATGCAATCAAGTCCTAAAACTTTCAAAAAATACAATCAAGTCCTAAAATTTATCAAATTGATCATATCAAGTCCTTTCTTTATAGCATTTTAAAAAGTTTTAGGAATCAATTGCACTTTCATGAAAAGTTTTAGCCCTTGATTGCACTTTCATGATAAATTTTAAGACTTAATTGCACTTTTTGAAATTTTTAGAACTCAATTGCACTTTCATAATAAATTTTATGACTTAATTGCACTTTTTGAAAGTTTTAAAACTCAATTGCACTTTCATGATAAGTTTTAAGACTTTGAATGCACATATCCCTTAAAATTTCTATAGATAATTGATGGGTATCGAGTCCAATTGGAATAAAAATAGGAAAATATAAATTGAGTGAACCATGATCAACTAACTTTAATGCAAAAGAACAAGAAGAAATGAATGGTTCATCAAGATAGTACATTCTCCGTCCGAAAACTAGAAGAAATGTCTTGCTTTACTTGAGTTCATGGATCCAAAATAATCATAACCATGTCTTGCTTTACTTGGGTTCATGGATCCAAAATAATCATAACCATAAATCATGTGAGTTCCAATTAAGGTTCTCATCTCAAAAAAAAAAACTCTTGTGAGGTAAGGGCAGCCCCGGAGGTTATACAGAGAGTGGATTAACTAAAAAAAAAGTCACATCGAGCTCAAGGAGAGTGGCAACCACTGCCAAACTACCTCAAATCCGCCCTTGGCTAATCATATTTTATAATCATCGACACGATTTGGCCTTTTTTTATGAGCTCACTAGTTAATTATGCAATTGATGTAAAAATGTAAGTAATTCGTATTATCTTAATTCCTATACTATTCTTCAAATGTGAGTTTGAGTATGATCTCTCCTCTAAGGATTCTTAAATTATCGTCATAATACTAGAAAAATTATGCAAATAATTTGTTGATCAAAACTTCTATAGATAATTGATGGGTATCGAGTCTAATTGGAATAAAAAAAGGGAAAATTTAAATTGAGTGAACCACGATCAACTACCTTTAGTGCAAAAGAACAAGAAGAAACGAATATATATATATAGACACACACACACATATATATATATATATATAGATACGCACACACATATATATTCGAGAATATTAGTTCATCAAGATAGTAGATTCTCCATCCGAATACTAGAAGAAATGTCTTACATGACTCATGTTCATGGATCCAAAATAATCATAACTATAAATCATGTGATTTCCAACTAAGGTTCTCATCCCTAGAAGAACTCTTGTGAGATGAGGGCGACCTTTGGAGGTCAAATGTAGAGTGGGTTAACTTAAAAAAGTCACATAGAGCTCAAGGAGAGTGACGAACATTACCAACACTTCCTTGGATCCGCCCTTGGTTAAACATATTATATCGTCATCGACATGATTTGGCCTTTTTCAATGAGCTCACTAGTTAATTATGCAATTGATGTAAAAATGCAAGTAATTCGTATTATCTTTATTCCTATACTATTCTTCAAATGTGAGTTTGAGTATGATCTCTCCTCTAAGAATTCTTAAATTTTCGTCATAAGACTGGAAAAATTTTGCAAATAATTTGTCAATTAAAACTTCTATGGATAATCAATAGGTATCGGGTCTAATTGGAATAAAAATGGGAAAATTTAAATCGAATGAACCATGATCAATTAACTTTAGTGCAAGAGAACAAGAAGAAACGAATATATATATTTTTGAGAATATTAGTTCATTGAGATAGTAGATTCTCGGTCCGAAAACTAGAAGAAATATCTAAATTGACTCGGGTTCACGGATCCAAAATATTCATAACATAAATCATGTGATTTCTAACTAAGCTTCTCATCCCTAGAAGAACTCTTGTGAGATGAGCGCAACCTTGGAGGTTAAATGCAGAGTGGATTAACTTTAAAAAGTCACATAGAGCTCAAGGAGAGTGACGACCATTACCAACACTACCATGGATCCACCCTTGGCTAAACATATTCTATCGTCATCAACATGATTTGGCATTTTTCGATGAGCTCACTAGTCAATTATGCAATCGATATAAAAATGCAAGTAATTCGTATTATCTTAATTCTTATGCCATTCTTCAAATGTGAGTTTGAGTATAATCTCTCCTCTAAGAATTCTTAAATTATCGTCATAAGACTGGAAAAATTATGCAAATAATTTGTCAATTAAAACTTCTATAGATAATCGATGGGTATAAGGTCTAATTGAAATTAAAAGTGGAAATTTTAAATTGAGCAAACCACGATCAACTAACTTTAGTGCAAAAGAACAAGAAGAAGCGAATACATATATATATATATATATATATATATATATATATATATATATTAGTTCATCGAGATGGTAGATTCTCGGTCTGAAAATCAGAAGAAAGGTTCATGGATCCAAAACAATCATAACGCAAATCATGTGATTTCCAACTAACATTCTCATCCCCAAAAGAACTCTTGTGAGATGAGGGCAACCTTGGAGGTTATGTATAGAGTGGGTTAACTGAAAAAAGTCACATAGAGCTCAAGGAGAGTGGCAACCACCGCTAGCACTACATTAGATCCACCCTTGGCTAATCATATTCTATCGTCAGCGACATGGCCCTTTCCGATGAGCTCACTAGTTAATTATGCAATTGCTGTCAAAATGCAAGTAATTCGTATTATCTTAATTCCTATACTATTCTTCAAATGTCAGTTTGAGTATGATCTCTCCTCTAAGAATTCTTAAATTATCGTCATAAGATTGAAAAAATTATGCGAATAATTTGTCAATTAAAATTTCTATAGATAATCGATGGTTATCGGGTCTAATTGGAATAAAAGGGAAAATTTAAATTGAGTGAACCACGATCAACTAACTTTAGTGCAAAAGAACAAGAAGAAACAATTATATATCTATATATATATATATATATATATATATATATTTTTTTTTTTTTTTGAGAATATTAATTCATCGAGATAATAGATTCTTTGCCCGAAAACTAGAAGAAATGTCTTACTTGACTCAGGTTCATGGATCCAAAACTTGGGAGATGAGGGCAGCCTCAAAGCTTATATGCAAAATGGATAGACTTCTCCCAAGTGATTTGGGACTCCCTTCCGTTAGGGCTTAAATTACAACCCGAATCCATCAAACCTGGCTCTAGTACCAAGATTCTCATCCCCAAAAGAGTTCTTGTAAGGTGGGGGCAACTTTTGAGGTTATATATAGAGTAGGTTGGCTTCTCCCAAGCGATGTGAGACTCCATTCCCTAGAGGCTTCCTTACATGATCAACAGTCATGATGGACTCAATTCATGTGGACTCTGGTTCAGCTTAGTATTTGACCAAGCGCGGGATCAAGCTTTCATCTGATGTATGGGAACCAAAAATTTAAGGTGCATTTGATTCAACTTTGGTTGAATATTGAGGGAAAATGCAAAGGTCTCTAATAAAAAGGGTTCCAAAATGCAAATAACATTTGGAAAAGTATATTTTGAAAACGCATTGAGAAGTAATTTTGACTTAAATGTCATTTGGTTAAAATTAAGTCAAAATTACATTTTATACGACCACTTTTTATAGGTCAGTGGAATCTTTATGCCCAAAACCCTGATTCAAATAGTCATTTATTTAGTACCTCCCAAGGATCAAGAATTGCCATTCTAACCCTTCTAGGAGGATTCCATCCACAAATGCAAAGTTTTTGGTTGATTGATATTGCTCATCATCATTTGGCTATTGCATTTATTTTTCTCGTTGCTGGTCATATATATAGAACTAACTTCGGGATTGGGCACAATATAAAAGATAAGCAACGACTGGAGTGGGAGAGTCAGAGTCGAAAAGAGGATTTCTTACTTCTTTATCTCATTTAAAACCATGCATGAAACTTTCATTTCGCACGGCTCCTAATTACTTTTGCGAATTTTTTATTTTAAAAAAGTCTCAAATAATTTTCGATGGAGCTAAACTGTCAGCGGGCCAAAACAACCACTTTCCAACCTCGCATGGGGTCGTCCAACCTCAAGCGAGGCAGCCCAACTTGAGGTCACCTGACCTAGGCAACCCTAGGCAATGTCAATGGTTGTCAGCCTCCGTTCAGCTCCTTTATGCAAACTGTGGAAAAAGGCCAATGAATAGTGAACAGCGCAAAGACTTGCATTCCAAAAGTGCTATCTTTAAATGGATCTCCGAAATTGCTTTGAACTAAAGATCTTTAGAGGCCTTTGGAGATGTAACCAAAGTTCTCCAAAAAAATCTGGCCAATCAAAACCAAAGGCGCTAAAGTCCAGGCTCTAGGCCCGCAGAATATCACATGCAGGCCCGAGGCAGAGGCGGGTGCATATGGAACCCACCGCACGAAACTGTAATCTCAGAAAAGGCAAGCTGCTTCCGAGGGTTTAGATGATGACAGGGACGTTGTTATTGGGATATGAAGTGGCGCTCTTGGCACTTTCTTGCCGAACCGAGGGGACCGTACAGGAGGGAGTCGGGATGGTGCAGATGCTTCCCCAGTGACGAGAGCTGAGCGACCCTTTTTTCACGTCCGTTGCGCCATCGGTTTTGCGAAGGTGGGTACTTGGGATTTGAGGCGAAGCTCCTGATCGGGGAGAATCCTTTCCTCCTCTCGCGCGCGCGCCCCGATTCGATTTCTCTCGCGTTCTTTGACGGGAACCGGACATGGGTTCGCGTCTGCTCTTCAGGCAAGCGAGGATCGGAGGTCCGAGGAACGGTCGGAGTTGGCTCAGTTCCTTCCATCATCTCTCGAGGCAATCTTTTTCCTTGACCCCACGCCTCGTTTTCCCGCAAGAAAGCTTCGTTCTTTTTTTGAAATTGGTTTTCAGTTCTTGGGTTGCTCGTATGTTTGACTGTCGGTTGATGCCATTCGTGGGGTTGGATTCGTTGACTTTCTTTGACGATTTCTTGAAGTTATTGATAGTGGGTCTCTCTCGCTTTAGGAGTCTTCTTTGTTTTCTTGAAATTTTATCTCCACGACCATCATCAGTCATCATCACCCGGAAATGCCAAGATTTCAGGAAGGCCACGTGGTTGTCAATGTTATATCTGATCCACGAGTTATAATCACTGGAACGTCACATCCCCCAGAAATGCCACGAGTTTACTTTTGATTCTGGATTATGGTTTCCTGAGTTTCTCACGTGTGGATGTTGTTGCTTTTCCACAGCAGATCTCTCCATTCTTTACCTTTTGCGACAGTAAATGCGGAGGAAATATCAGGTTCACGACCTGCTGAAGTAGAAAATTTTGGTAAGTAGTCAAAAAAGTTTTGCCTTTTCTCTCGGGAATGAAGCATGAAGCAAATCCACCCTCAATGAAATAAGGCAATCGCCATTTGTCTTTCACATGGGACATTTTCTGGATTTGTGTGGCCATGCTTTAGCAATGAACTAGTACATCTTCCTTTACCCTTGACTAATTAGATCATTGTCGGCAGACCTTTCTTTAAATGTTTGGCTTGTTTACCACTTGCTGTCTAATGTAGAATTTCTTTGCCTTCAGTGCAGGGTAACTGGACCAAATCAAAAAATTCGAACGAGATTTTGGATCCTTTAAATGGAGAACCTTTCATCAAAGTCGCTGAGGTGGATGAAACAGAAATACAGGTCCGCACCTTTATCTTATTGTTCTGGTCTTGTATTAACTCCTTTTTCTTGCTGGAAATCAATGATCATGACAAAGTAAATCAGTGAAAGTGTGTCACTTGTTGCTTGTTCTGGTGTAAACACTGACTAGAACCAGACTTCACATATCATTGTTGTTTAGTTTCAAACATGACTTTGCCAGTTTAGCCGCAGTCCCCACAAGTTACGATTCCTTGTTTAACTCTTTCACGGATATGAGTCCAATCATGGATACCTAACTAAGTTACTTTCATAACCATACATTTGGCATTTCTCTTAACTTAATGAGCTGGTTGTGCAGCCATTTGTGGAGAGCTTATCCAAGTGCCCGAAACATGGTCTACACAATCCCTTTAAAGCACCCGAAAGGTATGCTCTGGTTGTCCACAGATGGTTTTGGAGAGGCACTGCACTGAATATCAACAGAAAATGTTATTGAAGTTCTTTCCTGTTTTCACTGTTTATTTGGGAACTGAGACTCTGAGAGTAGAATATTAAAAAGGTTGGTAACTTCTTTGTTTGACACAGGTATCTTTTGTATGGAGATATATCAGCCAAAGCAGCTCACATGCTTGCGCAGCCAAAGGTTCCAATATATAAAACAAGTTTTTGAGATATTAATTCCTGTAGAGTGATCTTAATGTGAGAGTTGTACTTATGACTTCAGGTCTCTGATTTCTTTACCCGTTTAATACAAAGAGTCGCGCCAAAGAGCTACCAGCAGGCTTTTGGTGAAGTTTACGTTACACAGAAGTTTCTGGAGAATTTTTCTGGGGATCAGGTAGAATTTTTAACCAAATCTTTCGCTCATTAACATAGCAAAAAGAGCATAACTTTTAATGCAGAACGAAACCTTATAATGCCATTTTTTCTGCTCAAGTATCTAATTTTTGCCCTTCTCTGGTTATTCTTGTTTTTCTTTTCTGTTTGACCTGCCAAAATGTTGAACGCTAGATGAGAAGCCATATTATATTTCTCATACATAAGTTCCTGATTTCTCTGCAGCTGAAGACATGGAGTATATATCACTGAAGTCATTTTAGTGCTTGAAACATTCTCTTCTACTTATATCTAAGTTTGTCATTTCTATTTTTTTCTCCTGGCAGGTTCGTTTCCTAGCGAGGTCCTTTGGGGTACCTGGAAATCACCTTGGACAGCAAAGTCATGGTTTCCGCTGGCCATATGGTCCTGTAAGAAATTTTTCTTCTGTCATGTGATTTCTTCTTGCTCAATAAATTAGTCTTGTCTAGTGGATTGTGTAGTTTGAGATAGCTTTACAGTGGATTGAGTAGATAATTTTTGGTGTGAGTAGTAGGAGTTGCATCATCAAGAATGGTTAACTGGAAATGATTATTCAGCCACAAGTACTTGAGTGATACATTCAGTATAAATAAAAATTTCTAAGCTCATTTTCCCTATCAGAAGCATCTAGCACGGTCAAGAGCTGAGACACGAACGTGTATGCACGTGCACATACACAGCTCATGGACATTTGCATGGTCCTTTTCCTTCTCAAAGTGCTGAATTTATTTCTGAGCTCCAGTGACTTAGGGTTCTTATGAGGTGTCTGGTTGGTGAAGTTCAAGTGTTGCTTCCAGCAAATGATACATTTGTTTGTTCGTCAAGAATATTGTAGTATCTTCACTTTGACAATTAGATTATTCATTATGAGCAATCCTTATTGTGCCTGTAGGTTGCCATTGTCACTCCCTTTAACTTCCCGCTAGAGATCCCTGTTCTGCAGCTGATGGGTGCACTCTATATGGGCAACAAACCTGTTCTTAAAGTTGACAGCAAGGTAAGTTGATCTCATGTTAATGTCATTGCTGTAATAAGGTCAAACTGTCCAATGAGATATATTCATTTATTTGAAACTACTAATTGGGGGAATTCACATAATATTAGAATTACAATCTACACAAATTCCAGCGAACTCTGTCCATTTGTGTAGGAGGAATGGGGCCAAGGGGATAGGGAAGCAGCGGGAGCATTGGGGGACTGGCCTGATTAGAATCCTGTCAAAATCTGTTTTTGCTTTTGTATCTTCTATGACGTGATGCTTTGTAAAAATATGTTCAACGGGATTTATCTTGATAGGTGAGTATTGTAATGGAGCAAATGATGCGATTGCTTCATCACTGTGGGCTACCAGTGGAAGACGTCGACTTCATAAATTCTGATGGAAAGACAATGAACAGGCTATTATTCGAGGTTGGTATGATATTAGTTATCAGAAAAGTGGTTCATGCCTCTGATTCAGATTGCTTTTTATGCCTAAATCCATATATAATTAGTGTGAGACCAGAGATGACTTTTTGCGGCATGTAGACGGAAAATAGGCTGATGTTTTCTCTTGGTCGTATTTTGTTGTGTGAAGGAATGATTTCCATTGTTCTGTCATGGTGTGATGATTCAGATGAATGCACCAAAAGTGGACTTAATCATTAAGCAAATAAGGAAATGGATGCTTCTGTCCGTACTCTCCATTTCTTGGTCTTGATAAGTAGGAAATAGCTGACATCACTAATAGAATTCTGACACAGAGGGTTGGTTATTCTGATCGGCTTATCATGATTATAAAATCTTTTAATGGCTGATGACAGAATTAGGGTTTTTTTAACTTAATTTAATTCCGTGCTCTTAGAAATGTAAATGGTTGACTTTTTCTATTGTTTTGATTCTATAGGCAAATCCCCGCATGACTCTCTTCACTGGTAGCTCGAGAGTTGCTGAAAAGTTGGCAACTGATCTGAAGGGTCGGATAAAGTTGGAAGATGCAGGGTTTGACTGGAAAGTTCTAGGCCCTGATGTTCAAGAGGTTTGAGCGAGACGTTGAAATGTTGAAATATTCAATGATGGAATTTCTATCACGCAAACTGTCTGCTTACTTTGTTTTGTTGCTTATTGGAAGGTGGACTATGTAGCATGGGTTTGTGATCAGGATGCATATGCATGTAGCGGTCAGAAATGCTCTGCTCAGTCAATACTTTTTATGCATGAGGTTAGTTTTTCAGATAATGGTTCTCATATAATGTAGCAATTATACAGTAGGAGGTGCACATACTTGAGCATGGTGAATAAAAGACGAGAACCTTCATCATCTACTCCAGACATGCTTTTGATCCACTTGTGCATATTTTTGAGAAATCTTTATCTGTGGATCAAGCAGCATTGAACTTCGGAGTTTGGCCAGGCTGTCATATTATTCTAACTTGATTCATTTTGCTTTTATGCAGAACTGGTCTAAATCCTCACTTATTTCAAAAATGAGAAATCTTGCCGAGAGACGGAAGTTAGAGGATTTAACTATTGGCCCTGTCCTCACTGTAAGTATGATAGGTGTGCTTTTGCGGAGAATGATCTTCTCTCCTTGATGAATGAGAATTGTGCTAGAGAATCTGTCAGTGTCTCTTTATGGAGCCACACTGACTTAATTGATCATCCGATTGGCCTTTGTATTGGGGGATCAATTAAATATGACTGGAATTTTGGAATTAGAAACTTGGCATGCTGATTTTTAGCAAAATTGGATGGATGAAATCACTCAAATTGGATTGTGATGTTTGGATCTAGTTTTTGACATATCAGCTATTCTGATATTTTTCTTTTTCTATACAACCTCTCTTCATGTTCCTCAATAAATCATTCGTTGATTAAGTTCCTTTCTTCGTTGCAGTTTACGACTGGACAAATGTTAGATCACATGAGTAGCTTGCTTTGCATACCAGGTTCAAAGCTGCTCTTTGGCGGTGAACCTCTGGAGAATCATTCTATACCACATATATATGGTGCCCTAAAGCCAACAGCAGTTTATGTTCCTATTGATGAAATTTTGAAGGAAGAAAACTTCGAGCTCGTCATGAGAGAAATATTCGGACCATTCCAGGTATTCAGCAATAGATTCTATGTATGAATTAATTTGACCGAAATAGTATGCTTCTCTTTGGGCCTGTAATAGTCCGGTTCACTTGTCTAAAATCGTTCAACATTTCTAGTTGGATTTATTTGGAGAAATCTTGGGAAAAAGGTTGATGCTTTGTTAGGTAACTTGTTGATTGAAAAATGGAGATTCCTGGTGGATCTATTGGGATGCATAGAGGCATAATTGTTCTCCATATATCTTTTTAACCTACACGCAATATCAGTAGTTCAGACTAAGATTATATATGGCCATCCCTGTCGTCTGAATGAAGCAGTACATAAGTTCGAATGAGAAAGACATATTTGCCAGCGCTTCTGGTTGTCTAATTTTAATGCCTTTGATACTTATCAATTGTTGAAGATTGTGACCGAGTATAAGGATGATCAACTGCCGAAGATTCTTGATGCTCTTGAGCGGATGCACGCTCATTTGACGGCGGCTGTAGTTTCAAACGATCCCCTCTTTCTTCAGGCGAGTTTTCTGTCCCTATTCTTATGCTCCTCGACAAACTTTTGTTTCTCTTCTTATTGTTTGTTAAAAATATTCGGATAATGCTCAAAAACCCTCTTTTTCTTCCCCGTTGAGTCCGCTCGTGTATGCTTCGGTCTCTAGTTTTGATCGGCGGGAGCCGTTCTGCAGGAAGTTATCGGAAAAACGGTAAACGGGACAACATATGCTGGACTGAGGGCTAGAACAACCGGAGCTCCTCAAAATCACTGGTAGATAGAAACAGAACATTTTTCGCCATTCGGTTGACAGCTTAAGAACTCTACGTGCATATACAGATCACTGTTCATATATTTTGCTTCAGGTTTGGACCTGCTGGAGACCCGAGGGGTGCGGGAATTGGTACTCCGGAAGCGATAAAGCTCGTGTGGTCTTGCCACAGGGAGGTCATATACGACATCGGCCCGCTGCCAAAGCACTGGGAAGTCCCGCCACCTACCTGATTTTCGCCACAAGGAAGAGAGATGAGTGCACGAGGAACCGTGCATCCAGAACATCTCGTCAATACTCGGTACGGCTGAGGAATGTCCTCCAGACCCCGTCAGCTTTCTCTCTTGTTCAGGACAGGAAGTAGTTTTAAGTCGGCCCTGCAGGTAAACATTCCACAATAATCTGCTGATGACTCTAAAAATTGGAGACGACACGCCACGAGACGGGAAAGCGTTGTGCTATGTCGGGAGCGTGCGATCGTGTGCACGGACCGAATATCCGCTTTTTATGTGGCCGTGGCCGTGGCTTCTCCTTGATGATTGAACTGATCTGCTAAGATTTTAAGATTCATGTGATACCACAATGCACTCACTAGTCGTCGAAATCGACTAATCCGAAAGCCGCGCTCGGAGTAGACCCGTGATGGAGCGGATCATGAGCGGATCGATCCACGGGCTTGCTTGAGCCGGATGGTGGCGAAGGCTTACTCGGGTAGTCGCCAAATACTCGGTAGCTCTTAAATTCCGGCCGATCGGAGTAGGGAAAACGTACTGTTCGTTTTGTCCTTTGACGGGTCGACCTGGATCGCAAATTCTGTTCCATCTCATCTCATGCTCGAGCTAACGTGATCCCGATCGCGGATTGATCGTCTCCAATCCATATGGGAGACAAAAAATTGGTCCGACAGAATTGAGCTGACCTTTTGATAACCAGTTTTCCGGTGCGGCCTGGCCCGTTTTCTAAAACATTTGATCGATAACCCGAGCCCCATACCCGCCATCGACGGGACCTTTATTAAAAAAGGGAAAAGACCATTATTATATAAAATAAAAAAAAAAAAAAAAAGAAAAAGAAAACCTCGGGTTATGCCTGGTGTGATGCAAAATATCATGAAACTTTTTCTTGTGTCACCAGGAGTCAAATTAATAATTGGGTGGCACGTTTAGGGCTTGTTTGTTTATTTCTGTTTCTATTCCCTGAAGCACAAGTTTTTGTTCTTTTGTTCTGGAAAAAAAAAAAAAAAAAGAATAGAAACACGTTTGTTTATATTTTTTCTCGTGAATAGATTTGGAGCAAAGACGAAGAAGAAAAATTTATTTCTTATTCCCTAACAATTTTGAAAAAACACTTATTTTTTCTCCTTTTTCTTCTTCTTTGTTCTTTCCTTCTTCTTCCTTTGGCCAGTCGCCAGCCTCGGCCATGGTCAACAACTAGCCGTCGAGGGCCGACGACCTTGCCGGTGGCCGGGCAAGCTTGGCCTCACTAGATCTGGGTGAGCTCAAGCTCACTAGCCAAGGCGAGGCCGCCGGCGCGAGGCTCGCCTGGCCACCGAGGCCATCGGCGAGGCTCGACCTCACCTAGATTTGGCGAGGCTGAGCCTCGTAGTGGCGTGGCAAGGCTCCGGCGAGCTTGCGACCCTCACCCAGCCGATCACCGGCCGGCGATCGGCCACAAAGGAGAGAAGGAAAAAAATGAAAAATATTAAAAAATTAAAAGAAACAAAAAAATTGTACAAGTTTATCAAACACGTTTATGTTCTCGGAGTATAAATTTTTTCCAGTTACCAAATGTGTTATTATACTCATAAATTGTTCCATGGAATAGAAACAAAAAAACTATTTATATTTAAAAATTGTTTCCCGAAATAGAAACGTTACCAAACGCGCCTTATATTCCAGCACAAATTTGTCTAAAACTGTTATCGTATATTGGATGTAATTGTTCAGTCATTGTCATCTGCTATATGCACATGGCTTGTTTGTCATATATAAATTTGCGGTTGTTAGAGAAATCTGTTACAATGTTTTGAAAATGAATGCAAAACTATTAACATGTTTAATGATTAAGTAAATTAGGTGAAAGATGCACAAGCCGCTATGTAGATGATAGAATGTGTAAAGGACATTGTCAAAGACTATACTTGAAAGAACTAGAAAATAGACTTTATGTTGAGTCTAAATTTATTCGGACTGTGTCCAGACCTTGAGGCTAAATATGTTTAAAAGTAGACTCTAAAGATGAATATGTTCGAACTTAAGTCTAGATTGTGAAGTCTATTTTAGACGAAAGACACTCAAAATTTACATATAAAACATGAAAGTCCATAATGTGATGGTTTATAACATGATAGATTCAAAACGACACAATGTGATTCAAAATTAAATAAGTTCAAAACGAAACAATTGGATAAAACATGACGTAAGCCCAAAATATATAACGGCTAGTGATCTGGTTTTGATTTTACATCAAGATAAATTTGATTGACTCAATCTAATTGATTAAAAATTGGATCATGAAAATAAGAATTTTCTAAATGAAGAAGATTTATTTAAGGAAATCAAGATTCTATTTGTATGGGCGATTATAATCATCTGGAGATTCTGCTTCTGTCATTTAACAGCTACCTAATTTTCTTGATATAGATAAGTCAGGTAGATTGGAAGACGATCATTTAGATACTATTTAGGGGCTAGTTTGGAAGTGGATGAATATTTAAGGAGACCAAGGATCGAGGAGTAAGTAAGAGAGACAAAGCATATAATCTAAAATTCCAAAATCTTAGCGAACTTCCATTATATACTTGTCTTTCGTAAGCTTAAACGTTTGTGATCGTGAGAGAAATACAAAAAAAATGACTTAGTGAAATAGTGTGATTTATCACTAAATACTTGCACTTGAAATAATCTCTTGTGGATCATATAATGGAATCCAACTAGAAGGCTATCAACATGGGTGAGTGGACGTAGCCAAACCACTATAAAATCTATGTGCAATTCTCTTGTCTCTTAACTCTCCTTATTTAAGTTTGTTGCACTATTATAGGTTATCTCGGAAGTCTATTTGATTGCATAATAAATTATGAATATCTATTAGAAGTTAGGTGTTTCAAAAAACCAATTTTGTTCTTTATTTAAATTTGCGCAAATGTAACATGAGGGGTTAGTCTCTTGAAGACAATAATCTAGAGGCCACGGACTCGTAAACCAGATTTTGCCATGATGACCACGAGCTTTGAGGTCAAATTTAGATTCAAAGCTGGCGAACCCCGTGACCACTCGACCTCGAGACTTCACCAGAGTCGTGAGCGATTAACGGTGGTGGGGTTGACAATATCAATGTTCGAGACATTGAGCTCAGGCCATACTTGAATCATTGCTTTGACCACATGACGTTGTCGCTACTTGGACCATATCTCGGTAAGCATAAATCGCAATGCTCAAGGTCGACGCCACTTGGGCCCAAGCTTTGCTTGCTGCAGGGGTCGTCAGCCGGTGGCGGTCGACCCACGTCGGAGCGGCGGTGGAGCTTCGATCATTTGCAATCACTGCCTCCTTTCATTTGATCTATTTTGGCCTTTTCAGGTTTTACTTTTATTAACTTCTAATGATGTGCAGCATCGCATCAATGTCGCTTGTTCTTAAAAATTATTAATAATGCCATGTCGGATTCATATCACACTATAATGGAAGTAGCAACACGAAAATTTTTTAAGATATAAGTAATATGGATAAATACCATGAAAAATCACCAAACCAATACACTTATAATAGATTTACCTAAAACCAATTTTTACCCCAAACTGATATACATTTGATAAAATTTATCATAAACTGGTATATTTGTAATAAATTTACCTATGGTTAGTTTCTATTAAGTTTTAACGTCAAATTACTTAAGTTGGATAACATGTAATAATTAATTTTAGGGTTAATACTTTGAAAAACTCCAAACTTGTACACATGTGACAAATTTATCATAAATTATTTTTTTTTATCATGAAAAACCCCAAACTGGTATACATGTGACAAATCTACCACGACTAATCATAAAAAATCATAAACCGATACATTTATGACAAATTTATCCCAAACTAATTTATTCGACCGTAAAAAACCTTAAATTGATAAATTTGTGACAAATATACCCTCCGCTAAATTGGATTAATATCACAAAAAAATTACAAAAATTGTAAATTGTGACAAACGGAGCATAAAATCCCAAATTAGTATAGTCACATGTTATTTAACTTAATAATTTGAATATAAAATTTAACAAAAACTAACAGAGAATAAATTTGTCACAAGTGTATCAGTTTTTGGTAAATTGTCAAAGGTATACCAATTTGAGGTTTTTTGTGGTTAAAAAAATAGTTTGAGATAAATTTATTAACCCTTAATCTTATTCTTTGTTTGTCACAGTTGTATCATGGCATATTTGTCGCAAATGTACAAATTTAGAGTTTTTGGCGGTCGAATAAATTAGTTTAAAATAAATTGTCACAAGTGTACCATTTGTGATCATTTAGCATAAATTCTTCATAGGATATCAATCTGATCTTTTTTGTGATTAAAAAATTAATTTTTAATAAATTTATTATAGATGTATCAATTTAAGATTTTTTTAGGGATGTCAATCATTCATGATACGATACGATTGGTTAAGGTTCTTTTTGCCGCACATTTTTCTGTAAAAAAAAGAAGAAGAGAAAATGATGTGATCCGACGGTCCAGATCTGTCGCTGTCGGCCTCCGGTTGGACACCGACTGCAGTGCACCTCGACCGGACCAAAGAACGCTTGCTGGAGTCCTCCTCCTCCTCCTTCCTCCTCGCCAGACCCGAAACCCCGCGCGCTCGTCTCCTTCCCTGTCCCCGCTCGTCTCAGAAACCCTAAATCTCCCTCTCTCTCTTCTCTCTCTCTCTAGAAGAAGAAGAAGAAGAAGAAGAAGTCGTCTATGAAAATCCCGTTGCTCCGCCTCGGCGATGGATCCCGATCACCGCGCATGGCGCCCCGCGCCTCCTCCAGGTAGCGGCCCCTGCCCCGTCTGCTCCGCCCCGCACTTCCCCTTCTGCCCCCGCCGCCGCCGCCGCCGCCCCCGTCCTCCGCCTTCCATCCCGCCCCGGGTTCCCTCCGCCCGACCCGACCCTCGCCTACACGGGTACCGACCCGCCGTCTCTCCCCCTCCCCCGCCGCCGCCGCCGTTCTACGGTCACGGGTTCGGCGATCCGAGGAATCATCACCGCCACGGGTACCCCGATCACGGCGGGGGCGATCTCGGGCAGCACCCCGATCGGTTCCGCCCTAATGGTTACGGCGGCGCCAATGGGTTCGTTGGGGAGGGCGAGAGGAGCTATAAGAAGATGCGAGTGGCGGAGCCGAGTGGCGATCCGAGCTTGAGCGGCTACGCCAATGGGAATCGGGACGTTTTTCCTGGAGCTTCGTTCGACAACGAGCGCCGATTGAAGCTGATTCGGGATCATGGGGCCGCGGCAGGCGGGAACGTGGGGTATGGTTTTGATAACAGCAGGGATGGGACGGGCGAATTGGGCGCGAAGAATATGCAGAAGAGCTATGGGAATGGGAGTATACCATCCGACGGTGAACAGCAATACTATATGCAGAAACGCGCAAATGAGTATCAGGCCGAAGTTCCCGGCATGAAAAGAATGTATCTTGGCCAGAGTGGTGGCGTTTCGAGGGACGATTACGGTCGTAGCTATCAGCCACCGCATCAGCCTCATGCAATTCAATCAGGGCAGGTGCAAAATCACCTGGCACATGCTGAAATAAGAGATGGAAATCAGCCATTTTATGCCAATCATGGTCCAGTTGGGTATCAGAATTTCCCTGGAATGGCTCCATATGGTGCCCCGAGTTTAGGCGCAGGAGGAGGTTACCCGCCGCATCCTGCTGGGCCTGGCATGAGTGTCGCTCGCCCTCCGCTTCCTCCATCTCCTCCGCCGCCCCTGCCTCTTGATCCGTCTGGTTACCCTTCATTAGAACAGAAGGCACATTCACCGTTGCCGTCGGTGCCGTCGAGTTCTCTGTTTCGCTTGCCTTCGAGCTCTTCTAGAGTGTCTCCTCCGTATCCTCCAGCACCTGGGAATCATCACCTTCAGCACTATTACCGGGGTGGACAAGCTCCTACTGTGTCTGCTGGCTTTGTCCCAGAGGTGTGGTTTTTACATGTCCTTTCTTTACATGTTCTTCAATCTTGTTGGTCCATCTTATGCTGATCATGTTGATATCTATTGTTTGGTACTTTTGAAGGAATATAAGGCCATGCAAGGGAACTCAATGAGGCAGTATTCTGGGCAGGGTCCACAGCTTCCATCACAGCAATTGCCTTTGCAGAAGCCAAGAATTGTCGATGCTTCCCATATTTTTAAGCCACCTCATAGAATCAGTCGACCTGATCATTTTGTCATAATTCTTAGAGGGCTTCCAGGTAAAATATATGATCTTAATTCTGCTCTTTTTACCTTTATATTAAGTTGACTGCTTTTTGAGTGTAAGGACTAAAAATCAAATGTGAATGCCTGCTTCTGATTTGTGAAACTTGAAATGATGTTGTTACTGTATGTGTTGTGGGTAGTCATATTCTAGGAGCTATTATGCTGGGTGGAAATAAAGAGGGTCACTGCATGTTATTAAGTTTCACACGTGTAGTGAAATTTGTGAAAACATTAAATTGATGAATTCAGTAAGGGCCAAGAATATGACACTTTTCTGATAGAGATCAGCCATTTGATTTCCAACGTCATCATACTTATGTATATTTCACAGATGTTAAATTTAGTGGAAATTTGTTAACTGATGTTTGTCAGATGGTTGGTTCTGTGATCATTTATGTTCTCATTGATTAGTGGGGGTTGAGAAAGATTTGTGAAATTTAGTAAATTATCTGGAAAGTGTTGAGGTAGATGCTGGATAGGCTGTGTTTAGAAATCTGTTAGCTTGATCACTTTCATCCAGCAAATGTAGATATCTACTGTTGCTATTTGGCTGAAAAAAGGAAAAAATCGTAGCTATGTGTCATATGCATGATTATATGCTGTCAACATGAAAATGTGGGCAGAAGAATGCAATTGGTCATGCACCTACTGTCAATTGGGAAGCACATTTATGGTTGATGTGTTTGTTTATGCCAGGAAGTGGAAAGAGCTACTTAGCCAAGATGCTGCGGGACCTTGAGGTTGAAAATGGTGGTAGTGCTCCACGAATTTATTCTATTGATGATTATTTCATGACCGAAGTTGAAAAGGTTTGGAATTTCTATATTTTTCTGATGCTATATATGTCCTGAATTTCATGTTTTGGCCTTTTGTTTATGGCATTGCATGGTTTTCTTTTTGTGAAGAGCTTCATAATCTTCATCTACTTTTTCAGATTGATGAGAATGGAGCTTCAAAGTCTTCAGCTGCAAGCAAAGGCAAGAAGGCTGCTATGAAAAAAGTGATGGAATATTGTTATGAACCTGAAATGGAGGAGGTAAAGCATTAGTCTGTATGACGAATAGGTTATTATTTCTGGCAATGGAGAAATTACATAGGAAGAAGACAAGACAGTCTTAGAATTTGTAGTATACAACCGAGAGTATATAAAAGTGGGTGTAGAAACATAGAGTGGAGACAAAACAAGCTTTAAGAAATAGACCAATCTGAAGCTTTTCTAGCATCTCTGTCTTGATAATTGTCAAATGTAGGAAATGAAATTGAATGGAGGAATACTAGTTGAATTGGATTTGGCTTGAATTTCTCCTGTAAATTATACATCTGTACTGCAATCATGAACTCTAGGATATTTCTGTTTTGCTTCACATTGTTCTATCTTAAGTCATTTAAAAGGGTAGTTGATCTCTTTTCTTTCAATTTTAGGCTTACCGGTCAAGCATGCTGAAAGCATACAAAAAGACTGTTGAGGAGGGAACTTTCACCTTTGTAATTGGTATGAATATTCTATTTTGGTTTACGCAGCCATAGAAATTTGGAGTCATTTCGTTTTAAATATCTACTTCCATTTTGTCTTTTTATGTGCTGTTGGAGGCAAATATTTATATCTCAAGCTCTATTTAGATGAACTCTAAAGATGATGGGGCTTTGCCCTATTCTTTGATTAGATTGTTTGATGCCTGTAGTGGCAATGGATATATGTAGTGTATTCGATTTTGTCTGTGATATTGCTGGTAGAAAACTGAATTGTGCTTTTACACTTAAGGATGTTGCACCTTAAGGATTGGCTAATCATTGCAGAAGACATTTCAAGTTGCTCTAGATTCATACATCTCAAAAAAGAGTTGCTAGTTTCACCATCATGCGACCAGTAATTGACAGTTTGATTGTACATTAAGTGGATGCAGTGTCAATGCACTGCCTTCATTTTAACTAACCACCAATGCAGTTTATGGTTCGGCAATTGACCCTTTTCTTCCTGGTATGTGTGCCTGGTCTTAGTGGATGACCGCAATCTGCGGGTTGCTGATTTTGCTCAATTTTGGGCAATTGGGAAGGTATATCTTCAATCTCTTATCTCACCACCCCTGCGAGCATTTGCATTCACATGTCGTGTTTCCTTGGAATGTTCTAGGGATCCTGGTCCTTGTGTTTGTGACATTTCTTGTGATTTGCCTTATGTTTCTCTGTGTTTGTTGCTGTGTTCACTTAAATCACAGTTATTCTCTTGGGATTCGTCTTGAGTGCTACAGTGGTCTATGTCTTACATCTTGAAGCTGGGTGTCCAGCTCTATTCCTAATAGGACCATTTTGAGGTCAGAAAAAGGGAAAATATTTGGTGGACTAGTTTAAGGGAGCTCTACTGATAGGTTGTCAGATAACCTTGTCCTCCATTTCCTTCTGGACTTTAGAAGTGCATTAATTACTGATTAAAAACGTTAAAGCTTCATAATTTACCTGTTCTGATCTTCACAAATAGACAGTGGAGACCAGAGAGGGCCTGCTTAAATAAGAGATTCTGAAAAGCATAATTTTAATCCCCTATATTCCAGCCTCACAGGGCCTGCTTGAACAATTCTAGTTTTTCAAAGTACCAAGATTGACTGTGAAAGCTGGAGTTTTTGACACAGTATTTTCCTTGTCCAACTGCTCCTACATTTACTGAATCATCTTCTTTTCCTTGCCCCCTCTTTCCTCTCTCACAGCAGTATCTAGATTTTCTTTTGGGGTTGGCAAATAAATCGAATGTGGAATGTGAAGATTCACCTTCACTTTTTCATAAGTAATTGTGGGAGGAAAGAAAAAGAAGGGGTAGGGTTGGTGGTTTTTTTTTTTTTTTTTTGGGGGGGTGGGGTTGGGGTTGTTTAAGGCCTTAACTCAGTACCACTAGGTCTTGCAAAGGTTAGGCAAGACTTATTTTGGAGTAGCATCCCCTAAATTCAAATAAAGTCTCTGAAAGTAACATTAGAAATACTAGTGGGACAATAATGTCAGAGAATATTTACTTGTTGAAGTCTCTCAAGCACTCTGGGTCTTTGTTTCTTTGTCAATGAATCTAGATATGCAGTGCTCAGGCAAACTAGAGCTCAATTTACCAGTAAGGCTGTCTTCACTGACTTGTCTTTGGTTCAGATCAACTAATTCTCTTCTTATGGAGAACTGAAGGGCCTGTTTGTTTACACTTAAAAAAGCAAAAAGTACCTTTTTACTGTCTAACCAAAGTTATGATTCAAATTGCAAAATTTTTTGAAAAGATTATATGGTAATTTACATATCAATATTTGAAGGTTGTGCAAGTTTGAGGAGTTTCGGATTTAATTAAAGTCAAAGTGTGTGAGTTACAAGGTTTAGGTTAAGCGAAAAGTAAAAGTCAATCCAGAGAAATCTTAAGTCCTTCCTAAGGAAAAGGTGATGGAGGAAATTTTGTGTTATTCGTGAGGGCTTGCAACTCATTGCCACTTTTCCTTGACTAAATCTTCATCTTGATCAGCATCTTTAGCAAGGCTCCTAGTTTACGATCTTAAAGGCATGAGTTGATAGACTGGGAGAGGAGAATGTGGAAGAGAGCATGGTTTTGGAGAAGTGGGAAACTCATGCTAAAACTGAGCCCTTTTTAGTTTCTCTAATAATTATAGGTTGTGATGGTAGCTCCATCACAATGTGATGTTCATATTCTCTTCTGGTTTTTCTAATTTTTCCCTTCTCTTTTCAGACATCAGGCTATGAAGTTTACATTTTAGAAGCAGCATACAAGGACCCGGAGGTGAATTTCTGCATTAACTTTGTTCTATTCAAAATATCATGCTTAGAGTTCCTAGAGAAATCCTGGATATAATAGCTTTGATTTAGGCAGGGTGGCCAGGGCCCTCTGTGTCGAGTGTATGGCTTACATAGGTCTGGTTATTCCTGTTGCATAATATACTTGCCTTGTCTTGGATTTAGGGTTGTGCTGCTAGGAATGTCCATGGCTTTACCCTTGATGACATACAAAAGATGGCAGGACAGTGGGAAGAAGCCCCAGCCATATATTGGCAACTTGATGTTAAGGTTTGAGAGCCTTTAATTTTCCCTAGATCCTAATTTTTAGAGAGTTACACGAAAGTTTTATGAGCTCTGTGAATTAAGGTTATTTTTTACTTTTTTGTGTTCATTTAATACAATAGATTATTTATTACATGTTTCTGTTCATGAAATACAATTAACTAGTATCATTCTATTGCATGGCAGTCATTATTCCATGGAGATGATCTCAAGGAAAGTGGGATTCAAGAGGTAATATAACATGCACTTGTGTTTGATTGCACCTTAGTGGGATCTACATAATTTGTGTTGACATGCTTAATCCACTGAATAGCAATCTTTGCTACATGAATAGAAAAGATATATGTATTTCACATAGTGTGTGAAGCTGTCTTTTGTGCAAGTTTGCCAATAACAAGTCTTTCAGCTGTGAATTGATACTTTCTTGGTTTACTTAACCGTAAAGGCTTGGACCATTATTAAATTTTGCTAAATGCATGGCTAGGTAGTATTTGTCTTAACAGGCCCTTCATTGTGCTTCCTTGATTTATAGGTGTAAATGATCTTCCATCAGTGGAATTTAGTTTAGAACACGACTCTTCTGGAAGACCAATATGTTGCATTCGTTTTTTGATAACTCTTTGGAGAATATTATGAATTCTACATTACAATTTAGTTCGTTGGGAGATCAGGGATAGTACTGGGAATCTCATATAGTTTCCCGTGTTCCAGGTGGACATGGATATGGAGGATGATCAGGATGAAAGTCTTCCTGTAGTGGAAGGAAAAAAATTAGAGAATCCCAAGGATCCTCCTCCTGATGGTGATGCACCACATGTTATATTTCAAGTTCACTCTCATGGTTCTTCTGATTTATTGATTCAGGAAAAGATTAGTCAAATTTCTGAGCTTTGGATTTGAAAGCCCTTCTCAATTTGATCTGTATCATCCAATAAACATTTTATATGCATGCATCTGTTCATACTAACTATCATGCCAGAGTTTTCTATTGTTTGGAAGCCTACTCCTGAGTCCTTGTTGTGATGAAAATTGGTTTTCAATGTGAAGGTCATCTGTTCATGCTAAATGTCGTGTTAAGAGTTTTCAATTTTTTGGGAGCATGGATGTGAGACCTTGTCATGAAAATTGGATCCACTCTGAAGTTGGTTGTTGGGATTCAATCTGGAGTTATTTGACTTATCACGTCTAAAAGTAGTTTTTTGGTTGTGGTAATCCTGCTATAATCTGGAAGTTGTAACTTTTTATTGTGTTGATGATACTACCACTGGGGTAGAAATTGTCTTCAGATGTTCTGATGTCATGTCGTTGACCTGGTCTATACCAAAGGGGGTATGATTTATCAGTAAAGTTAGAAATGATGCGTCCATTATGCACTGAAAGAAATTTCTGGGGAGCATTGAAACTTGCTTCTTTCCAGAGTGTTCTTCCACTAGCTGTTTTAACTACTTTACCGAGAACAGTATAGCAGCCTTTTCTGACATAGTTTATGCAGTGACCTGCTCCTTTCCATAAGAAGATGCTTAGATTTTCTTAAATGCGCTCTACCATTATTCTAATTCTATATGCAATCTATGCTGACAACCAATGAGATCGCTTGGATTTAGGAGTGTTTCCATTGGAACATAGTGAAACAGATTTAATGTCTACAAGTCTCTGAAAAAGCGAAGATCCTGCAGTCCTAGAGTCAAATCTGCCCAAAAGTTATTCTTTCAAGTATGATCCATTCGATAAAAAATAAGCTGAGTTGTTATCTTAAGCTAATTTCCTTTGGGTAACGTTGGAACTGGTTTCTTTAACCAAGATGCTATTTTGCTTGGTAAAAATGTTTGCTTGTGAGAACTCATAATGTGAGTTCTCAGCTGTTCTCTTGGTGCTTTCTATATAAATTAATTACTTGGCGCATATCTTTTGTGATATTCCATTTCCAGATCTTTAGGGAGCTTGGTTGATTTAACTATTTCAGAAAATATTTTTGTGCTTTGCATTTTGCTGCTATTGTACTATCTGACATGCATTATGCCTTTTATTTGTGAGTTCCTAGTTTTGATGGTTTTTTCAGCTTACCTCATTTCCCCAATATTTTCAGAAGATTTCTCCAAAGATGAGGAGAGAGGGGATGGAGGAGGAGACCATATAACAGAAGTGAGAGAATTGGGTAGGAGTAAGTGGTCAGAGAACCTAGAGGAACATGAAAATGAAGAAAAGGTTGAAATGCGAACCAGTGTATCTGCTCTTTCTGGCTTGGTTCAAACATATGGCAAGGGAGGAAAATCTGTACGCTGGGGTGATCAGGTCTCTTCTAAATTTTCATATGATTGTTTTCTAAACAAGTACAGTTGGAGGAGGTTATTTTTAGCTGGCCAAGCCATATAGTTTAAGTGCAATCTCATAGTCAATAATTATTAATGCACTGGGGAACCTCTTGTACTTCTAGTGTTTAATTTACTTATTAGAGTTTTGTGGAGTTTGTCCATGGCTGATTAGTGAAAGCTTTTTGACCTAGAACAAAATTGATGGATATCATGGAAAGCTTGCTTGAAGATATCGCTTAGGTGTTGATAAAACATTTGGCATATAAAAGTTCCCTGGCAAACAAACAACTTTCTGTTAGCAACTGCATCTGTGTTTTTGTCCCTAATAAATGTGATAGTCTTCTAGTATCTCTTTCCTGATATACTGCTAAATTTCAGGCATAAACCTCCTTTTGGATTAACTGAAAATGCAAATTTAGATTTCCTTCGGCTATTTGCACATTTTCTTGTCTCTTCTGCATCTTACTTTTTGTACATGATGTTATGAACTTCAGGCTAAAAATACTGGGTTCTTGATCGGTGCTGCAAAGAAGGCCAATGCATCATCTTTGGTGATTGGACCGGGTGCTGGATACAACTTGGTGGGTAAATTGGCCTTGCTAACCTTTTGAATCTCGAACAGACTGAATTATACTAAAGGGAAACAAATTTTTCTGTTTTTCCTATCGCTATTCCCTTTTAGTGCTTTCAGATGCAAGTAAATAGCCGTAGGGCTGCACGTGCGCCACTTAATGATTGGTTGGACTTCTTTTTTTGAGATCCATTAAAATGCGATTTTTTTCCCCTGCATACCGAGTAACGGCATACATATTTCTCGTCCTATCATGTACTTTCATTAGCTGATTCTTGAATCTTTTGTGTGTGGCTCCTGCAACTGCAGAAGACGAACCCATTGCCTGAAGAAGGTAATTTGACGGGGAGCTATAGCAGTGAACTGAAGAGACAGAGGAGCATGTTCCAGGACCGAATCAGGGCGGAACGCGAGTCATTCAAAGTAGTATTCGACAGGAGACGTCAGCGGATTGGTGGGCTTGATTTGGAGGAGGAATAGAGAACAACGGAACCGCTTAGGCCCCCTGAATTCTTATGTCGCCTCTTTACTAGGCTGTAATTTGGCGGCATTTGTTGTAGATTAGTAATTTAGTAAACGCTGTAACTTGGCTCGCCCTGAAATTTTCAGCTGTAACAGGGGAAGTCCTCGCTCAAAATTAATGAAATAACTCCTTTCGCCATCCTAAGTGGGCTCATACCGTTCATTGTTTTCTCTGTGTCGTACTGTATCTTCTTCGACGGGCACTAGCCCATAAACCTTAGCGGCTTGTATGGATAAGAAATCGCCTCCGGGCATCGTCAGGTCGGGTACTCATCTTCGAAGAGGGGCAAAATGTCGAAATTTTGATCGAGGTCCAATTTTCACGGCTCGAAGGAGACCAAAGTCTGCCCTATATGGATAAGAGGCCGTGAACTGATGTGTACTACAGATGACATTGTCCTTCTAGCCGGCGAGCGAGTATGATTTGAACAACTTCATCGGTTAGAACTAGTTTCCGATGCATACCTCAAGAAAGGTGGAAATTTCACATGAAATTCCGTCGCCCGTGTCATGTATTCGATGTAAAATTGTGCCGAGCTCCTACAGAGCAAGGAGCAATATTCCCGCCAAGCATGGCCGAAACAAGAAGGGACGAAGTACAAGGGAAAAAGAAAAAAGATGCCAACTTCATCGCGCTTGTCCTCCACGGGCGGCGCCCTGTGAAGTGTGAACACATCACGTGTCGTATAATCCACCAAGACTCTTACGGCAATGGAAACAGACAAACAAACAGCGGTGAAAAGAAGCAAAAACCATGTTCACATATCATGGCGAGAGAGAGGCATTTCCTCTTTGTGGCGCATGAGCATTTTGAATATTTATAGCATCTCCACAAGCCAGTAGCATAGCACAAACAAGGAAGACAGACACCCTCCTCTCTTTCTCTCTCCCCCCTTTCATGGCGATTGCCGCTGCCGGAGGTGGAGGAGGAGTGGGGCGCTTCCTCGCCGGCCTCGTCGACTCGCCGGAGCCGTCGTCCTCAGCTTCCGGCTCATCATCCATGGCCTCCAGGCTCTCCTTCCACTTCCGCGCGGGCGTATGAAACTTGACACAATGCTCGTCGCTTCCCCACTCCTCCTCCTCCTCCATTCCTGTCTTTGCGACTAAGTTTGATGTCCGGTTGTGTCTTGCGAATTTGCAGAGGTATCTTAGTCCCCGCTCGCTGTCCATGAACGGCTGCGAGGGGGACCCCGCGGCCCCCATCGGCACCGCCGAGACCCGCAGCTTCCCCGCCGTGGCCACCCCGGGCCTCGCCGCCGACCGCCTCGGCTCCGCCATCGCCGCCCTCAAGGCGAGCCCGCCGGCCGCCGGCTCCGGCATTATCCGCCTCCAGGCAAGTCGAAAAGAGCTTTCGTGTCGTCCGCAGTAACTGGCCAAAAGCGGCGTCGTTGTCGCGGTCGTCAACGGATAACATTTTCGATAGAATCCTGGCCAATGGTGCTCGGCCACGTGTTCGGCCGGGATTGGCTCATCGGATTGAGCGCAACGGGGAGAAAAAATAGAATAAATAATTTCCGCTTCTTTTCCCGCGCGATTGTTCATCGCTCCTTCTCTCTCTCTCTCCCGCCGCAGGTGCCGATCCACGAGAAGATCGAGGCGATCGACTGGCTCCACTCCCAGCGGCAGCTCCTCCCCCGCTGCTTCTTCTCCGGCCGGAGCTCCGGCGGCGGCTCCGACTGCTTCCTCGAGCCGCCGCCCGTCGCCGCCGGCAACGGCAACGGCAGCGGGCGCCTCCGCCGCCGGGCGGAGCACAGGCTGGTCAGCGTCGCCGGCGTCGGATCCGCGGTGTTCTTCCGCCGCGTCCGCCCCTTCTCCTACGAGGATTGGCTGTCCATCAAAAGGTAACGCGGTTCGCGGCTCGTGCTTTGTCTCTCCGTTGTTCTGTATAGACGGATGCAGTCTGAAGCGCACGAGCAAAGTCAATCCGTTCTGTGTATATCGCAATTGGAATGAACTCGAATGAGCAGCTAGGCCGGGCGCTTCGATTTTTCCGTTTTTTCATGAACTTAGTTCAGCTAGGTGAAGCTTCAGCAAAAGAGTGATTGGGGAATTAGCAGATGAGACAAATCGTTTTCGCTGGGGTTTGTGGGAGATATTCGCGGTTGACCATGATCGAGAGTTCATTTTCCGTTCAATTTTATAGGTTCCTCTCCACAAGCTGCCCTTTGATCCGTGCTTATGGAGCAATTCGCTTTGATGCGAGATCGAACTTGTCGCCGGAGTGGGAGGCTTTTGGTTCGTTCTACTTTATTGTTCCTCAGGTAAAAACTAGTGCCGTTCTTTTGAAGGACAAGTTGGGAGCCATCGATTTTGGAGTACTAATTGTAGACTCTTCTAGTTAATGGCAGGTTGAGTTCGACGAGCTCGAAGAGAGCTCTATGCTTGCAGCTACTATTGCATGGGACGACGCCCTTTCTTGGACTTGGGAAAAGGCCATAAGTTCGCTTGAAGCTACAATAAACCAGGTCTATCTTCATTTCCTGGATGACACGTCTGATTGAGCCACGCTCTGTAGATGCAAGGAATGTGCATCTGATGACTGCATTGGTTTTAAATTTTGTAGATATCGTCGCTTGTGATGAAGTTAAGAAAGGAAGTGCCTAAAGCATTCATCTTAAGTAGTAATCACGTTCCCAGCAAGACCTACTGGGATCTAGCGGTGAAGAGAGCTTTGCAGATGATTAATGGTGATGACTCTGCCCTCATTAAGGTAATGAATGGTACATGTGTATCATTGCTGTCGTCAGTGGTTATCAAGGGTCTGTCACTTTTTCTACTCATACCATCAGACTGTCATCTTTGTTCTGATGTACCGTCTTTTCTCCCTGAAAACGCGTCTTATTCTCCTTTCACTGGATTCTTATTGGTTTTTCATTGTATCTCTCTGAATTTAGGTTGTGCTAGCACGAAGCAGCAGATTCCTTACTGCTACAGACATTGATCCTATAACATGGCTTGCTTGTTTACAGGTATTAGTTTGCATGTTGGACTTATATCATGGCTTAATCATTAGTTAGGACGCTAATGTGAAAACCAAATTTTCAGATTGAAGGGGAAAATGCTTATCAGTTTTGTCTTCAGCCGCCTAATGCTCCAGCATTCATTGGAAACACGGTAATTATGATTATCTTCATATTTTAATTTCTCTCTCTGGGATTAATGGGTGTTCTATTTTTGACTTGAATAAACTTTGCGAATAGCCAGAGCAACTATTTCACAGAACCTGGCTTAGTATCAGCAGTGAGGCTTTGGCTGGAACACGTGCTAGAGGTGAATCAGTGGCTTCAGATCTCCAAATAGAACTTGACTTGCTTTCAAGGTCTATATTTTCGCTACAGAAATAGACCTTTTAGCACTGTGTGCTACTTTTCAGATGTGCATTCTCTCTAATTTCTCTTCTAATTTTCCTCTTATTCATATTTTTCAGTCCAAAGGACCATCTGGAGTTTACTATAGTGCGGGAGAGCATAAGAAGAAAATTAGAGGCAAGTCTTTTGTATTCACCTTTTGAACTGTTCCTTGCATATGATGTGAGTTTTTCTCAATAACTAGTCACTTTTACTCATAGTTCGAAAGTAGCTTTACATGCTAATGGGCCTTAAAGTATCTTGCATGGATGACCCCAAGCCATCATTGCCAACATTAATGAAGGTGGTGGATGCATGAAGTTGGCATGCTGTTTCTGAAAAGAGGAGACATTTGAAAAGATTTTTATGTTTGCTGAGGGCTCATGCAGGAAGTGAGCATGCTGTGAGGGGAGGAGCAAAAGAACACTCATGTTTCCTTTTGCTCAATATCTATAAGTTTTCCTTGAAAGGAAGGGAGATCAGTTTCCTTAGATCCTTACTCCATACTAGCATGACCATGTAACCAGTAAAACAGAGCTTTGCCGATTGACACACTGATAAAAGGATCCTTGTTCAGAGAGTGCACAAGCTAGTTTTTCTCCTTGTCTTCATAATTATGATCTCAGAGGAAGTAGCTTGTACAGTGATTTTGCTACTGTAGTGATAAACGTTCTCTGAGGACAAATATGGAACATATTTGTTTACCTATAGAAACAGTAAATTCACTTCTATTGCTGTTTTTGTAGGCTGTATGTAGTGGAGTAGTCGTAGAACCAAGAAAAGCAATTCGTAAACTTTCTAGAGTTCAGCATCTACATGCTGTTCTGGCTGGTACATTGAGAAGTGAAGATGATGAGGTAAGAGTCTGGTCGCCCTTCCATTATCATCGTCCTGATTGATCTTTAGATGTTTGTTATCATCTTATGGCGATGAGTGTTCTGATGGAGTTCAATTGACCTTCTTTTTTCTTTTCTTTTTTCTTTTTTTTTTTTTTTTTTTTTTTTTTTTTTTTTTGTGGTTATTACAAAATTTAGCTGACTATTGTTTTGCCAGTATGACGTTCTGTCTTCTCTCCACCCGAGTCCAGCAGTTTGTGGATTTCCAACAGAAGAAGCAAGGCTTTTAATTGCTGAAACTGGTAACTTCATTTGAAACCCAACTGTTGCATATCCATTTGTTTTCGTTCCTCTAATTTGTGTGGCAGCTTTCAATCTTCAAAGGTGTGAATATGATGTAAAATCCGTTGTTTTGCTGGGATTGTCGGAAGTCATGACTTCTTACTTTGCATAAATTGAAACATGGGATTTCCCATAGAAAGATCGAATTAGTTTCACAAATTTAAAGCATGTGCTACACTACAATCTGATACTTCTCTCAGAATGGTTGCTCATTCTTTAACACTATTAACAACTAAGAGAATGTTATAGTGGTCTAGTGTCTGGCAGCCTTAATGAGAATATTGCCTTGCTAACTTCTGTTTCTGAACCACCGTAGGAGAACCTCCCTGCTTGCTTGCTTTCCAAACTACCAATTGTTAATTGGTACATCTATATTAATGTTTCATTCTCCCTGAATGCTTTTCTTCGCAGAGGTATTTGACCGAGGAATGTATGCTGGACCTGTGGGCTGGTTTGGAGGAGGAGAGAGTGAGTTTGCTGTTGGTATTAGGTCAGCCTTGGTTGGAAAGGTGATCCCTCCAGATTTTTATTTTAATTAATTAGATGCATGTCCTTTAAATGAAACTATTCTTCTGGTGCCCTGGATCCAAATGCTTCTTTGCTTTGGTTTATCTAGCGAAGATAAGTGCATTGTTGTCCCATAAATTAGTTCTAAGGAATTAACCTAAAACTTTGAATGCTTATGCTGGGTTTCAGGGTCTTGGTGCTTTAATTTATGCTGGGACCGGGATAGTGGAAGGAAGCGATCCATCTTCCGAATGGGATGAACTGGAAATCAAGATATCTCAGGTATATGACATGTATGCTCTGCTGTCTATTTTACTTCACTGACGACCTTTAAAGCTTGACATTGTAGAAGAATAAGAATTTTCTGAGAGGTGATTTCCTAGCATCACTAACTTAATGTACCAAGAATATTAGGAATTTCATATTTGTTTATGCAGTTCATGAAATTGCTCAAACTTGAAGTGCCTTCACGACAAGAGTTGATGACTTAGGGATAAGCATACTTAAAGGTCAGTGACTGTAAGCTCTACATTTCTTTTACTTTCTTCTTGAATCATATTTTGCAACTATAGCTATGAAATTGCAATGAAGTTGGCGGTATTCATGATTTATAATAGGAAAATGTTAACAGTCCAATGTGTTTTCAGAACCACCATTAGCAACCTTCTAACTAGGCGTTTTGAGGTCTTGGAATGCTCCCAGGCAAACTGAGATGGGGCAATGACTGTCATTGGCTCAAAACGTCAGTTTATCATAGACACAGCAAATTGGACAAAAGTACCTTCTCTTGTGAATGATCCATGTGTCTGTTTGAATATGTGGGGATAGATGTTCTTGCTATCTCAGTCACTTCATCACATGTATTCCAGTATGTTTCCTGAACATTTTCGTGAATGCTGAATAGGGTTTGTTTCATGCTCTCTGTGACAACTGATGTACTGAAGATCACTAGATTTCGGATACAGAGGTTATTGTTACCAAGTAGTCTGCGCTCTTCAGTTTTTGCTTTTCTACTTCTGCCCATCTTGTTGCCTCTTCAAGTGATTGATCCTGTACCTAGCTTTTTCAAAAATCAATCCTCCTGGCATGGGTCTTTGTTGGGTATCTTTACTCTCCGCTGTAGGACATCTTGTTGCCACTTACTGTCTACTATTGGCATCACCACTGGTATAGTCTTCAGTCTTTATTAAGAATTTTTCTCCAGAGGCAATTTTAAACAAAATATACCTTCTGAACTAACTTTATTAATATCACCAGAAGATGACTGAGGTATCTGCATTCGTCCAACATTTTCTTCCTCATAGAGCAGAAGTAGTGACACCAATCTATTGTGCTCCTGAACCTGTGTCTCCAACCTCTATATCGGGAGAGGCGCTTGCTTTCTTTGTTGATGTTGTTTCTATGCAATCATAAGTATATTGCTTTATGTGTTTCAGTGTTTATGCAGATGAGGGCGCCTGCAAAGTGCATGGGTCTGGTTACTAATGTCACTGGCTCTGCCCAAATTGCATCCTTTTCAATCACATTTCCGGTTGGACTTCCAGATTCAACAAAGAAAGCTCCATTTGATGTTAGGCCTTACCTGGATCTCCATACAACCACACACTTTCTGGGTGTATAGTCCCTCTTGTTCACCCAAATAAGAGACGTAATCGGCATTCCAAATTTATTCATTTAGTGTCGAGCATTTCTTTTGTGCAGAAAACCGAAATCACATAAATGTACAGGCATGCAGTGTCTGACATCGTCTTTATGTATGCTTATTCATTTTTTCATTCTTAGTTGATTTCTAGGAGATGATTGAAGAAATATTATTACAGCCTTGCAATCTGGATTTGGACTGGTAAATGGAAAGTCAGCTTCTATACCAACTATGCAATGCAGGAGGCAATGAGTTTAATCAATTATCGACTGCAAGAATAGTAATGCCTCAACACCTCGGCATGTCCGGACCATTCCATGGCCAATGCATTTGGAAGCTTCATTTAATTGTCAGGTTGCATCGTAGGAGAAGCTATTGCTACCTCCAAAGTCAGATGACCTGGATACTCCATTTGTCCATTCAACGTGGATCTGAGAAAACAATTTGAATCTGATTTTCTGTAATATCGTCATGTCAAGCATGGATGGGGGCTTGTGAACCAAGCATCGTCAAGCGCCGTGGTACCTGAATAGATGTGCGCTCTCTTTTACTCGGAAAGACTATTCTTTCTCAATCCCCTTCCTAGTTGGTTTCCTTTTTCTCATTCAGCCGCACTGAACTTGAAGATGCCGGTTTGCGTAACCACGACATCATGTGTGAAACATGGTTAAAGGTGAGCGAGCGAGTGTCCAATCAGCTCTATGCAGAATGCTTTTTTGATCGGTGGACTTGAGGATTGAAGCTTTCTACGAGTAGGGCAAGTGCAAAGCCGAAGGCTATCCATTTCCTTTAGACCTTCCGAAGCATGCCATTGGCGGCCAATATTCTCAAACCGGGCTTTCCGCAAGAGTCGTCATCCGAAGGTGGCTAAAGCATGAGGTCCAGAAAAGAGAGCATATGTTCCAAAATCCACTTTGATGTGAAAAGGATCCGATTCCATAAAAGGCACCCTGAAAGGAATGAGACTTGTCTGACCCGGATTCGTCGCCGAAGCGGGAAGGAGAAGCTTCCTTCGGGATCTGTGCCTCCCAAAAGCTTTAGATTTCGAGATCACTATGCTCCCTTTTGCGATGCGATAAAGAGAGAGAGAGAGAGAGAGAGAGAGAGAGATGTTAGTCAATCGACGGTCGATAAACGAGTATAGGAACAGTAAAGCTTGTATTTTCTTCCCTCTAACCTCTAGAAATGAAAGACACGAACTTTTTTCAAATCCCATTTCCCTTCTGCTTCGATTCTCTTGGGATGCCAATCCTTTCATCCGAATATTCTATGCCTCGAAGTAGAAGCGGACCAATGAAAAGGGGCCCCAGTGCAAGTTTAACGGTGGCGAAAATGCCGTGTAAATGCCGCGTATTGTGGTGGTGAAAAGTTGCAGGACCCTTTTGAGGATTTCGAGGATCATCCGAGGCCGGTTCGGGTGGGAAATTCCTAGCGCCGCATCGGTATCATCGAGTCGCCGTTGCATTTACGGTTCGGATCGGAGATCGGACGAGGGCGCACGGGGCGACGGGTTCCGATCCGACGGTCGATGTAAGGGACCGAACGGCTAAGTCGCGGGGTCGGAAAAGCGCTCGTCGTACATGAGGTGTGCGTGCGGCGAAAAACGAGAGGGCCCGAGAAAAACAAAAGGGGGATGCTTTTGAAGTGGGAGAGAGAAAGAGAGAGAGAGAGAGAGAGAGAGCAGCTTTAATTCGAAAAGATGCAGGAGTTTTTGACGAAAAGTTGGGGGGAGGGAAGGGAAGCTCGAGTCGCTGTGGAATCATGTGCCCCGCTTTGCTCATTGCCAGGACTCACCACCGAGCCAGAGCATCTCGTTCTGTGCTCATTTTGCGTAATGTCACTGTGCTTTTGACTAGGTAATGTCGCATCTCCCGTACGTGTATTCCCCTCATAATGTATTCAATGCCTACGTATGTGTACCTAAAGAAATTTGACCCATAAATTTAACCCGCCATCTTAACATAATTCATTCCCTGTATGTATCACATCAATACGTTTACTAGATTCTATGTGCTTGTGTTGACATATCTAACAATAATGAGTGTGCTCGTGTCCATGCGTGCATTGGTTTGGATTATGTGAATTTTCTTTTGTTGGGTTTGATTCACACGCACAAAATGAAATAACCCATCTTATGCTCAGAAAATCACAAAACATCTCTTCATGGTGGCATGTCGGATCTAAATATGCGCCCTCGTCTCGCACAATCTTTAATCTTATAGTGACTATTCACGATAAATCAACAACCACTAATTATCCACTTCGCCTCAAAGTATCCCTACTTTGCCTCTTCATGGGTTCATATGCGCTTCAAAAACACGCGCCCTCTCTATCCACTAAACTGAATCTTTCAAGCTAGACATTCTAACACGGTATCGAATGCTAATGCTATCTCATTTTATTTTTAGCAAAATGTTTTAGACGGACGTTCTAACATTTGGGACATATTAAATGCACTTTCGTCCAAGACAATCTTCCGAATTTGACAAAGTAGATTAGCGAAGGTCTCAGTTACGGTGGTGGGGGCAGCTCAAAGACAGATCCTGGAGTGTCGGGTTGTCAGACACCCAATTCAGACACCATCCGAAACCACAGGGAGGAAAGGTATCGAATATAATAAAACCCTAAACCATTTCACCTTAACTCCCTCATCAAACTAATATTTTATAAAGAATTTATTTATAATAAACATAATAAATAAATAAATAAAGAGAAAATGAGGAGAATAAAAAAAGGGGGAGAGAGAGAGAGGCAGCCGAACAAACAGACTTCTCCCTTCAGTTTGGAATCTCTCGAGCTCACTCCACTCCCCTTCCTCCACCCCACAAAACATTCCTCTCCCCCATAAAAAAATAATAAAATAAACAAATAAAATAAAATAAAATACAATGAATTAATAAAAATAAATCAAAATTCAAGAAGAAAAATTTAGTCACAAGGAGAAAAAGATTTTGCAAAAGGCTTTCCCCATAAAGCAAGAATCTACAAACCCCCCACCGCTTCTCCCTTCCGCCATCAACGCCATCATCTCCTCCTCCTCCTGCCTCCCTTCCTACCTTCCTCTCTCCGGACGACGATGACACCATGACGACGGCCACCACCACGCCGCCGCCGCACCAGCAGCCGCACCAGCCGCCGCAGCAGCACCAGCCGGGGGCCGTGCGGAAGCTCCTCGTGGAGGTGATCGACGCGCGGGAGCTGCTGCCCAAGGACGGGCAGGGCAGCTCCAGCCCGTACGTCATCGTGGAGTTCGACAACCAGAAGAAGCGGACCTCCACCCAGTACCGCAACCTCAACCCGGCATGGCAGGAGGCCATCGAGTTCGTCGTCTCCGACCCGGAGAACATGGCCTACGAGGAGCTCGACGTGGAGGTCTTCAACGACAAGAGGTTCGCCGCCGGCGGCGGCGGCCGGAAGAACCACTTCCTCGGCCGGGTCAAGCTGTACGGGTCCCAGTTCCAGAGGCGCGGGGAGGAGGGCCTGGTGTACCACCAGCTGGAGAAGAAGAGCGTCTTCAGCTGGATTCGCGGCGAGATTGGGCTGAGGATCTGCTACTACGACGAGCTCGTGGAGGAGCACCCGCCGCCGTCGCCGCCCCGGACGCCCCCGCCGGAGGAGGCGGCGCAGCATCATCAACCTCCTCCTCATCCAGGTACGGAGCTCCACGAGGGGCCCGGGGTGGCGGTGGGGATGAAGTCTCCACCGGTGATGGTGGTGGAGGAGGGCAGGGTCTTTGAAATGCCGCCGGGGAATGCTGCCCGCCACCGCCGCCGCTCCGGCGACCCGACCGGTCGCCCTCCCCGCCCGTGGTCGTCATCGAGGAGTCGCCGCTGCCGTCCCACGCGGTGCACTTCCGCCCCGGGCCGCCCCCGCCCGAGGCGATGCAGCCGCAGCCGCAGCCGCAGCCGCAGCCGCAGCCGGCGGTGACGGCGTACCAGCACCTCCCGGGGGCCGTTCACCCCGCCCAGGCGGCGGCGGCGGCGGAGGCGGCGATGCAGTACCCCCCGCCGGAGGTGCGGCGGATGCAGGGCGCGCGGGTCGGGGAGAGGGTCCGGGTCCTGCGGCGGCCGGCGAGCGGCGATTTCTCGCCGCGGGTGATATCGTCGCGCCACCAGAGGTTCGCGTCGGAGACGGAGAGGATCCACCCGTACGATCTCGTCGAGCCGATGCAGTACCTGTTCATCCGGATCGTCAAGGCGCGCGGCCTTGCCCACAACGACAGCCCCTACGTCAAGGTCTGCACCGCCACCCACCGCGTCCGCTCGAAGCCGGCGGTCCACCGCCCCGGCGAGCCGACCAACTCGCCGGAGTGGCACCAGGTCTTCGCGCTCGGCCACAACAAGCCCGAGTCGGCCAGCTCCACGCTGGAGATCTCCGTCTGGGACTCCCCGTTGGAGAGCTTCCTCGGCGGCGTCTGCTTCGACCTCTCCGACGTGCCCGTCCGCGACCCGCCCGACAGCCCGCTTGCCCCGCAGTGGTACCACCTCGAGGGCGGCGACGCGGCGGAGCGCAGCCGCGTCTCCGGCGACATCCAGCTCTCCGTCTGGATCGGCACCCAGGCCGACGACGCGTTCCCGGAGGCGTGGAGCTCCGACGCGCCGCACGTGGCCCACACGCGCTCCAAGGTGTACCAGTCGCCGAAGCTGTGGTACCTGCGGGTGACTGTGATCGAAGCTCAGGACCTCCACATCGCCCCGAACCTGCCGCCGCTGACGGCGCCGGAGGTCAGGGTCAAGGCGCAGCTCGGGTTCCAGTCGGTGCGGACGCGGCGGGGGTCCATGAGCAACCACGTGCCGTCGTTCCACTGGAACGAGGACCTCGTCCTCGTCGCCGGCGAGCCTCTGGAGGACTCGCTCATCTTGCTGTTGGAGGACCGGTCGAACAAGGACACGCTGCTCCTCGGGCACATCCTGATTCCGGTGGGCTCGATCGAGCAGCGGATAGACGAGCGGCACGTCGCCGCCAAGTGGTTCCCGCTCGAGGGCGGCGTGGGCGGCGGCGGATGCGGAGCCGGGCCGGGGCCTTACTTAGGCAGATTGTACCTGAGGCTGTGCTTGGAAGGCGGTTATCACGTTCTCGACGAGGCTGCGCACGTGTGCAGCGACTTCCGGCCCACGGCGAAGCAGCTGTGGAAGCCGCCGATCGGGATCCTGGAGCTCGGGATCCTCGGGGCACGTGGGCTCTTGCCCATGAAGACGAAAGGCCCCGGCAAAGGGTCGACGGACGCCTACTGCGTGGCCAAGTACGGCAAGAAGTGGGTTCGGACCCGGACCATCATGGACAGCTTCGACCCGCGGTGGAACGAGCAGTACACTTGGCAGGTCTATGACCCGTGCACCGTGCTCACCGCCGGGGTCTTCGATAATTGGCGGATGTTCACCGACCCGTCGACCGACGAGAGGCCGGATTGCCGCATTGGGAAGATCCGGATTCGGGTATCCACATTGGAGAGCAACAAGGTGTACACCAATTCGTATCCGCTGCTGGTGCTGACGAGAACCGGGTTGAAGAAGATGGGCGAGATCGAATTGGCGGTCCGGTTCGCCTGCCCTTCGCTGTTGCCGGATACTTGCATAGTCTATGGTCAGCCCCTGCTGCCGCGGATGCACTATCTCCGCCCGCTCGGGGTGGCCCAGCAGGAGGCGCTGCGAGTGGCCGCCACCAAGATGGTAGCCGCGTGGCTCGCGAGGTCGGAGCCGCCGCTCGGGCCGGAAGTGGTCAGGTACATGTTGGATGCCGATTCGCACACGTGGAGCATGAGGAAGAGCAAGGCGAACTGGTTCAGGATCGTGGCGGTGCTGGCGTGGGCGATCGGGCTGGCGAAATGGTTGGACGACATCCGGAGGTGGCGGAACCCGGTCACGACGGTCCTAGTCCACGTCCTGTATCTGGTGCTCGTGTGGTACCCGGATTTGATCGTGCCCACGGGGTTCTTATACGTGTTCCTGATCGGCGTGTGGTACTACAGATTCAGGCCGAAGATCCCCGCCGGGATGGACACCAGGCTCTCGCAGGCCGAGTCGGTCGACCCGGACGAATTGGACGAGGAATTCGACACGATCCCGAGCTCTAAACACCCCGACATCATCCGTCACAGATACGACCGCCTCCGACTGCTGGCGGCCCGGGTCCAGACGGTCCTGGGCGACTTCGCGACCCAAGGCGAGAGGGTCCAGGCCCTGGTGAGCTGGAGGGACCCGAGGGCGACGAAGCTGTTCATCGGAGTGTGCCTCGCCATCACGCTGATCCTGTACACGGTGCCGCCGAAGATGGTGGCGGTGGCCCTGGGATTCTACTACCTCCGCCACCCGATGTTCCGGGACCCGATGCCGCCGGCGAGCCTCAACTTTTTCCGGCGACTTCCGAGCCTCTCCGATCGGCTAATGTAGAGATTATTAGAGCCTTGAAAAAAGAAACACTCGGTAGAATTAGTTTTTAAGAAATATATATTTTTTTTGGAGAGGGGAGCCAGCCAAGATTTATGGGGGAGGGAAGGGAAAGGGACAAAGGGGCACTGTTTTCGTGTTGAAAAAAGTTGTCCTAGAATAACGTTGAATGATGTTCTTTTGTTGTTGTGGGTCGTGTACTGAATTGATTGACTGACCCTATTCAGAAGCTTTGGAATAAGAGAAAGCAGAGGAGAGAGAGGCTGGTGAAACTAGGGAGAGAAAAAAAATTGAATTGGGTGTTTCTTTTTTTTTTTTTTTTTTTTTTTTTTATAAATTTTTGTTTTTTAAGGACGAAGGGACGGACCATTTTGGAAATTAGGCCCAGTGCGGTTTTGCTGTCATGAAAAGGTGTAACCCCCATTGATATGATAATGGTTTCTGACATTGTTCGAACCGTTTTCCCATTTCACTTTGTTCATTGGAAAGCATTGAGCCCTGCAATGCAAAGCTCATTTCTCCTCTCCCACCATGGCTTGAACATGGCGTTTTGTTTCGTGTGTATTCTCGCCCCGGCGCGCGGCGCGCCCACCTCTCGCGGATTAAGGCGAACCCTGGATCGAGGGGACCGGTTCCGGTTGTTCGATTACCGGCATAATTTTTATTACATATGTCGCGGCATGCGATGTCCTCATGGTATCTTTTCTGGCCTCGAAAGGCAAACAGGATTTGCGGCATTCCATGAGGAGGATGTCCTGTGCCAAAAATGACGCGGAACGCTTTCTAAATTAGAGGTTGTCCTAGTCTTTTTGTCCCCTTGGTACTAGTGGAGTATCATGTTTCTCGAGAAGGCAAGCTTCATCCCTGGCCTCTAGTTCACGACCGCTCGTTTTGCTGCATCGTTTTTTGGGCTTTGGAAAAACGGAAGTTAGCTCCTTGCGATGCCTATAAATAATTCATAGTTCAAAGAGAAATTTGAACATTCTCAAAAGAAGATCCAAAGCCATCCAAACTTGAGGTCCGTTCATTTTTCTCTCTCTCTCCCTGGGTAAAGAATCTTGCTTTCTTACTTTTTCCATATCAACTGTAATGATAGCAGCATCATTTGAAGGATATACCTTGTTCTCTGTGGAGCATATCTGAATTTCATTTTGATTTCGAGCATTCGATGCATCGACCCGGCAAAGCAACCGAAGCCGGGGACCTGCGACAGATTCAAATTGAAATGAGGAAAAACCTGGCTGAACCTTCATCTGATGCATGTCTCTGTTGGCTGGCCATTTCACTCTCATCAATTTTCATGGTCTTGTCCTTCTACTAGGTCAGCACCGATCCCCCCTACATTGCATAACATTATATTTGGAGAGAGACATGGGTGAAAAGGCAGAAGACAAGAGCGAGAAGAAGGACGAGCAGCCGAAGGAGGACAAGCACAAGGATGGTGAACATGCAAAAGAGGAGAAAAAGGAGGATAAAACCAAGGACAAGAAAAAGAAGGATAAGGAGTGCAAGAAGGAAAAGAACCCTGAAGACAAGAAAGACCCGCAAAAGCTGAGGCAGAAGCTTGAGAAGGTTGACGCCAAGATGCAGGCTCTGGTGGCGAAGCGAGAAGAGATTCTGAAGTCGATTCACGAAGCCGAGCAGAAGGCCAAGGCTTCAGGTGGGGAAGCCCCACTGGCCGCCACAGCTTGAGGCGCATGTCAAGGACAGACAGAGACACTGATGCATAAGATGTACAGAACTTGATTGAGAGGAAGGACAATATACCTGTATAATTAGGGATAGTATAAGAACTTAGATGATGTACCTATGAATGGTATTGTTAAATATGTGGCATACATGTCTCAAAGAGTAGTGCATTGCCATGACATAATAATAGTCACAGCATCGATCTTGACACCTAAATTGTAACTGTTTATCGTGTAATCCCACTTCATAAAATAATTGAAAATGGCACACCTTTATCAGCATTGTATCAACAGAAGCAGGGTAAAGGAACAATGCGCTGTGACATACCGCTTTTCTGTGCTGCTGAAATCTCTGTCACCGATCAGCCAATTTCCTCAACATCTCCATGTCCCAGTTCTATTGAAGGAAGTTGCGAATTCCAACATCGCATAAGTACCATTTATTAGCCTGATTTCCACTAGAAGTTCAAGCAAATTAAAGTGTAAAAAAGTTCTGGGAAGCTTCATATAATCCAGGGCAGATCATAAAAGTAAAGTAGGAAACTTCCTTGTTGGCCCCATCTCTTTTGGTGCTAATACATATATCTGGCCAAGTATCCCTACCATCAATCAACTTACATCGACTATAGCACCATATTAACCCACTGTATTACAATGAGCAGGTGCCCGGGTTTTTTCATCAACATTGGCAAAGAGGCCAGAGGTTCATATGCTATCATCTCCCCTTCTTCAAATTCTTTTGCAGTGTTTTGCTTATTATTAGAACATCCTTTACATGTCTAGACATGTATCTTTTCATTATGTGCTTGTTTTTGTAATGTTCTCAGATCTTCTTCACAAGGGTTATGGCCAACAACCTCCGGTTCATTTTCACCAACAATTTATCGACATGAACTGTGACTTGAGCTGTGATGTCTCCTGTCGAAGTAATTCCCTCCTCCTACGAATCTAATTTTCAGTGATGTTTTCACGGGGAGAGATGTTCTGTAACTAGGCATGTTCCGTTCTCAGAAAGGGAGCAGTTCTTTTTTTCGAAAAACACTGAGAATGATATAGCAAACCAATTTCTTTGACTCAGTTAAATGATACTGCAATGTCGTCTTGGTGATCAAATTAATGGAAGTTATTGAAACTTTACAAGAGTTGAAAAAACAAAACTTGAAGCATGTGTATGTTCAACTCATCCCTTGAGATTTCCTCCACATATTTCATCTTGTGGTAGCAAATATTTTCCTTCTTTTTAGCAATCTCAATAAACAAATACATTACATCTTTTTTCGAGCATGGTCCAGATCTAAATTGTCTACCAACTTATAACAGCAACTATCTCCATCCTGATTGTGACAGTTGAAGATATCGTCCCCGGTTTTGGAACGGCTTTCGGACTCATTGCTCCTTACACTGGCAAAGTAAGAGCTTTCAGTCAGTTTCTCACCAAGTTTGATCTTTTCTGTTCTCACTACTTTTGATATCAATGCCTAGCATTTGCAAGAATCGAAGCATCCCATTAGTTTTTCATCTACATCTCAGCACGATTGGTTCACTCTTGCGTCGTGTATATGCGGTGACAGGTGGAACTGCAATATTTACATGACTATGCTGCGGTTACAGCAGGCACCGGAGTAATAGCGAATGCCTTCAGAGGATATGACCCGATTATAAGCTTTTCAGGGGTGGTAGGAAGCACTCCTATTTCTCTTGGCACCGATCTTGTGTACGACGTAACAGCAAAAACATTTCACAGAATTGATGCTGGTCTGAGCCTCAGATTCCCTTCCCTCGTAGCTTCCGTGACCCTGTGAGCAATCCCAATTCAGAAAATAGTCACGATTTCTGTCAGCTAAAATATGATTTTAGTTATCTAAATAGCGAAGTTGCCAAATGTGCAGAAATGACAGGCTAGACACTCTGAGAGCTTCATTTTACCACACACTGAATCCCCTGACTCAGACAGTGGTCGCTGCCGAACTGAATCACAGCTTTTCGATCAATGACACGATCTTCACCATGGGATCGCAGCAAGCAATATTCCCTTCTACATTAGTGAAGGCTCGAGTAAACACGAAAGGCAAAGTGGGTGCTCTTATTCAGCAACAGTTCTTTCAAATGCTCTCTCTGAGCATCGCCGGAGAGGTGGACTTTCACCCAAAAGCCTTAAACTGGATACCGAAGATAGGACTGACTATTGCACTGCGGCCATAGAGTAAAGAAATGAAAGAGAACAGCACCCGTTTGCTTCCAGCTCAGAACTGGGCAGATTCTAGAGGAAAATGTTTTTGCTTTTTGCTCCCCTTTTTTTCCCGTTTCTTTTTATGTTTGGAAGATGAGTTGTTTGGATGCCACTGCTTGCATACTAGCGATGACGGTGGCGTGCTGGACTAATTGAATGATAAATTTCTACCATCTGTATGCACCAGAATTTCAGTCAAATGGGGAAATAAAGCTGCAAAACTGACAACGACTTTTTAGACACACTATCCCTGACTATAGCAATTTCAAGCAAGCAACTTACACAGTATCTCTGTGCAGAAGCACGGAGACTATGTTTTGGGAACACGTTCAAGATTCACATACACGGTGCTTGAATCACAACTCCGAAAGGTCCAACGAAATGGGACATTCAGAAGACACCATCAGCAAATGCACGTGAAAACATTTACATAGAAAGCCAGAGAAAGCTTCTCCCCTTCCTTTTTCGGGCTTCATCCTCCTTTCCTTTGGTCTCCGTTGTGCAACTAGCCGACGGAGGAAGCTTGAAGAAGTCCCTCACGAATCTGAGAGGCAACATCGCGAATGGTACCAGGACCATGGGGAATGAACACAGCAGAGGATTTAGATGCAGCACCGATTTCCTTCATGGTGTCGAAGTACTGGGTGATGAGAACCAGGTCCATGACATCCTTGGCACTGGTCCCAGGCACGTTTTCTGAGAAGCCCAGTACGCTATCTCTCAATCCATCCACAATCGCCTGACGCTGGCGGGCAATACCAAGCCCGGCAAGATACCTTGACTCAGCCTCACCTTCAGCTCTCTTGATTTGGAGAATCTTCCCTGCTTCGGCCTTCTCATTTGCTGCTAGCCTTAGTCTTGCAGCTGAGAAGCACAATATCATATGACGACATTCAGATACTAAAGAATTTTAAAAGTTGGAACAGGACGTTGCTTATGATTAAGCTGGGATACAAATTCAGGAAAAATATGAACTTCTGTACAGTTTCATTCTTTGTTAACTGGAAGAGCCTCCTTATGTGCTGAAATATGCTTCATCACTCAAAAGACAAGCACTTGCTACCGGATAGAAGAATGAGATCAATTATCAATTATCAATAAAATCTTCTGGATCTTGGCCTCTTAAGACAATTTAGTGCATCTTCTAAAATCTAGTTGATAATGATACAAATGCTTGAAGAAATAGATGCAAAAGAAGAAAAGCACCCTTCCCGAAATCATTAATTTTTTATGAGGACTACGAAATGTGAAGAAAAGTATGAGATCTCCTAATGTTTTGATTCTTACCAGCATTAATCTCATTCATAGCTCGCTTTACATGCACATCTGGTTCGATGTCAACAATCAGTGTTTGCACAATCTCATACCCATATGTAGACATGGCCTACAAATATCAATGGCTAGAAGTTAAACCAAGTGAAGTCCATGGTTCATTTTCACAAAATCACAAAGAACCATGCTTCTGTATTCTGTACAATACCTTCTCAACTTCGTCTTCAACTGCTTTGGCAATTTCATTTTTCTGCTCAAACACATCATCCAAATCGAGTCTTGGAACACTTGCTCTTATCACTAAATCAATGAAAGGAAAAGTAAGGGATATTACAAATTGTAGTGATTATACATGCATCAATAATGTCACATTTGGAACATACCGTCAAACACATAGGCTTGAATTTGACCCTCAGTGTTGCTAAGTTTGTAAAAGGCATCACTTGCCTGATTTGCAAGAGCACGATATTGCACAGATGCAACAACATTGACAAAGACATTATCCTGCAGTAAGAATGTCCATGAAGCCAAACAAACTTATTAGGAACTAATCCATGATTCTACAATCTAGTGGAGTCTTATAGGCTGATAAGTGATAGCAATCTCATAAGAACTACTAAAACTTAGCTATTTTCATAATCGTGGTCGTAGAGTCAGCCTTACTCAGTGCTTCAATGGGTATCAATTAGCAGCAGTACTTATCGATTATTTGCATATATCACATGCAGAAAAAGATGATTTCACTTTTCAGCTAGACAGTGATATCATCTAATGTGCAAAATTCTTGATTACGACAAAGTGAAGTATGGGAAATTCTCACACAGACATAGAGTGAACAGAGAGACATACTTTTGTCTTGGTTTCACATCGCACATCCAACTGCTGCACTCGAAGTGAGAGATGCCCCCCTAGCTGGCTTCCAAGAATCCAGGGAAGGCAATGGCATCCCGGTTGAAGTACATCATCGAACTTGCCAAATCTCTCCTTGATAGCTACAGTAGATTGATCAACTTGCACGCAGCAAAACAGATTACCCATGTTATCTTCACACTATGCATCAAAAAGAGCAGAGTTCAGATCATCGAGCTGTAGGCAGATGATAAATGAAAACAAGTAATGCTTCTCAGAACCCAATAAGAGACACCAGAACCTTAAAAGCAGGGAATTCTATCAAAAGTAACTGTATCTTCTACAGCATGATCTTGGGCAATCATAAATGCAATGGAGAAGTTTTTTCTTATCTGGTCATCAACTTTCCAGAACAAATTTCTGTGATTTCCTATGAGTACTTGTACCGACCATGGCTGTGTTGATCTACACTAGAGCAAGCATAAATTGAATTCAACTTCTGCAGTAAGATACCCAAACAGAACTTAGGACAGTGGGACAATACTTCAACATTCCCTCTTACATGCAAGCCACCAAAGGCTTAAGCTATTAGGCAGAGAGAGACCACATGAATATAGAGAGCCTGTAGGATGGAACAATACTTCAACAGTTGGAATTTATAGCAAAGTACCACTGGGTTTTCTTCTGAGCTCGTTTGTGTCTCTTGTTCTCAGCTGCAACACAGATTACAGATGCAAATGGATGATATGGAGGTCCTCGTTTTAATCGACATAAAGGTTCAACGCTTAACGCAGTGGGAATACAGCACAAATGGGAAAAAGGAAAATGAGCAGGACAAGATCAGCAAGAATAAGATGCTGCCACTTTTCGAAAAGTGCCAATATAATTAAAAACATAAATGATGATGATGATGATGATAACAAGAATCGCCTGTTTTCTATTCCTGGGGATGGAATTGCGTAGTCTTCAAGGTTTCATCTTGATTTTCACCAGAGATGACCTGGAAATGATACGGGAGAAAACATGAAGAACCAAACGACATGGTCCATCGCGACCTGGACCAACCGGACTTTTCCAGCGAGCTGTTTCTTGTTCTTTGTAAGAATTGTTAGCAATATTAAGATATTTACTATATTTACTTGATTCTGCACATCTCTCAAGATTCTGCAGATCCTGTTGTTGATAGTGCGTATCATTGATTAATCTTATTACTCTGGATAGCTATAAATAGGCTCATGTAATATTTATCAATATATTGAAATATATAGAAATTTCCCATTTTGTCTTTTGCACATTATAATTCTCAATAAGCTCAACAAGGAAGATGAAATTCATGCGCTCGTCTCATTTTAGTCCTTAAAATTTGTGTTATTCTTTTCAATATGATCTACGATTTCATAATATAAACAATCAAATTCTTGGACTTATAATTTATTTTTCTTCAAGTCTCTCGTATCAGCAAATTGAAACTGATGGTTTGATGAGTGCTAGCTAGAGTCCTATCTTAAATCAAACCATTATACGGAATATCGAAAAAAATATTTAAAAATTTGCATTGTTGTATATCGAATTACTTTTTCTTGTATAAGTCCATTGCAAATCTATTGTTCTTAGAGTGCATTTATTTTATGAAAAAAATAATGCAAAATGTTTTCATTATCGACAATAATTTATCCTTAAATATTATTGTGAATGGTTAAAATATTCTTTATTCATTCATTTTTTATAACTAATACAAGCGATCATATTTGGAAAAATGTTTTTCAAAACTTGAGATTTTCGTAAAATAAAAACACCCTTAAAGTAAGGAATTCTTTTGAATATTCTATTATTTATTCGGCATTGACATATATCAATTTGTCAAAATTTGAGATCCGATGACTTAATTGAAACGACAATACAAGTTTAAGGAATTAAAAATTTAAGGATCACACTAGAACATCAATGCAAAATTAGGGACCAAGTATGTACTTTCTTCCACCCATGAATTAAAATTTTGATTTGGTCTCCAAATTCACAAAATAAAAGATTGTAATTCGTTCATCAGTTTGACATGAATAGCATGTCAATTCTACATAAGTACTTAAAGAAAATAGTATATTTACAGAAAAATATTGTGATAATCATCTTCCATTTTCTCATTCGATATCACTTTATGCTTATATTGAACATTCATACTCTACTTTCTAATCATAATATTTCAAATATAAATAATTTCATATCTTAGTCGAGTAAAAATATGAAATACTTTACCCTTTGGTTTAGCTTTTCACTTTCATAAATTGATATTTACAGAGAACGTAAAAAGTGTACAGATTTTAAAAATTAGAGGTCTAAGAATAGTTGCCTGGATATTGTCAATTTTCATTTTAATCCTTCCTCTATCTAATGCAGTTCAAGTCTCGAACGCGGAGGTCACAACCATAAGTCAGCCATTTTTCTTTTTCTTTTTCTCTATTATAAGGTCTTTGTTTAGATATTTCTCGAGAAATATTTATTTATATCACTTTCTTATTGGTCAACTTTAAGATTAGAGGAAAAAGGAAAATTTAAAAATAAAAATACAAAGTCCAAGGCCAGCGTGACGAGACGGCTAATCTAGACAATCCCCAAGATAATCACGGGAAATTCCCTAACATTTTATATAACTTGAGTAGGGCTCGGACTCTTTTTTTTTCGAAAAAGCACTTTCATTCATGAAGGAAACTAGAACTAAACAAATGAATTTCTAAACATAAAATATTCCAAAGGGATTATGGGGAAAAGGGCAACTGATTGAGAGAGGCTTGTTTCGATCGGCCTTACCAATCCAAAGAGTGCTTTTGGTAACGTTTCTGTTCAAAAATTGTTTTCGGAAACAGAAATAGAAAAAACTATTTCTGTTCCCGGGAACAATTTTTGCACAGAAGAACGTGTTTGGTAACTGTACAAAATTTCTATTGTTGGAATAGAAAAAGAATAGAAATACGTTTGGTGAACTTGTATAATTTTTTTGTTTCTTTTAATTTTATTTTTCCTTTCTTTTATTTTTTATTTTTTATCTTTCTCTTTGGTTGGTTGTCGGCCACCACCGTGGCTGGTGACCGGCTGGGCGATGTTTGGCGAGCTCGCTGGAGGCCAGACTGGCCTCGGTGAGCCTCGCTAGGCCACCAGCGAGGCTCAGCCTCGCCCAGGCGGCACGAGGTCGGCCTCGCCCTGGCCTGGCGAGGCTCGGCCTCACACCGGCTGGGGAGGCTGAGCCTCGCCGTGGCTCGGCTTCTCCGGGGGCCGGTGACGCTCCGATAAGGTCACCAGCCTCGTTTGGCCGGTCGTCAGTGTCGGCCATGGCTAAGGCCGATGACTGGCAAAAGGAAGAAGAAGGAGAAGAAAAGAAGAAGAAAAGAAAGATAAAAAAGAAGAAGAAGAACGAGAAAAAGAAGAAGAAGTATTTCTCAGAAGTGTTTTCGAGAACAAGAAATAATTTTTTTTTACTTCTTGTTTATGTTCTAAATTTGTTTCCTGGAACAAAAGTGTAAACAAACGCATTTCTGTTCTTTTTTTGTTTCCCGGAACAAAAGAACAAAAATTTATGTTCCGGGTAACAAAAACAATTTGAACAAACACACCCTTAATTGGTCTTTTGGGAATAAAGGACGGGTTTTGACCTTTTCCATTTGGGCCAATAAAACCTGGCATTCATCAATGATGTTCCCCATGGTCCATGGGCATTCGGCCCGGCCGGTGATGTAATCCATGTGTAGGGCTTAGACCTTAGGATATAGAAAAATGCAAGGCCTCGGGTTCACTCCATTCTCGGTGCAAGTTATTCGAGGTAGGTCATAAGAAAGTAATTATTCATAAGTTTCTCATTCGAGCTCGAATTGCTCGTCCTTAAATGGACCATATCAACAAGAGCATTTTACAGAATTGATGCTAATGTAAGCCTTATATTCCCTTCCCTTGTAGCTTTCCTAATATGTGAGTAGACCTATCAAAATGAATTATAGACCATTTTTTAACTCATGTTTGATGGGCTGAATCATTATTTGGGTTCGTTATGTTTACTAAATGGGTTATAAATATATTTAGAATGCCAAAACCCACAAAATATGAGTCTTTCGTGACTTTCTCTGCACCCTCTATGATAAAATAATAGACTTTTTAAACTGTTCCAAGTTCAGAGAAATCTTGATGAGCCTGTAAGATGGGTCTGACTTCACCCTTATAAAAAAAATGCAAAATGGTTTCTTTTTTTCTCCATTATTTTTTATTTCTATTAATCTTGTAAGTTTCATTTGTTAGTTATTGAAGTAAATCTTTCCTTGGTTGCATTTGGTATTGTTACTTTTACGTAATATTCTAATCTTAGTGCTTGTCATTGTAATCCATGGTTAGCATAAATTGTCTTCTTTAATATCTTACATTCCATTTTTTAAAAATTTCAATTCCCCCTTGTTATTTGTTACTGCAATCCTATAAATTCACTACCAAGTGCTAATTTCTCTTATTCATATATATGAATCAATACAAAAAATTGAAAATTCTATGTAATATTGAAATTCAATTCTTTAGCATCTTATTGTCGAGATAGCAATTTTGTCCAAACAACATATGCAAAATAAGAACTTAAAGTGAATTAACTAAGATGTGGATTTTCATAGATTGGATTAGATATGAAGGTATTTTAGTAAATTGATCAAGTATGGGTCAGGTCTGGTATGGGCTAGTAAATTTGTATTGCATATAAATAGATCAAAACAAGTTAAATAGTTCAATGTAGGTTCAACCATTTTCAACTCGACCAACTTACCCATTTGATGGCCTTATCAGTGAGCAATCTCAATTCAAATTTTCTAGAAAAAGAAAATAGTCACGATAATTTAAAAAGAAACTTTGATTCTCATTTCAACTCTATTAGACAATTTCTATTACCCAAAATATGACTTTAGTTATCTAAATAGAAAAGTTGCCAAAAATGCAGAAACTGCAAGCTAGACACTTTGAGAGCTTCATGTTACCACACAATGAATCCCCCGACTCGAACTGCAGTCGTAGCTGAACTGAAACACAGCCTTTTTCGATCAGTGATGCGAGCATCACCATGGGAACGCAGCAGGCGATATTCACTTCTACATTGGCGAAGGCTCGAGCTAGCACGAAAGGTGAAGCAGGCGCTCTTATTCAGCAACAGCTCTGGCAAAAGCTCTATTTTAGTATTGCTAGGAAGGTGGACTTTCGCTGGAATTCCTTAAACTGGATACCGACGATAGGACTGAGTATTGCACTGAGGCCATAGAGCATGGAAATGATTGAGAACGGCACCCGCTTGCTTCCAGCTCGGAACTTACTGTTGGAGGTTATGGGTTTGAGAGAGAAGAAGCGGTTGCTTGAAGTATTACACCAAGAGACGTCAAGTTTGGAACGCTCAAATGTGTTACCCCAGCGCAGGAAATCCACAGAGTTATATATGTAAGCTATTGGGCTGCCCATATGGACCCAAATAACCGTGCTTTTACCTATTGGGCTTGTATGTGAACATATTATTTTAGATTATATTAACAATATATCCAACAATCTCCTCCTATGTTCACCATACAGCACAATCCAATAAGGTAGGCAATCTAAATAAGTGAATCATTCTTAGCATGAATCAGTTAAATAAAAACAAGTACTATGAGTTTTAGATTCAATCTAAACTCATTCAAATCCCCAAAATAAATCTTAGACTCAGTTCACAACCAATATATGCATAATAATATTCACAAAATAGAAATAGCAAAATGCAAGTAAACCCGTCAAGTCCCCACATGCTCAAAATGATATATATTCATTCATCAATTAGGTCATCTTGGTCGATCCCACTCATTAAGCTCTCCTCCATCTCTACCATCCCTGTAGAATGTCAAATATGAATTTCATATTATCATGAATTCAATCATTTGAATAAAACTTAGCAACATTCCATCAGGTAGAGAAGAACATATATTGATGTCATAAAGCATCATAATATCATGTCATAAGCATCAATTCAGTTTCATATATTATGAACAAGACTTAAACAATGTGATTTACAAAGAGCCATCAACTTAAGTTTATTTGGAGGAGAATAACTATTGTCTAGTTTCAAAGAATATGACCAATAGTCAAGTCACCTACAATAACCTAGTCATGTAATATCAAGTTTCAATTAAGAACAAGACTGCCTGCAGCTTCTTAAGTAAACAATTGTTTCTATGTTTCAATTTGGAATGTCACGATTCGATTCCTCAAAGTCAAATAATCTAACATCAAGTTTGGAATGAGATCATTTAACCAAAAAGGATAGTCAACTTAGTTGAATTGTATCATCAAGTTTGGAATGACACAATTTTCCCCGTTAGAACATTTGAATTAGGTTAAAGTCATCTTCATCAAGTTTGGAATGAGATAACTCACCCTTTTCAAATTAGTCAGCAACTGTGAACATCAATGAAACATATATACTGTGCTTATCATTGTAGCCACTAAAGGAAGATTCGATAATTCAAAACACACACTTAGAAGGTAAGTAAATGGTAGTTAAAACTTGCCTATATATAGTCTTTAACCCCACCCCCACTGTTTTGAATAATCGATCTTTGGGCATACCTTTGGTGAGAGTATCGGCTATGTTATCCTTCGATCTCACATCGATCAAAGTGATAACCCTTGTTCTCTTAGATAATTCAACAACGCATGTCTCAGTCTCACATGTCTTCTCTTGAATTAAAGAGAGTATTATTGACGACTTGGACAGCTGCTTGATTATCACAGAATAGGCTTAAAGAATTAATCTTTAGTCGAGTCAAAGGAATATCCATAATCAGATTCTTTATCCACTCGCCTCTTCGCCGGCCGAGGCTAAAACAAAAAGTTCTGATTCCATAGACGACAATGCAATACAAGTCCTGCCGTTTGGATTTCCATGTAATAGCAGCTCCACCCAAAGTGAATACTTCCACTAGCTTCCAGACAGTCAAATACTTCATCAACTTGCTTCTCTGCTAGTGCTACCTATGATGAGGCGAATCAATCCTCAGAGATCTTTATGAACTTTTATAACAAGTTATATACCAGGAATGAGATTCTATCACTACCATAGCCAAGTGTGTTCTGAATCTTTTACATCTGATCAGCATGAAGACTCCCGACAAAGACCGAGACTGAAATTTTTTTTTTTTTTTGCCAAATTCGTTAACTGTGTTTCTAAGATTATTATTTTTTTTTTCCTTTTTTCCTGTCTAAAGGAAAATGTTCTTTTCCCTATTGTTTTCCCTTCTTTTATGTGTGGATGATGAGTTGTTTGGAGGGCAGTGCATGCATCTTAGAGACAATGGTGGTTTCAGGATTAACTGAATGATAAATTCCGACCATCTTCTTGCCCCAGAAGTACAGTCAAATGAGGAAGTAAAAGCTTCCAAAATGCAATCACTTTAGACACACCATCATTAATTATAGCAAATCCGAGATGAATCTTCAAACAAGCAACCTGCAACAGTATCTCTGTGGAGAAGCACGAAGACCATGTTTTAGAAACACCTTCAAGATTCATGTACTCAGTGCTTAAATCACTCCGAAAGTTCAAACAAAACAGACATTCAGAAGTCATCATCAGCAAATGCACGCGGAAACATTTACACAGAAAGCCAACGAAAGCTTCTCCCCTTCCTTATTCGGGCTTCATCCTTATTTCGAGTAGACTCCGACGTGCAACTAGCTGACGGAGGAAGCTTGAAGAAGTCCCTCACGAATCTGAGAGGCAACATCACGAACGGCACCAGGACCATGGGGAATGAAGACGGCAGAGGATTTAGATGCAGCACCGATTTCCTTCATGGTGTCGAAGTACTGGGTGACGAGAACCATGTCCATGACATCCTTGGCGCTGGTCCCGGGAACATTTTCTGAAAAGCCCAGTACGCTATCTCTCAAACCATCCACAATCGCCTGACGCTGGCGGGCAATACCAAGCCCAGAAAGATACTTCGACTCAGCCTCACCTTCAGCTCTCTTGATTTGCAGAATCTTCTCTGCTTCAGCCTTCTCGTTGGCTGCTACCCTTAGTCTTGCAGCTGAGAAGCGCAATATCATATGACCACATTGAGATACTTAAGAATATTCAAAATTTGAACAAGATGTTGCTTATGGTTAAGCTGGGATAAAAATTCAGCAAAAAATACAAACTTCTACACGGTTTCATTCTTTATTATCTGGAAAAGCTGCCTTTTGTGCTTTAAATATGCTTCATTACTGGAAAGGCCAGTACTTGCTGCTGGATAGAAGAACGAGATCAATTATCAATGATCAATGAAATCTTCTGCATCTTGGCATCTTAAAACAATTAAGTGCATCTTCTATGATCCAAACGCACCCTTCCTGAAATCATTAATTTTTTTCGAGGACTACAAAATGTGCAGAAAAGTATGAGATCTTCTAATGTTTGTGATTCTTACCAGCATTAATCTCATTCATAGCTCGCTTTACATACACATCTGGTTCAATGTCAATAATCAGCGTTTGCACAATCTCATACCCATATGTAGACATAGCCTACAAAAATCAATGGCTAGAAGTTAAACCAATTGAAGTCCATGGTTCATTTTCACAAAATCACAAGCAACCATGCTTCTGCATTCTGTACATTACCTTCTCAAGTTCAACATCAACTGCTTTGGCTATTTCATTTTTCTGCTCAAAAACATCATCCAAAAGGAGTCTTGGAACACTTGCTCTTATCACTAAATCAATGAAAGGAAAGTAAGGGATATTTCAAATCATAGTGATTATACATGCGTTAATCATGTCACATTTGGAACATACCGTCAAACACATAGGCTTGAATTTGGCCCTTTGTGTTGCTAAGTCTGTAAAAGGCATCGCTTGCCTGATTTGCAAGAGCACGATATTGCACAGATGCAACAACATTGACAAAGACATTGTCCTGCAGTGGGAATGTCCATGAAGCCAGACGAACTTATTAGGTTATTCCGTGAAGATGAAACTGACATGGAGCTTTTAGCTTTATATGGAAAATCTATGAGTTCAAAGTATCTCCAAAAGAAGAGGTATTGATCCATGATACTCCAATCTAGTGGAGTCTCTTAGGCTGGTAGCAATATTATAAGAACTACTCAAATTTAGCTATTTTGATAATCGTGGTTGTAGACTCAGACTTACTCAGGGCTTCGATGAGTATTAATGAGCAGCAGTACTTATCGATTATTTGCAAATATCACATGCAGAACAAGATGATTTCACTTTTCAGCTGGACAGTAATTCGAGCTAATGTGCAATTCAAGATTTCTTGGCAAGTGAAGTATGTTAAATTCTCAGAATGAGCAAATAGACATACTTTTGTCTTGGTTTCACATCGCACATCCAACTGCTGTACTCGAAGTGAGAGATGCCCCGCTAGCCGGCTTCCACTAATCCAGGGAAGGAAATGGCATCCTGGTTGAAGTACATCATCGAACTTGCCAAATCTCTCCTTGATTGCTACCGTGGATTGATCAACTTGGACGCAGCAAAACAGATTTCCCATTTTATCTCCACACTATGCATCAACAAGAGGAGAATTTAAATCATCAAGTTGTTGACTGAGGAATATTAAAAACAAATAATGCTTCTCGGAACCCAATATGAGACACAAGAACCTTAGAAACGGGGAATTCTATCGAAAGCAAGAGTATCTTCTACAGCAAAAACTCGGGCAATCGTGAATTTGACTGGAGTTTTTTCTTATCTACTCATCAACTTCCAGAATAAATTTCTGTGTTACCCTCTGAGTACTTGTACCAACCTTGTCTACGTCGATCTACGCTAGAGCAAGCATAAGTTAAATTCAACTTCTACAGCAAGATACTTAAACAGGAACAAAACTTGGAACAACAAATTGACGCTATCTCGTAGCGAAACAGAAAGGCCTGAAGAGAACGACCAACCCACTGCAAGTATCAAATTAGTTGATCTTCCTGCTCGTCAAAGAACAACTATAGGGTGGTATATAATGGATACCTATTTATCAAACGAGAGAGAAAGGAGAGAGACTATCGCTGCAATTGGTGCTGGAGCATGCACTAACGAATGTTTGTAGTAAGATTAGAATGACAAGTATTAACCAAATTGACCTGATACTGTTTTCTGAGGACAACAGGAAACAAGAAACCAACCAGGGACTATGCAGAAACAAGAAACGAGAGTATTTAGAACCGTGGGACAATATTTCAACATCCCTCCTCACTAGCCGGCCGGGTTACGAGAATGAGATTCGCTTCTTCTTGATAGGTACCAAAATAATTAAAGAAATGACGATGGCGATTACAATAATTGCCTGTATTCTATTCCTGGGGATGAAATCAAGGTTTCTTCTTGATTTCACCAGAAACGACCTGGAAATGATACGGCAGCAAACAAGAAGAACCAAACGACTTAGCGAATTTTCCCGCGAGCTTTTTCTTGTTCTTTATAACCTCGACTAGGAAGATGAATTCATGCACTTTAGTGTTCTGTCGCCCAGAAGGAAAAATCTTATCATTTTAGTCCTTTAAATTTGTGTTATTCTTTTCAATACGATCCTCGATTTTGTAATTTATACAATCAAAGTCTTGGACTTATAAAATATTTTCGATCAAGTCTCTCATATCAGCAAATTGAAACTAATGGTTTGGTCAGTGCTAGCTAGGAGTTCTATCTTAAATTAAGCCATTCTATGGGAGATCGTGTGTGTGTGTGTGTGTGTGTGTGTGTATATTTGCGTGGCTGTATACTGATTTACCTTTTCTCATATAGGTCCAGTGCAAATCGATTGTCCGTAGTGTAGCGATTTCATTTTAACTTTGTACTCTTTATTTGTCATTGACAAACATAAATTTGTCGAAAGTTGAGATACAGTAACTTGATTGGAAAAAGTCTACAACTTTAAGGACTTAATTGTGTGAATTACAAATTTAAGGATCACCCTAGAAAATCAATGTAAAATTAGGGACCAATATGTACTTTCTTCCACTCATGAGATAAAAAAACTCAACCTGGTTTCCAAGTTTATAAAATAAAATATTATAATTCGTTGGTTAATTCGATGTAAATAGCATACTAATTCTATATGAGTACTAAAAAATGGTATGTTTCAGATAAAAATATAATTCGATCTCACTTTATGCTTAGATTGAACATATATACTCTACCTTCTGATTGTGATATATTGAATATAAATAATATCATATCTTAGTCGAGTAAAACTATGAGATATTTATACTTTAGCCTTGGGTATAGCTTTCACTTTCATAAATTAATATTTTTCGAGGATGTAAAGAGTGTACAGATTTTGGAAATTATAGGTCAGATAATCGTTGCCCTGGATATTGTCAATTTTCATTTTTCCTTTTTGGCAAGAGGATAATACAAGTGGATAACATAAAAGAAGCCATCGCAATCTTTAGGATCCGAAGGGAATCAATCCCCTAGCTAATGCTGTCGAAGTCTCGAAGGTGGAGGTTAGATCCATAAAGTCAGCCATTTATTATTATTATTATTATGATAAGGTCTTTGCTTAGATATTTCTTGAGAAATATTTATTTATATCCCTTTCTTATTGGTCAAATATAAGATTAGGAGTGACATGATTCCATGATAGAATTTAGAACCCGAGAACCAGACCAATGGGACCCTATTTAGTTCAAAGTTCCAATGTATGTGGGGTAGGTTCCAAGTTCTAAATATTAGGGAATCTCTTTCAACGGGTAGGTTTTAGATTCTAGATTGGTGGAACCTGGAACCAGTAACCTAGAATCTGGAATAAATTTTAGAGTTTTTCTTAGTCTATGTTTTTGCGCGATTCTGTGATATTCTATGTCGTTCGATGATAAGTGTGTAATTTGATATCACTAGTCTAAACTTCTATTTTATAACTAAGACTTGTACTTTGTTAATATTTTATATCTTTCATGTGTCTACATATAAATTACGGTCAATGAAATGTAGCAGCAAATAGTGGTTATTAAATGTGATAGTTCATTGCGATTATTCAGTTAGTAATAGTGTGGAACCTGGGTAGATCTTGGAATCTATGAATAGTTTCCAAGTTCTAGGATATGCAGGGTAAATTTTAGGTTTTAGAGAACGAGAAAAGTGTTCCGTATAGATTCTACCTATAACTTAAAACCATTCACCCCTAAATAAGACTAGAACAAAAAGGAAAGTTTAAAAAGGAAGAAAAAGTCTAAGGCTAGCATGACAACATGGCTGATCCAAACAATTTCCAAAATAGTCAACAGAAGTAGGGCTCGAACTTCAGGATTTTATAATGAAACTTCGAACTATACCGACGCATTTATCTTAATCTTTTTTTTTCTAATCCTATATCGAGGTTCCATAAGATGATATGTCAATTAAAACAATGCCGTTTTTATGTCACTTTAGTCTTGTGAGCTGAGCACCATGTCCATAAAGTTTGCTTTCTAGCATCAATGTAGGTAGATCACAATCCTCAAAAAGGCGAAACTTTGACAGAGGGTAAATGTGTCACACAGATACAAGTTTAAAATTTTTAAAGAAAATCCTTTTGCCAGAACAATTTCGGGTTTGGTTCATGCTTGGTGCAATAAGACAGTAAGCATTCGCCGGTTTCTCGCTAGGGCGCGGATTGCCTGTCCTTAAATGGACCACATCAGCAAGTGCACTGAACGGGACTTTAGTTATCTAAATAGCCAGGTTGCGAAATATGCAGAAATGACAAGTTAAGACACTCTTGAGAGCTTCAGGTTACAACACTGTGAATCGCCCTCGACTTGAACGGCGGTCGTAGCCAACTGAAACACAGCCTTCTCGATCAGTGCCATGGGAAAGCAGCAGGCGATATTCACTTCTACAGTAGTGAAGGCCTGAGTAAAGCACGGAAGGTATAGTAGGGGAAACTTACCGGAAAATTTTTAAACCTATTGTAATTGTGCCAATTTAGTTTTTTTTTTTTTTTTTTTTTTACCAATTTAGTACTAAACATTTTACATTTGTGCCAATTCAATCTATTTGGTTAATTTTTGCCGGGCAAAGCTAACATGGCACTACTAATGCTGACATGAAATTTTTTAGATAATATTTTAATAATTTTTTCCGATGGCCCTAGGGAAGGGAAAAAAATTAAAGAAAAGAAAAGAAAAAACTATAAAAAAAAATCAAAAATATAATTAAAATATTATTTAAAAAATGCCATGTCAGCATCAGTTCGCAAAAATTGGAAGGATGGATTGAACTATCACAAATGCAAAAGATTAGGATTGAATTGACAAAAAAAAAATTAGGACCAATTTAGCATAATTGCAATTAGTTTAAGATTTTTTGGATAATTTTGTCACTAAAGCAGGTGCTCTTTCTCAGCAACACTTCTTGCAAAAGCTCTGTTTGAGAATTTCTGGAGAGGTGGACTTTCGCCAGGAATTCCTTAAACTGGATACCTAAGATAGGAGTGAGTAGGGAAATGAAATAGAACAGCACCCGCTTGCTTTCAGCTCAGAACTGGCTATAGTCAGATACTTCCATCTACTTGCTTCCCTGCTAGGGCTACCTATGCGAGGCAAATCATGCAATCCTAAAGAGATCTTTATGAACTTCTATCAGATTAACAAGTCATATACTGGGAAACTAGATTCTATCACTACCATAGCCAAGTGCAATCTAAATCTTCTTAAATCTGGCGACATTGAATATATACCTGACAAGAGAACGAAACTGCGAGAAAACATTTTTGCCGAATTTATTAACTGGGTCGGATGGCACTGCATGCATCCTAGAGATGATGGTAGCGCTTTGGATTAATTTGAATGATTTATATCAACTGTATTTATGCACCAGAATTCCAGTCAAATAAGCAAATAAAACCTGCAAAACTCTCAACCACTTTAAGACACTATCCTTGATTATGGCAAATCCGAGTTGATTTTTCAGACAAGCAACTTAAAACAGTATGTCTGTGCAGAAGCACGAAGACTATGTTTTAGGAACACCTTCAAGATTCATATACACACTTCTTACATCATCACTTTAAAACGTAAACAAAATGGATATTCAGAAGACATCATCAGCAAATTCACAAGAAAACATATACTTAGAAAGCCAATAGAAAGCTTGTCCCCTTCCTTTTTGGGGCATCATCCTCATTTCGAGGAGACTCCGATGTGCAACTAGCTGACAGAGGAAGCTTGAAGAAGTCCCTCACGAATCTGAGAGGCAACATCGCGAACGGCACCGGGACCATGGGGAATGAACACAGCAGAGGTTTTAGATGCAGCACCAATTTCCTTCAAGGTGTCGAAGTACTGGGTGACAAGAACCATGTCCATGACATCCTTGGCACTGGTCCCAGGCACGTTTTCCGAGAAGCCCAGTACGCTATCTCTCAAACCATCCACAATAGCTTGACGCTGGCGGGCAATGCCAAGCCCAGAAAGATACTTTGACTCAGCCTCACCTTCAGCTCTCTTGATTTGCAGAATCTTCTCTGCTTCAGCCTTCTCAGTAGCTGCTAGCCTTAGTCTTGCAGCTGAGAAGAACAATATTATACAATGAATCTTAGATACTTGAGAATATTAACAGTTTGAAGAAGACAATGCATATGGTTAAGCTCTGAAGCAGATTCAGTAGAAATACAAATTTCCACACAGTTTCACTCTATTTTAACTGGATGAGATGCTTTATGAGATTCAACAAAACTTCATTACTGGAAAGACAAGTATTTGCTGCAGGATACAAGAACAAGATCAATTATCAATCATCGATAAAATCTTATGAATCTTGCCCTCATAAAACATTTTAGTGCATCCTCTAAAATCTAGTAGATACTGATCCAAATGCTTTAAGAAAAAAGATGCAAAAGCAGAAAGCACCCACCCAAAGACAAGAACAAAGAGATGAAATCATCAACTTTTAAAAGGACTACAAGATGTGCAGAAAAGAATGAGATATCCTAATGTTTGTGGTTCTTACCAGCATTAATCTCATTCATTGCTCGCTTTACATGCTCATCTGGTTCAATATCAACAATCAGCGTTTGCACAATTTCATACCCATATGTAGACATAGCCTGTAAAAGTTAATGGCTAGAAGTTAAACCAAATAAAGTCCATGGTTCATTTTCACAAAATCTCAGAGAACCATGCTTCTGCATTATGTACATTACCTTCTCAAGTTCATCTTCCACTGCTTTGGCAATATCATTTTTTTGCTCAAAAACATCATCCAAATTGAGTCTTGGGACAGTTGCTCTTATCACTAAATCAATCCAAGGAGAAGTAAGCCATATTACAGATTATAATGACGATACATGCATCAATAATGTCACATTTGGAACATACCGTCAAAAACATAGGCTTGAATTTGACCCTTTGTGTTGCTAAGTTTGTAAAAGGCATCACTTGCCTGATTTGCAAGAGCACGATATTGGATAGATGCAACAACATTGACAAAGACATTGTCCTGCAGTGGGAATGTCCATTAAACCAAACAAACTTATTAGGTTATTACGTGACAATAAACTGACATGGAGCTTTTAGCTTTATATGGAAAATCTACCGAGTTCAAAGTATCTCCGAAAGAAGAGGCACCATTAAGAGTTTCATTGTATTGATGATACTACAATCTAGTGGAGTCAATTAGACTGATAGCAATCTCATAAAATATCGCCTGCAGAAAAAGATGATTTCACTTTTCAGCTAGACAGTGATTCGATTTAATTTTTCATGATTTCTAGACAAGTGTGAAGTATGTGAACTTCTCCCACAGAGTGAACAGATTAACATACTTTTGTCTTAGTTTCACATCGCACATCCAACTGCTGCACTCGAAGTGAGAGATGCCCCGCTAGCTGGCTTCCAAAACACCAGGGAAGGAAATGGCATCCCGGTTGAAGTATGTCATCGAACTTGCCAAATCTCTCCTTGATAGCTACGTTGGATTGATCAACTTGGATGCAGCAAAACAGATTGCCCATGTTATCTCCACACTATGCATCAAAAAGAAGAGAATTCAGATCATCAAGTTGGTTGGCTGATGAAAAATGAAAACAAATAATGCTTCTTGGAACTCAATGTGAGACACAAGAACCTTAATAGCAGAGAATTCTATCAAAATTAACAGTATCTTCCACAGCATAAACTCGGGCAATCATGAAATTGAACAAGTTTTTTCTTATCTACTCATCAACTTCCAGAACAAATTTCTGCGATTCCCTATGATTACTTTTACCAATCTTGTCTGCGTCTATCTACACAAGAGCAAGCATAAATCGTATTCAAATTCTACAGCAAACTTGAAACAACGAATTGACGCTCTCTCATACCGAATTGTAAAGAACACAAACAACAAACAGTAAGGCTTGAAGAGAATGACCAAAGCCCCCTCAACTATCAAATTATTCGATCTTCCTGTTCCTCAAAGAACAACCAGGATGGTCTATATAGTATTACTACTTACCAAACGAGTATGCGACCAAGAGCGAGTGAGAGAGAGAGAAAGAGTGGAGAGAGATTATCGATGCAATAGGTGCTGGAGCATATACTTAAGAATGTTTATAGTAAGATAAGGATGACAACTTAATACAAGAAAAGTTTTTTATACCCAACCCACGACTTGACTCAGCAATCAATTTCCTAAAGAGATCATATGCCAACAGGAAACTAGCGCCGGCCGGGCAAACTCTCGTTTCTTCACATTGAATGAACAAGAAAATTTCAAATGCCAGCTGCACCATAAGATTAAGGGAAAACCTCACGAAGCTTCATACACATAAAAAACGACGAATTGAATTTATAAACAAGCAAAAGTTGACAACGTCGCGTCTCGATTTGGATCACGACCTTCTCTTTCCTAATCACCCCCAAACATCGAAAATCACGTCAAGAAACAAGAACCCACAAAGCAAATTCACCCAATACTGTTTCCCGAGGACAACCAAGAAACAAGAAACCACTCAAGAGTCTATGCGGAAGCATAACAAGGTCGGACCCACCGGGTTTTCTTCTGACGTCGTTTGTTTCTCTTCGTTCTCGGCAAAGAAACAGATTATCGACCCAAATGAATAAAATTCAAGATCCTCGTTGTGATCGGCATCGAGGTTCGATGCTGACAACGTAGTGGGAATACAGCAAAAATCGAAAGCAAAAGAAAAAGACAACGCCCGGCAAGAATGAGATGCCGCAGCTTTTCGAAAGGTACCTTAATGATTAAAAAAAATGATGACGATGAGGATGAGGAAGAATTACCCGGTTTTCGATTTCTTGGGGATGAAGTGGTTTTTCAAGATTCCATCTTGATTCCACCGTAAATGGCCTGGAAATGATCCAGCGGAAACCGAGAAGAACCGGACTGTCCTTTGTTCCAGATAAGCTCAAGGAGGAAGATCAGATTCGTTGACTTTTCGTACTCTGTCGCCCATCGGTTGTGTTTTTCTTTTCAATATGGTCCTTGACTTTGTGATTTTCTGCAGTTGAAGTCCCTGAACTTGTAAAATATTTTCAATCAAGTCTCTCTGCCACCTATATCAGCAAATCGAAACTAGGCGGTTGATGGGTGCTGGTACCACCCTAATTTGACCAAAAACAAAAAGAGGCCTACCTTAAAATAAGGGGAAAATGACAGACGATTTATGAACTTTTGCCCCGTATATAGTTTTAATTCATGAATTTTTAATTTATTTATTATAGTTTATGAATTTTAACCCAATGTGTAATATTGTTCCTAAACTTTTGATTTATTCAATGTGACCTTTGCAATTTTAATACATGTTCAGAGAATTTTTATATAGTTCATGGATTAACTCAAATAAGCATTAAAAGTTTAGGGACTGCATTGAATAAAGTAAAAATTCATGGATGACATTAAACATTTGGCAAAAGTTTAAAAGCCATATTAAACAAATTAAAAATTTACGGACCACAATATATGTAGGGTCGAAGTTTAGAAACTATTTGTATCACTATCCTAAAAATAACCCATCAGAAGATATTAAAATTGCGTAGTCGTATGGTGAATTCTTGTTCTTATATAGGTCCAATGCAAATCAATTGTCCTAAGTGTAGCAAATTCTTTTTAACGTTATATTTTTAATTGGCATTGGCAGACATCAATTTACCAAAATTTGAGACCCGAGAACTTTGATTGAAAAAAGAAAACTCTACTAGTTTAGGGAATTAATTACACGAATTACAAATTTGAGGACATGTCAAAAAACCTATGCAAAATTAGTGACCAAAGATGTTCTTTCTTCCTATCATTCTAAGAAGAAAACTCAACTTGTTTTCAAAGGTCGCCAAATAAAAAAATTGATCTCCTTACTCCGTTCGTTACAACCACACGTATGGCATGTGCGTTCTTATGAATTTTAAAAAAGACGGTGGATTTTGGGGGGCATATCATGATAATCCTCTTCCATATTCTCATTCAATTTCATTTATGCTCTATAGATTGAATATTTCACTAAGGGTAAATAATTTCGAAAAATTTTAGTCGAACAAAGAAAAAACCTATGAAAAAATGAAAAGTTTTTACCTTCCCCTTGACTGCTATTCAACATGTGGGCAATTTTATGGAGGATATAAAATGTACAAAACTTTGAAAATTAGAAGTCGCAAAATGGGGCAAGAAAATAATCGTGCCTGGGCATTTTCATTTTTTATTTTACCTTCTTAGCAATACAATCTAATCTATAGAATCTGAAGGGAATCATTCCTCTATCTAATGCCGTTGGAGTCTTGGACGTCGAGGTTACAATCATACGTTAGTCTTTTCTTTTTCTTTTTCTTTTTAAATGAGGTCTTTACTTAGATATTTTCTCAGAAATATCTATTTATATTCCATCTTTATTGGTCAAACACAAAATTAGAGGGAAAAAGAAATTAAAAAAGAAAAGCCTGAGGCCAGCATGTCGACACAACTGTTCCAGACAATCCTCAAAATAATTGGCTGAAATTCCGTGACATAGATTGCCCAGTGGACCCGAGATAAATTTATGGATTGATAGAGAGAGATTATGAAAAAGACAATTAGATAATTAAACCGGTTGAATAAGCCAATCCCAAAGGTGGGTTTTATTATTAATTTTAGGATGAGGATTAGGACTCTCAAATTTGGTTCGGACAAGTTCGAATTTCGGATCAGATTTTTTTTTTTTTTAGGCCCCTGGTTTCAGGTTTTACGGAAAGATTTGGGTTAAGTGATGAGACATTTCTAATTTAGAGTTTCGTTCTGCTATTTGGCCGTACAATTAGCTCGAGTTGTAAGATGTAATAATTTCTCGTGAGATCGAGTCAAAGATGGTATTCCCCGTAGCAAAACAGCAAAGAAAAGGAAGGTCAGACATCATTATCTATGATTGCTGGATGAACGCGGGCCAGTAGACGAATTTTCATCAGAAAGTGACCCCTGGGATTCATTCGGATTGTAATGTTGCGTCATAACGTATCAAATACGATATCCGCTGTGTTTGGCTCGGTACGTGGGAAAAATCTTTCGACAAATGCAAAAATTTTAGGTTAAAAGGTTTCTTTCGATATACAAATAATATTTGATAAAATGTGGTTGAAAGTACCTTGACAATAAATGTTGTTTGGAAAAAAATTAAATGCATATTTTTAAAATAAATAAAGAAATCAATGGCCATTGCCTCATGTGATGTAGCGTAGTTATCTTATCCATTTCACTTTTTCTTAAGCATGTAGAATGATAAGGGACTACGGTAGTCTGGGAGTGCACATAAACTTCTATAAATGGGACAACTTCATTCCTTATTTATTTTTATATATGTCAGGCAACAAGTTGGGTAACATGGGGAATTTGAAAAGGTATGTACTATTGACTAAAACCGGCTGTAAGTCGGTCATCCTACCCCAACTTACTTGTACACATGATTGCCTAACCCTCACCTCCCGCCTCTGTAAAAAAATCTTCCAAGTCCCAAAAATCCAGTTGTCCTCCTATATGCAGTGGGGCTGCCTCTGTTCCCTAGTTCGTTGTCAAACAACGAGAGGGACTGATCGTGCACTTGTTGATGCGGGCATATACTCCAACAAACCCAAGGGTTATAGGCCTTGTCGGAAGCCCCATGTCCACAACTAAATGAGACAAGATCTAGATAAAAATCGTATCCGAGAAACCGGGGTCTATAAACTTGTCCTCTTGTCAAGTGAAGTCGACTGGTACTCTGTAAGAGACCATAGGGGAGCAGGTGGGACCGACATGTCTATTGATTCGAAAAGATAAGGTCACCAACTAGTGAGCGTACATTCAGTAAGCAGAAGGTCCACCAGTCTATACAACATAAATCAATCACCATGCCAACAAGGAAAGCCTCAATATAAAGTATAGTAAATCATTAACTTACCTAAGAACCCCTTCAAAATAACGTAACAAAGCAATAGAAATAGTAGTTTTTCTTAATAAGTAATTAGTAGCTCAATTTAAAGATACCAACATTATATTCAATGGGAATTCCTGCTGTCATCATCATTTAGGGAACCCTATTACCTCTCGGGCATCTTACACCCATCCAGCATTAGGACATTTGGGGACCGTGTTACGCCCCTAAGCATCTAGAGGAACCTAGTTACTCCCCCAGGCATCCCTACTACAACCCGGGGCATGGTCATCCAAAGAACCGACGGTAATTCCAGTCACACATCCATACCATGATGCAGCAATTCTATAATTCAATTTAAAAAGCACGTTTACATTACTATCACCCAAGAACTCAAATGTGAACCTAATGAACCCTTAGTCATTTTATCCCCTAAATTGACACATTTTCACCAATGCCTACATTAGATGAACTATAAGTAGAATTTCATATCCTAGACCTTAAAATAGCCTTATAAGGCATTTTGTGCGCCTTTAGAAATGGTAGTTGTTATCGAGTAAATGGGTTTAAAAAATTATGAAACTTTAACATAAGATAGACAAAATCTAGAGGGACATTTTCCATGATGGACTAAAAGTTCTATTCAACTCACAGTTCTAAATAATTTTTAGTAGACCAGGCCAAGACAGTAGGAATTTCTAGAATGCAATGGAGCAGGAAAATTATTTTCCACAAACTAAATGTGATTAAAAAAAATGGAAATTTCATATGTGGTAGTATAGAATATACTCTACAACTTTCATGAAGGATGCATGCTAAAATTCATGATTACAATTTTTATGGAAAATGGAAAGCAGGAAGAGGTCGGTTCGGTGACCCCATAAATAGATTTCAAACCCTGTAGTTTTTCAAATATATTTTTGTTGTACAAAGTCCAAAAAATCTGAAATTAAAATATGTCATAAGGCGGCCAATAAGGGATGGCTTTAATGAAGAACACCCCACGAAATTCACATAACATAATTCAGTACGAAATTAGCAAACTTGCAAGTCGGTCTAAAACCAAACCAGTCTCGAATAATCTTTTCCTATTTTGGCTCAATACTTCGGTACCTTTAGCCCAAGCATGTATGCTGACTTCATATACCACCTTCCCATAGCACCTATACACATCCAAGACTAAAGTTATGACTTTCTAACTATGTATAACTTTATCCGAAACCTGCGATTAGGTGCTAACTTCTCCAGAAACACTAGATTCAACAATTTTTTTAGGAAACTCTCCTTGTCATATGACAAACGATCAACGTAGGATAGAACGGAGGATATCGACTTGTGTCCAGTCCTAAAGGATTTCGATTGGGGCTCGGCGGGGTGACAGCAGTGACGCGGTGGCTTTTGGAATCCTGGGTTGCTGCGGTCCAAGCTAAGGCGACAACAAGAAGACGGCGATGCAGTCGTCGACTTGCTTGGGGTGTCCAGCGAGTTGTGGCGGCCGAGGGAGACGACGTGGGTGACGGGCGACGATTGTGGTTGTGGTTTTGAATATGAACAGAGAGAAGTGAAGGCACGGATCAAGAGTCATTCGGTACAGAGAGGGAAGAAGAGCCACTCAAAGAAGAAGTGTGCTGGCTCTCTTATTTATGCCTGATTTTTATTTTCTCTGCCAAAATCAGCCTCTCCACTCAACACTTGCTTGATTCGGTGACTACTAGGCGTCTTCCAAGGATAGCAGCAGCTAGTCTTCAAGTTGGTCACTGCGGTTGACCATGTGCGGCACTGCTTGAGGCTAGGGAACGGAGAGGGGGCCATCTAGCCATGCATGTCGCACACAAGGGGGCCAGTTGGCATCGTGCTGAGTTGGTTAACTTGATGGGGATGTGGCAGCGACAACAACTATGAGTCTATGACTAGGCGTGTCGTCATTGAGTTGAGATGGCAACATCGGCGATGGCTGGGGTGATGTGTCATGGCAATGCTGGCTGGGCACGGCTTGAGACGTTGTCTTGGTAACGAAGAGGACGAGTTGAGGCGAGGCACGGTAAGACCCCGTAGCGAAATTCGATGGCAAGCTTAGTGGCGCAACGACGATTATTAAGCATTGCTTGTGATTTCGTCGAGCAAAAACTTGGATGTCTTAAATCTCCCCTTCTTAAGGAATTTCATCCTTGAAATTGAACGTCCCCTTACATTCCATTGAAGAGATGAGGACACCATTGTTTCATTTCCTCCTCGCTCTCCCACGTTGCCTTTTCCATGTGTGGTGTCGCCATAAGACTCTGACGAGTAAGATTACCTTTTCAAAGAACTTGCTCTTTCTAGTCCAATACTCGCATTGGCTCTTTTCTGTATTTCACATTTTCATCCACTTCGATGACCTCCTAGTCTAGTATGAGCATGAAGTCGAGTTGATACTTCCTCAACATTAATATATGGAAGACATCGTGTAGATTCGACAGCTTGGGAGGCAACACTAGTCTGTAAGCCAAATCCCCTATTCTTTCAAGGATTTCAAAGAGTCCAATAAATCTCGAGCTCAACTTGCCTTTCTTCCTAAATCTTGATACGCCCTTTATCGGTGATACCATTAAGAATACATGATATCCCACGTTAAATTCCAAGGGTTTCTTGCGCTTATCTGCATAAATTTTTTGTCGACTCTAGATCGTCTTGAATTGGCTTCTAATGATTTCTACTGTCTCCAAAGTGACTTGTACCAATTCTAGTCCTAAATTCTCTCTCACCATCCTCATTCTAGCATACAAGAGTCTTGCAAGTCCTTCCATATATTTCCTTATATGGAGCCATATCAATACTCTACTAGAAACTTTTGTTATATGCAAATTCTATCGGATGTAGTTTCTTATCCCAATTTCCTTTAAAATCGATTATGCAAGCCCTTAACATATCCTCCGGTACTTGAATTACTCTTTCTGTCTGTCCATTTATCTATCTGCGGGTGGAAGGTGGTACTAAACTAGAGTTTGGTCCCCAGTGCGATTTGGAAACCTTGTTAGAAATTTGAGGTAAATCTTGAGTCTTGATCTAAAGTGATGGTCACAAGGATACCATGTAGGCATATTATATGCCTCACATATATCTCTGGGCATTTGCCATCGTATAATTCATACATACTGCTAAGAAATGGGAGATTTGGTCGGACAATCTTCTATTACCCAAATAGAATTGTGATCATTTGATGTCATTGGTAATCCTTATACGAAACCCATCTTTACGAGCTCCCATTTCTATTTTGGAATATCTAGCGGTCTCAGCATTCCAGCAGACTTACGATGTCTTGCCTTCACTTGTTGACAGGTCACACATTAGGAAACATGTTTAGCAATGCTCGTTTTCATACTATTCCACCAGCACTGTTGATGTAGGTTTTGGTAGATCTTTGTATTTTTAGGGTGCATACTATAATTACTTCTATGTGCTTCTGATAAAATTTCCTTCCTTATTTCCTCATTATTGGGCACGCATATTCGCCCTTAGAGACTTGGAACTCCAGTCTTTTCCTTGACGATAACTCTTTTCGAAATTCACGACTTCCGAGTCCAATTTTTATAATGTTCTAATTTTCTGAAAAATTGCTGGTTTAATTCTTGGTGTCACTAGTACACCAGTAAGACAGTCCATTTCTAACTTGAACTTTGAATTAACTACTCTTTCTAATAGATTCCATTCTCTTGTCCTTATACTTGTCATGCTGACTACCAATTTATGACTGAGAGCATCTGTTACCTTGTTTGCCCTCCCTGGATGATATGGTATCTCACAGCCGTAATCCTTCGATAGTTTCATCCACCTTTTTTGTCTCATGTTTAATTAATTCTAGGAGAATAAGTACTTCAAACTTTATGATCTATATAAATTTCAAATTTCTCTCCATACAGATAATGTTGCTATATCTTTAGTGCGAAAATTATTTCTATCAATTCTAGGTTGTGAGTTGGGTAGTTCAATTCATAAGGTTTAATTGTCTCCATGCATAAGCTTTAACATTCCCATGTTGCATCAAGAAATATCCCAACCCCTTGTGGAAGGCATCACTATATATCGTGAATCCACTAGATCTAGAAGGAGTAGCTGGAATTGAGGCCATGGTCAACCTTTTCTTGAGTTCCTAGAAGCTCCGTTCACATTAGGGGTGAGCATGGTTCCTAGGTAGAACCAGGAACCAGAGAACCGTATCGGAGGGTCCGATTCAGTTCCCGGTTCTTAAGAGACCGGTTCCAAAAAAAAAAAAAAAACCCTAAATTAATTTACCCTAGTCTCAGTTCTCACTTTCACTTCACACTTCACACTTCTTCTCTGTCTCTGCCCAACGCTACTCACTGTGCTCAGTGTTCGCCCTCAACGAGTTCCTCGACGAATCTCCACATGGAGTCAGGCCTCAAGTCCCTCGACGAGTTCCTCTCTGGCAAGACCTACATCTCCGGGTAAAGCTCGTCTACGAGAAGCTGGTGAAGAAGATGACTGCATCCCCATCTTCGTCGACTCGGAGGACCTCACCGGAACCATGTATCATCCCACTAAAGGCGGCGTTCGCGGTGGCAGAGACCGTAAGCTCTCTCTCTCTCTCTCTCTCTCTCTCTCTCTCTCTCTCTCTCTCTCTCTCTCTCTCTCTCTCTCTCTCTCTGCAGCGTTCTTTTTTAGCTCTTGAGCATTTGTGTTGTATTCTCTTTGCTCGATTCGAAAGCGCGGGGCTTTAAAGCTTGGGTTGGCTTTCACCTCCTTGACAACGAGATTTGCATCCTCAAGGTCTGTCCCTCTCTCTGGACGTCGATGGCTTCGATTGGATTTGCTAGGGGCCGTGGCGCGGGTTTACTTGTCGTTGGGGGCTTCTGTGCTTTGGCTCGTGCGCGAGGGTTTCTTTTGAATCTTAATTTGAGGTCCATGCATCAATGGGGGTTTTGATGGGATTTCGTTTGTTTTTCTATTTTGTGATGGCAGGAGGAGCTGTAGAGGACGAATCTGGAGCTGGAGTCGTATAAGGAGAAGATAAAGGAGAATCAAGAGAAGATTAAGCTCAACAAGCAACTCCCTTACTTAGTCGGCAATATTGTTGAGGTATTTTTTGAAATTGATTTGGTTGTGGACCGGCTCCGATGGAGGAGGGCTTTTGCTCTACCCGCGGTTTGGGGACCGCCTTGCTTAAAATCTGTTGAAAATGCGGGGTGTGGTTGAAATTGGTTGGATTGTAAACTGGCTCCGAAAGGAGGGCTTTTGTTCTATTCGTGATTTGCGGTCCGTCCCTAATGAAAGTCCATCGAAAATGCAGGGTGTGGCGAGCTAAATCTCGCGCGATGTCTCTGTCATTTGGGCGGTTGAGATTTATTTCTTTCCAGAGTATTTAGCTTTGGTGTGTTTTCTTGGTTGATGAGTGATTGTAATGTTTTTTGTATAGGGAGATGTAGATTGTCTGCTGAAGAACAAACCTCAGTATGGAATAGCTCCAACTTATAAGTGCAGTCTTTTTAGTATGAGAGAAAAATTCACTTGCTTACATTTCTTGTTGATTCTTGCATGAACAGATGATCTTGGGCTACTCGCATTGCTCCCGCTGTCTTAAAAGAACCTGATTGCCTTGCTGCAGATGGTGATCTTTTTCTAAATTTTTTGCTACTTGTGTATGCACTAGTTGCAGCGTTGTTACTGCCATTTCTCATTTGCTACTTTTGCTTGAGTAGAATAAGAATCAATTGGTAGAGCTTTTGCTTGCTTTTACTTATGACCAGATAGGAGATTGAAGTTGGAACTGTCAATTGTTTGAAAAGAGCTTTTCAAATCTGAAAATGAAAAAAAGAAAAAGAAAAAAGAACTTGTTGGAATTTGGAACCGACCTTGGAATCTGTGACAAGGTAGGTTTCAGGTTCCAAAAAATGAGGAATCTGTACCCGAGGGTAGGTTCCAGGTTCCAAACGGAATCGAACTGGAATCGGGAACCGCTCACTCCTAGTTCATATTCATCATTCCATTCAAATTCCGCATTTTTCCTAGTCAATGAGAATCCTTCTATAAATCTCCTATAATACCCTACAAGTCCTAAGAAGCTTCGTATTTCCATCGGCGTCATTATTCTTGGTCAATTTACTACTATCTCAACCTTTGCTAGGTCCACCAAGATTCCTTCTTCTAATGCCACATGGCCCAGAAATACTACTTGATCTAGCAAGAATTCACACTCACTAAATTTGGCGTACAATTTTTGTTCTCTAAGAGTCTATAGTATTATTCTAAGGTGTTCTTCATGTTCCTCTGATCCTTTTGGATATATCAGGATATATCAATAAAGACTATCGCAAATTGATCCAGATATGGTTTGAATACCTTATTCATCAAATCCACGAATAGGTGGTGCATTTGTCAATCCAAATGGCATAACTAGAAACTCATAGTGCTCATAATAAGTCCTGAAAGCAGTTTTTGGAATATCTTCCTTTTTAATTCTTAAATGATAGCACCCTGACCTTAGATTTATCTTGGAAAACATCGCACTTCCCTGCAACTGATCAAATAAGTCGTCAATTCTAGGTAACAAGTATTTGTTCTTGATTGTCGCTTGGTTCAGTTACCTATAGTCAATGCAAAGTTGCATCAACCCATCTTTCTTCTTTACAAATCGGACAAGGGCCCCCATGGGAATGCATTAGGTCTATTAAATCCTCTATTGAGTAATTCTTGCAACTTACTTTCAACTCCTTTAATTCCGCTAAGGCCATCCTACACGGGGCTTGATATTGGTTCAGTTGTGGGCATTAATTCGATTACAAACTCAAATCTCTCGTTATGGTAACAGTCTTGGTAATTCTTCAGGAAATATGTCAAGGAATTCTTGGACTACTCATATTTCATCAAGTCTGGTTTCTTCCTTAGTTTTCCTTTACGATTGTTAGGTACCCTTGATACCCTTCATTAAGAAGTACATGCACCTCTAAAGCCGAAATAAGGGTCACTAAGGGGTTTGTCTTTGTCTATATCTTTCAAACACAAAAGAATGCATGGCACCCGTGTCAAACAATGCATAAGCTTTCTTGCTATTTATAGAAATTGTACATGAGATAACAGCTTTGGAAGCCCCTACTTCCTCTTAGGTGCCTACGTACACTCATCCTTGTGCTAGCGGTCGTTGTGGTTTTCCTTGCTAAGATGCTCTGCCCGGATGCTATTGTGCCTACTCATTATTCACTTAGATCCTATCCTATGGGCAGTCCCTCCTGATGTGGCCTTGTTGTCTATATCCAAAATATCTCCTCGATTCTTGACAAGGTCCTGGTCCATGCCGTTCACCACACCTTTGGCATGATTCATTTCAATACGGTACCTAATTCACGACCCGGCATTTCCTAGCTCCTACGAAATTTCTAAATTCCATTTCTTACAAGAAAGGTCAGCCCGTCCTTAAGATGGATGTAGCCTCTTATCATGTTGAGCATAATTTGGTGCCATGTAAGGTCCGAATTTGATCCTTTGTTCACCTTCTACTTGCTCCCTCATCAATTCTTATTCTACGGGCTGAACTTGTTCATAAATCTTGTTATAGTCTTTGTCATTAAGGGGTATTAGTTATTTTCTGATGTCTATCTTTAGGTCTTTTAGAAATCTCTTAGCTTTCTCCTCTTGATCCTCCATCAGTTTAGGAGCATACTTAGACAATTTAGAAAATTTTGCTTTATATTGGTCTATAGTCATCTACTTCTGGTCCAATTGGACAAATTATGTTATCTTCTTGTCTGTGGCGCAGTTAGAGAAATGTTTTTGTAGAAAGCCCTAACGAATTCATCCCACGTTACTACTGTACTAGCTAGGAAGATTGTGTCCTTGGAAGCCTTCTACTAATGCTTGGCACTTCTTTCCAGCCAGTACTCTGCCAAAGTTAACTTCTCCCTGTCGCTACAGTTTAGAAGTCAAAAGATCTTCTCCATTATGTCAATCTATCGTTCCGCCTCTTTTAGGCTTCCCATGCCGATAAATGAGGGTGGCTTCAATTTTAGAAACTGCTCCATTAGTCTTTAGGTACGGCATTCCACTCCAGGTTGCTGTTAGGCTTGCCACTCCATCAAATTTCCTATATTAGCAAGTGCTTACAGGATATCCTTCATTTGGGCTTTTGCCCTCGATAGGGAAGTGTTTCTTGATCTCACCATGTTTTCCTGCAAATTACTAAGCATTGCCCACGTAAAAGTGACTTGATATCACTAATCATATAAACGTTAGTGGAATCGCAACAACATATATATGTTATCGGAATACACAGGTAACTTGTTACCCGTACCTTACAAGTGACAGTTCATCACCCATTGTTCAAAGCAAATCAAATAAATGCATTTAGTATCTTATTGCAGCCATTCATCCTAACTCATGCTCACTCCTAACGTACCTTGTCACTTCAGTCAAACTTATGCTTTAATACTTCTAGAGCTGTGATGTCCCCAGCACGTCACAAGTAGCATAGCGTAATTGTCTTATTCATTTCACTTTTTCTTAAACATGCGGAAGCGTAAGGGATTAAAGTAATATGGGGGTGCACGCGAACTTGTACAAACGGGACAACTTCATTCCTTATTTATTTATATATATGCCAAACGACAAGTTGGGTGCATTGGAAAATTCAAAAAGGTCAATTATAGTGACTACACCTGGCTGTAAGTTGGTTATCTCGCCCCAACTTAGCTGTACATGTGGACGCCTAACCCTAACCCCTTGGCTTCGTAAAAAATCTTCCAAGTCCCAAAAATCCAGCTGTCCTCCTACCTCCCTTCCATGCAGTGAAGCTGCCTCCATTCCTTGGTTTGTCGTCACATAGCGGGAGGGGACCTATCGTGCGCTCGTTGATGCAGACATACATCCCAACAAAACCAAGGGTTACAAGCCTCATCGAAGGCTCTATATCAACAACCAAACGAAATGTAATATGGATAAAAATCATATTCGGGAAATTGGGGTCTATAAACTCATCATCTTGCCAAGTGAAGTTGACCGGTACTCTGTAAGGGATCATAGCGGAGGCAGATGGGACTGACATTTCTGTTGATCTAAAAAGATAAAGTCACAAACCAGTAAACCTATAACTAGCAAGCAGAAGGTCTGCTGGTCTATACTACATAAATCAATCACCATGCTGACAAGGAAAGCCTCAATATAAAGTATAGTCAATCATCAACTTACCTGAGATTCCTTTCAAAATAACATAACAGAGCAATAGAAACGGTAGTTCTTCCCAACAGATAATCAATAGCTCAATTTAAAGATAGCAAGATTATATTTGATAGGAATTCTTGTTGCCATCATCATTCGAGGAACCCCGTTACCTCCCTGGGTATCTTGCACCCATTTGGCATCGCAAGGACATCTAGGGGATCGTGTTACACCCCTAAGCATCTAGAGGAACCCAGTTACCTCTCTAGGCATCTCTACTACAACTAGGGGCATTGTCGTCCCAAGGACCCATGGTAATCTCAGTCACACATCCATACCATGATGCATCAATTCCACAATTCAATTTAAAAAGCACGTTGATGTTACTATTACCCTAGAACTCAAATGTGAACCTAACGAACCATCAATCATTTTATCCCCTAGACTAACACATTCTCACCTGTGTCTACATTAGATGAACTATAAGAAAATTTTCATATCCTAGACCTTGAACTAGCCTTATAAGGCATTCTGCGTGCCTTTAGAAATGGCAGCTATTGTCCAAATAAATGGGTTTCAAAAATTATGAAACCTTAACATAAGATAGACAAGATCTAGAGGGACATTTTCTGTGAAGGACTCAAAGTCTGATTCAGCTCATACAATTCTAAATAATTTTAGTATACTGGGCCAAAATAGTAGGAATTTCCAAAACGCGATGGAGTAGAAAAATAAATGTTTCGCAAAATAAATGAGATTGAAAAATCATGGAAATTTTATATGTGGTAGTATAGAATGTACTCTACAACTTTTATGAAGGACATGTGTTAAAATTCGTGACCAAAAATTTTGAGGAAAATGGATAGCAGGAAGAGGTCGGTTTAGTAACCTCGAAAATAGATTTCAAACCCCATAGTTTTGCAAATATATTTTTGTCGTACAAAGTAAAAAATTCTAAATTAAAGTGTCTCATAGGGAAGTCAATAAGGGATGACTTTTCATGAAGAATGCACCATGAAATTCATCTCACATAACTTAATATGAAATTAGCAAACTTGAAAGTCGGACTAAAACCAAACCAGTCTCAAATAATCATTTCCTAGTTTGGCTCAATCTTTCGGTACCTTCCCCAAATAATCATTTCCTAGTTTGGCTCAATCTTTCGGTACCTTCAGCCGAAGCACGTATGCCGACGTCATATACCACCTTCCCATAACATCTATACACTTCTATGACTAAAGTTTCAACTTTCTGAGTATATATAACTTTATCCGAATCCTACGATGAGGTGCTAATGTCTCTAGAAGAACTAGATTCAACAGATTTTTGAGAAAACTTTCCTCGTCACACGACAAGCAATTGACACAGGATAGAACGAAGGATATTCATTTGCCTCGGGTCTTATAGGATTGCGATTGTAGCTTGGTAGGGTGACGGCGTTGACACGGTGACTTTTGAAATCTCGAGCTGCCATGCTCCGAACTGAGGTGACGATAAGAAGATGGTAATGCGGTCGTCAGCTTGGCTAGGGCGTCTGACAAGTTGCGAAAACTAAGGGAGACGACATGGGTGACGGGCAATGATCGTGGCTATGGTTCTAAAATATGAATAGTGAAGGGATGGATCAGCAGCCGTTTAGTACAGAGAGGGAAGAAGAGCCGCTCGAAGAAGAAGTGTGCCGACTTTCTTTTTATGCCAGATTTTTGTTTTCTCTGCCAAAGTCAGCCTCTCCACTCAGCACTTGCTTCATTCAGTGGCTGCTAGGCATCTTCCAGGGGTAGCAGCAACTAGTCTTCAAGTAGGTCACCGCGATCAACCATGTGCAGCACCGCTTCAGGCTAGCGAACGGAGAGGCAACCATCCGGCCATGTGTGTCGCGCACAAGGGGGCCATTTGGCACTGTGCTGAATTGGGTAACTGGATGCGGAGGTGGTAGCGGCAATGACTGTGATTGGGCATGTCGTCATCAAGTTGAGATGACAACATTGGCGATGGTTGGGGTGATGTCTCACCACGGTGCTGGCTTGTCGCTGCCCAAGACATCGTCTTAGTGACGACAGGGACGAGTTGAGGCAAGACACAGCAAGACCCCATGGCGAAATTCAATGGCAAGCTTAGTGGCGCTGTGACAACCCTTAAGTATTCAAAGCTCACAATTGCGTCAAGCAAAAACTTGAATGTCACACCTAAGGTCACACAACCTCAGGTGACCTTCAACAATGGTCACATGACCTCAAAAGAGATTCACTAGCGATGTCACACAAGGTTGGATAGTGGAAATGGTGAAGGTAAAATTGTGAATTTCAAAAGTTTAGTGAGGGCACAATTAGAAGAAAAAATGCATTAACTTGCCAAAAAATGCTCAAAGTCCAAAGTTGGGTAGAACTTGCACTGGGTAGAGGGTTTGGAAGAGCAATGTATACCCAAAAGATCTCCTAAAAAGGCTCCCGAACACATTAACATTTGCTTAAGGGTCTCTAGAGCTCCAAAACACATTTTTTAAAGTTGAACCAAATGCAGCATGGATAAAATTTTCCTTCCATATTGAAGCCCAACTTCCAATAAATTGGGGATTGGACCATCGAGATTCTAGCAATATTTTGGGCTTTACCATTTGATTTGGTACAATCAACATTGGGAGAAATTACTAAAAAATTCTTAAATTCATTACACTTATATCAATTCAATTTTAAACATTTCAATTTAGCCAATTTAATCATAAATTTTTTAGTTGAGTTAATTTAATCCCAAATCTTTTGACAATTTAATCATTCTAACCAATTTTGACTGCAAATCATTCACATGACGGTCTAGTCATCGCCAATTATCTTACTTAAATACGATTGATGCTAATATGGACATTTATTGTATTTTTTATTTTATTTTTCCAAACTTGGGTCTACAACCCTAAGAGTTGGCCAGTCGCGTCACATGCCCAAGGTTGAAAAAAAAATAAAAAAAAAAAAGGAAAAAGGAAAGAGGAAAAAAATTATTATTTTAAAAAAAAATTATCCGCGTTAGTGTCGGCCATGCAATTTAGGATTGATGGTACTGACTAGACCACAATGTGAACAATTTCTTGCTAAAATTGAGTGAAATAACTAAATTAGCAAATCATCAAAATATTTAGGACTTATTTGGCACAATTAAAAAGTTTAGAACTAAATAGTCAAAATGTTCAAGACTAAGGCCAAATTGAAATATTTAGAACTGCATTGATACTCGTGTAATAAGTTTATGAATTTTTTGGTAATCCCTCTATTAACATTGTGTAGAGACGAGCTCAGTCAAAGTTCGACTAGTAACTTCTGACTCTTGAAGGTATGCCTAAGTAGCCTATTATCGGGAAAAATACCAAAAAAGTCATATACTTATGGCATTGATACCAATTCAGTCATAAAATTTTCGATTTGACCAATATAATCCTAAACCTTTTTCATATTAATATCAATTTAATTTTCCAATTAATTTTAGACGTTCAAAGCTCACATGGCAATTTTTATTTTTATTTTGGAATTTTTTTATATTTTTTTTCTTTTTCTTTTTACTCTTCTTCCTCCTTGGGCTTCTTCTCCCTAGTAGTAGTAGTAGTAGTAGAGGCTCAGTAGTAGTAGTAGTAGTAGTAGTCAACCCTTATTATTATTATTATTATTATTATTATTATTATTATTATTATTATTATTATTATTATTATTATTATTATTATTATTATTATTATTATTATTATTATTATTATTCATTATTTCATTAGTAGTTTGGATTTTATTATTATTATTATTAAATTATTTTATTGGTAGTTTGAGCTTATTTTATTATTATTACTAAATTATTATTATTATATTATTATTATTTTATTATTATTATTATTATTATTATTATTATTATTAATTATTATTATTATTATTATTATTATTATTATTATTATTATTATTAATTATTATTATTATTATTATTGTTATTATTATTATTATTATTATTGTTATTGAACCATTATTATTGTTATTGTTATTATTATTATTATTGTTATTGTTATTGTTATTATTATTGTTATTGTTATTGTTATTGTTATTGTTATTGTTATTGTTATTATTATTGTTATTGTTATTGTTATTGTTATTGTTATTGTTATTATTACTATTATTGTTATTATTGTTATTATTGTTATTATTGTTATTATTGTTATTATTGTTATTATTAGTTATTATTAGTATTATTGTTATTATTGTTATTATTATTATTATTATTATTATTATTATTATTATTATTATTATTATTATTATTATTATTATTGTTATTATTATTATTATTATTATTATTATTATTATTATTATTATTATTATTATTATTATTATTATTATTATTATTATTATTATTATTATTATTATTATTATTATTATTATTATTATTATTATTATTATTATTATTATTATTATTATTATTATTATTATTATTATTATTATTATTATTATTATTATTATTATTATTATTATTATTATTATTATTATTATTATTATTATTATTATTATTATTATTATTATTATTATTATTATTATTATTATTATTTTGTGATTGTGCGGTGAATCCTAACATCCCTAGCCTCGCCCAAGGCTGCGAGCGAGGTGGCTTCTCCTAGATCTAGGTCAGGTCGCCTTTGCCTACAGTGAGGCCATGGCGAGGTTGGCCTTGCCCAAATCTTGGCTAGGCCTACTAGGCGAAGTCGCCTTGCTCGCGGCCCCCAAGCCTTGCCAGTAGTTAGTGAGGGCTTTGCAGCCCTTGCTGGCCATTGTAGGAGGAAGAAGCCCAATGAGGAGGAAGAAGGGAAAAAAGAAAAAAAAAAAAAAAAAAAGGAAAAGAAGAACAAAATTCAAAAAATAAAAAAATTCAAGAAAATTCAAGAAAATTATTAAAAAATCATTGATCGGCATCCACGCCAGCGTCCACTGACCAATATTGGTCGAAAGGAATGAATTGATATCAATGTGAAAATGTTTAGGATTAAATTGGTTACATTTAAAAGTTTATAACTGAATTCGTATCAATAATATAAGTTTATGACTTTTTGGTACTTTTATTGCCTGTTACCCAATTGTAATGCAAAGGGAACACCATTTCTGTAATATATGAGCCATAAATCCAGTTCATTATATTATTAGCCAAAGTCCAACTTATTCTTTTCCTTTTCCCCTCAATTAATAGTGCAATTGAGTGTGAGCATAAAAGGAAAGAAGATGGCAATGACAGCAAAAGCGAAGCGCTCGATCGCGAAGAAAGAGGGAAAACGGAGGAGACAAAAAAAAATCTCCGTACTTAGCCATTTTTTACGTTTAGCCAAATCAGCTACGAATCACGATAACTAGTAATTATTCAAGCCTATTATTCATCTAATTAGAGTGATTTCGGAAATTAGAGCACAAATTTGGAACAATATCAATTTTAAATTGCGAGGTTCGATTGAGGAGTTACTAAGCTGCAATTTTTGTAGAAAAAATGTATAGTTTGTTCCAAAATTTTACATGCAAGTTACGCATTCAAATAATATGCGTTATGGACAAAAATGAACGTTCTCTATAAATGAGCTTCTTCATTAGCATTTAGGAGCTGATACGTTGATGATTAAGCATAGTTAATTGAGTCATTCATTGGAGTAGAGTTTTACTTAGATTTGATGTCGTTTTTCGATCAAATATGAGTATGTCGGCTTGAGTAACCATCGTAGATTGGTTTTCAGATTTCCTAGGTGAATGGTGATATATCTTCTAAGAATGTGTAAAATCGTATATTCAAAACGATATATAAGCATGTTTGTTGTATTAAATTTGGGTTAGGCATTTACTACGATTTAATATTTGTGAATTGTTTGACGTTAGGAAAGTTCATGCATTTTGTTTCGAGAAATTAATTGTTAATATTGATTATAGATTTGATTCCTAAAATTGGAGAATGTTGGTTTGATGCTCAATATTGTGTGAGCCCATTGGGAGGCTTGTGGATATGCACATACCAATTTATGATATTTTTTTGGGTCGAACCACTGGCAACATAAGTAGAGATCCAGTCAAGGGAAATCTTCTTCGCCTTGTCATGTGGCATTATGTGTGATCACTACCAAGTATTTGTGCACGAGTTTGGTCAATGAAATAGACCATTAACATGTGATTTGAGATTAGTCGATGAAATGGACCATCGACTTGTGGTTACATGGGATTAATCAATAGCATAGACGATTTATAGTTGATTTGTTATTCTGCATTGATATTGTTTTTAATCATTTACGTAAAAAGGTTTGTCGAATAGATATTGTTTACTTTTGGTATTTTACGTATATAATGCTCTAGCTTTGAAATTGATGAATGGTGATATCGTATTTTGTAAAGGTGCAAAGTGAAATTTGATCCACTTAAAAAAAAAATGTTTAATTGCTAAGTTTAAAAAAAATGTGAGCTATATTGACGAGAGGATTTTTGGGAATTGAATTTTGATGATTTAAGGCTGCATCTTTTGGGTTGAAAGACAATTGTGTTATCCCCATTTTTAATGATTTTTTAGTGTGACAATTTTTATTAAATGAAATTAGTCAAATGCTCTAAAAGATCATGGTAAAATATCAAGAGAAAGAAAATCGGTATTTCCACAGCTATTAATGCTGGGGTTGATTAACTTGAAGGGACTAATGCTATCTTTATTTCGCCTTTCTAAGTTTTTTTTTTTTTTTTTTTTTTTTGCTCTACTCTATTCCTATTCTAACACTCACTTTCGACTTTCGCTTTTACGCGCCGCAGCTGCGGGCGTGGAAACCCACTCCCAAACTCACAAACTACGATCCCCACCCCAACCCCGAGTGCAATACCAACTAGGATAGCCATGTCTCTATATGCAAATGCATCTTTTCTTCTTCATACATTAATTTTCAAAGTTTCGATATCCAAACTATTAATGCCTTAAATTTTGAAAAAATAATTATAAGTCTTTGAAGCAAAAAAATTGACATGGCAAAGATTTAAATATTTCTTAGAGTGCGCATAACAAAATTTCTAGCCAAAAATTGATTTCTCAATTTATATTTCAGAAATTGAAAAGTTAAAAATTTTAACTTCTGATTTCTTCTTCAAATCAATTTTGGGCAATGTAACTGAAATAAAAAAAATCAAATCAAAGTTAAAGAAACAGTTTTTATTACAAACCTAACCGGAGAACGAGAAAATAAAGAAATAGAGAAGTAGAAATTTTATCATACGTAGTTAGCCGTTTCGGTACAATTTCTCAAGAAATTTCCCGTCCTCAAAGTATCTCATAGGCTGAGAATTCACTAATTTAAATTATATGTTATGCAATTTATTTCTAATATTAAACCTAGCTATGGATAGTATTTTCATTTCATTAATTTTAGATTTTTTATTTCTTTATAAAGAGGGGGGAGGATAAATGAGTGACCAATGGGAGCGACGGACGGCGCCCGAATGAGATTACGGGGGAAAGGAGACGGAAAATCTCTGGCTGCGCGCGGCCTCCAACAACTGTCCGACGTGGCACATCGCATCACCATCCGATTTGCTCGCGCTCTTCCCCAACCCATCTCCACCAAGCGCAAGCTCTCTCTCTCTCTCTCTCTCTCTCTAGAGCTCGCAGGGAATCGCTAAACCTCCACCGATGGCCGTCGCTGCTCCGTCGCCGGCCGCTTCTCTCTCCGTACTCAGGCGGCGCAGCTCCCTCTCCTCCTTCCCCCGCCGCTCCACCGCCGCCGCCGCCTCCCCCGCCAGACAGGCCCTGACCATCGTCGCCATGGCTCCGAAGAAGAAGGTACTTCTCGCATCCTCGTTGCTCCGTTTGAGGTCGGTACTCGTAAGCGCTTGGGATTTTTGCGCGGACGAGGAGGATGAAGCGACGCCATTGATGTTTTCTGTGATGGGCAGGTGAACAAGTACGACGACAACTGGAAGAAGGATTGGTACGGGCCGGGGATCTTCTTCGAAGGGAGCGAGGAGGTGGACGTGGACGTGTTCAAGAAGCTCGAGAAGCGCAAGGTCCTGAGCAACGTCGAGAAGGCGGGCCTGCTGTCCAAGGCCGAGGACCTGGGGCTCACCCTCTCCTCCATCGAGAAGCTTGGGGTGTTCTCCAAGGCGGAGGAGCTGGGGCTGCTCAGCCTGCTGGAGCGGGCCGCCGCGGCCTCCCCCTCGGCGCTGGCCTCCGCCTCGCTGCCCATCCTGGTGGCGGCCCTCGCGGCGGTGGTGCTGATCCCGGACGACTCGGCGGGGCTCGTGGCGGTGCAGGCGGTGGTGGCCGGGGGCTCCTGGTGGGGGCGGCGGGGCTGATCGTGGGGTCCGTCGTGATCGGCGGATTGCAAGAGGCCGATTGAATTCATTCCTTAGCGTTAGTTAGCGTTGTAGAATGAATGATAAATCCAAAAGATTTTCCTCTCTTTCTCTCTCGATCATTGCATGACCAGCTGAACACGTCTCGCTGTTCTCTTCTCCGTTCAACTGCGACCCGCAAAATTCGAACGAGCTGCGAAAGAGGGTGCGCTTGCGCTTTGAACTGGCGTAACATTCGAACGCGCATCTCTTCATCGTTCGCTGTAAAAAGAAACGAAAAAGATCACTGGGATTTCAGTGAAGATGAAAACCATTGATGGGGAAGATAGAACGTTCGGCGAATTTAGTTTAGTACGAGAAGACGGAGCGACAGTCGAGGAAACCAAAACGAAAGAGAGACACAAAAGAGAAAAAATTGGTCGTAGGTGGAGATGCGGGGTATCGATCCCCGTACCTCTCGCATGCTAAGCGAGCGCTCTACCATCTGAGCTACATCCCCGAGATATGCCAGGTGAAAGATAAATCTTAATTAATACCGTACATTGAATTTGGAATGCCCCACGTCAGAAACTACCGCCATCTTTGTAACCTGTAGAGCATGTTTGAGCTGATCGCAAGAGCGCGATGACCATCGAGAATCGAAGCGAAAAGGCCTGATGCGAGAGACAAGTACGTAATTTTGAGTAGAATATTAAGCTGTATCATGTGTGGGCGTGCGTGTTTCTTTTTTTTTTTTCCTTTCCCTCCAGCGATCAGTAGTGTAAAGTGTGTATTCGACGCTGATCATGTTTGTGTACAGTCTCTCGCATGGATTGGAGCTATCGATCGGATTCATGGAGGATTTCGTTCACGGGTATCGAGTGATTGGATTGCTGAGAACGTGTAACTTTTCTTTATAGCTAGTTATTGCTTTGCGGTTCGTCAATGAGCATCAGAATCAATTGTAGTGACGGGTTTCGAATTTCCTCTAGCGATGGAACAGGAGATCTCATGCAACTGCATTTATTGATTCCAGCAAATATAAATAAGGAATGAGGTACGACATCCCTGAGCGAGGATAATGGCGACAACTCACTATTCCTGGTACTGATCTATAGATTTAGTCGACTCTGCAAGGCGAGGCGAGCCGAGACTTTTCTCTCCAAGAAAGCTAGATATGATGCTTTCGAGGAAGGAAAAATTACTTGGCACGTAGATCACAATGTTACTAGTCTGATGCCGGCATTTATTCCCATCAGTATCTTATGTCGATCCGGAGCTGTAGCGGTAGCGAGTAGCCCAAAAGAGGTAATGCAAGAAATTGATTCCGCTTAGCACGCATAGCAGCCAATAAAACTTCTCCAGGCGGTAGTGATTCAAGTTGCTGCCGGACATCCAAGGTGTCGGAGATAACATGCCGGTGATTTTGTTGACTATGGAAACGAGTGCCGAGCTGAGGTAGTAGCCCATGGCTAATGATGTCCAGGAGAGCGCTGTGGCCAAGGACCGCATGCTTCGTGGGGTTTCTGTGAAGAAGAACTCCATCATGCCCGCCAGCGTGAAAAGATCGGCCGATCCAAGGAACAAGTATTGCAGTGCTATCCACAAGAATGTGATCGGTAGTGGTCCGGTGGAATCTATTTTCCCAGATTCTGCGGCGACTTTCTTCCTCTTGACTTCAACCAAAGCTGCCACTGCCATTGCCACAATGGACAGAACTAGCCCTGTCCCAATTCGCTGAAGATAAGTGATGCCCATTTCGGTTTTATTGATTTTCCTTGCCGACGGTAGGACTAGGTGGTTGTAGACTGGCGCTAGTATCATTATGAAGAGGACCGGAAAGATGGGGAGGGAAGCCGGCGGGACTCTCAGGGAGCCTAGCTTGGTATTCATGGTAGCTGCTTGTTGGACTGAAAAGGTCGAGAGTTGTGCGAGGCAGCTGTTCAAAATTATAGTCGACATGAAGATGGGGAGAATCTTTATCACTGTCTTGACCCTTTCCACTTCCCTGACGGTGCATTGGAGCATTGGGTAGCTGGGATTTTTCATTGCCGCTCTGTTTAGGAATCCGAGATGTACTGTCAGGGTCTGACTTGGCTCCTTTCCTTCAGCTTCTACATCCTCTGGCTCTCTATCAGATGGGCTTGTTGCGATGCTCACCACAGCATTTGTTGGTTTCCTGGATTTGCAAGTGTTAAAGATCGATGCCACCAGCACCTATTGGACACCAGGAAAAAAGATTGTTTGTCATTCTCTATGTGCGGCTTGTAGCCGTAAGTTTTACTGTTTTAAAGATGTATTAATACCTTGAACATGATTGTGATGGGGCTTCTGGTGGGTGTTTTGACGCGATAGGTAGAAGAAGCAAGGAGGAAGATTGGGATGGAGATCAGAATCGTTGCAGCCGATATCCCAAAGCCCCACTGCCAGCCTATGTTATCTTCAATCCAAACCACAAACGTGACAGCAATCAAAGCCCCGCAAGAGAGGCTGAAAATGTAATAGTTGAAAAAGCTTGATCTCTGCTTCCTGCCTTCTGGAGTGTTCTCATCAAATTGCTCCGCCCCGTGTACAGGTAGTGAGCCTTTTATTCCACCAACTCCTAAAGCCACCAGATAGAGGCCTGCAAATAACATCCCTACTTTCGCACCACCAAGTTCTTGACACGGAGCATGGGCACCAGATGAAACACAACTCGGTGGTCTTAATGAAGGAATGAGAGCTTGAATCATGAGAACTAGCAACCCCTGTGATATTCAACACTGGTGAGATTTTGATGGTGACAACATCAAACTTATTTTTGGACGTCAATAACTAATATAACATTGGATAACATTAAACTAGTCAGAGGTCCTGCAGCAGTAGAGTTTCGAAGTAAGGCTAGGGAGCACAAAGATGAAAGTAGATTCTTCTTTTGGCCACTATAAGAACATAGCAACTTAGGATTCTAAAATTGCCATAGGAACCCCTTAGTTGGATTCTATAAATCAGAGGGAGTCACTTTCCTGTGCCTTGAGCATATAGATGAACGTAGATTCTTCTTTTTAGTTGCTTTGTCATACTCTATGGCACTATGGCCAAAGGAAATGGTCATTTTACCATTTCCCAATCCTTCTGGGTTTTTACAATGATGATGAAAGAGGAGTGCCTTCCAAATGTTGCTAAGACACATTATTCAGGACATGTCGATGGAGATTAATGACGTTCTTCATCTTCGTATGCAGTTTTGTATCACAGTTGAGCTTCTCTCTTTTCTTTTTCTCATTGAATGTTATGTTCATAAAGACATGGACGTCCAGTTGATATTAGCAGGGATATAGTTAAGTAGTTCAACATTTCCAACACCATTGGACTTCTGAAACATGGCGGATTATTTTGGCTCAGGACCAGCATTGAGTGTTTGCATGTTCTTCGCATCAGATGATGTGAGTCTTCATCTGGTGCGTCTCGACGGGAATTTCAGGACTATTTACATTCTGATGAGTTCTAATAGATGGTTTCTCTCAAACCTTGGTGAAGATAGTTGATGGGGATTGATTATCACCTTACACCTTGTCAGGGCTCATCAACCACAAAAGAGTGCTATAAGAGGATATCGGAAGAGACTGGTGAAATCCATTAGTGGAAAAAGAGACGCATGAGAAGTTTTGCTAGAAGCTTACCGTGAACTCTATTGCAGCGCTCATCAGATATATTCTGTAGGTTGTTATGCAAGCATCTGCTAGAAAGCCACCAAGGAGAGCGAGAAGAAAAGTTGTTCCCATGAAAGTAGTGACAATATTGGCAGAGTTGGATGGCGAATAATGCATAAATTTTGTCAGGTAGACCACAAGGTTGCTTGCATTAGCCAGGAATGCTAAATTCTCCAGCACCTCCACAACTGTATTCCTCAAATAAACAAAACAAGTCCTGTTATATTCTTGATAAACAGGATGAGATAATATTTTTATTCCCCTTTTTTGGGTTTTTTTTTTTTTTGGGGGGGAGAGGAGGTTTTCTGGTCATTTCTGCAAGCCTTGAAATATCAGTAGAAACTAGAAACTTTAACAGTAAGTGCTTGAAAGAATCCTGGAAAATGAGCTCTCGATAATTAGTTGACTGCTTACCCAAGACAAAGAAGGCAGCCACCATGCCTCCATGACGATCTTTGAGTGCAGGTCTGTTCCTCCAATCTACATAACCTTCCAATTCATTCTGTTCCATATTGCCCTGATAGTTGAAGAAGAGTTCAGTACATATATTATGACAACATGTAAAAGAAGTAGCCAAGAATATGAATTATGTTGGGAACTTGAAGACTTTGGATGGAGGGAGGGAACAGGAAACGAATGGTGACACACCATTTCTCTTCCTTTCATTAATTTCTGTTGAGGAGCACTTTCTATAATTTGAGCACTGACGATTGGGCTCGTATTTATAGACCTTGAGTATGGTGGTGAAACCTGATATGAAAGATCTCGACCCTTAGAAAACGACACCTTATTATTCGCGCTGCTTCTGATTTGTTTTGCTTTTAAGATAGAAGAGATAAAATGATTCAGGAACAAATGCTCTCACGAGCAAATTCTTTGTTCTTCTTTCTTGACTAAAGGATTGTATCTGTACTTTGTGCCTGCTAGCATATTCGTTGGTGAAGTTTAAAAGGCGTTGCCTGTTTGGTGGTGCATACCAGTTATGTAATATTGTCTATGCAATACCTCGACTTCAAAGTCAAAAGATGTTTTGATCTTTAAGTTTGATTCATAAGTTTCGATCTACAGTTAATTGGTGGTCGATGATGCATTGACAATTTGTGCAAGCATCAAAACAAAATGGATATTTAGGTTGAGAAGTCCATTACATGAGCAAGTTGCTTGATGATGGGTGCAAGTCAGGGTGATGTTTTCGACGGTAGTGCTAATTAATGGCGGTTTCAGGGTGCCCCACTCCCTCATCACGTTCACATGCACCTCCTCTCCAGTAGTTCTCGAACCAATGCATGTTTGAGCGACTGCAAGGTTGAGCCACTCAAAAAGACTCCAAAGCTTATCGACCAAGTATCATCAGATATCAACCGAGTATCATCTGCACTATTCTCGTGCCTTCCACGACAGGGCAGAGTCCTCATTCCTCAGACTCAATTCTTGAAGGCCAAAGGGTCTGCTCTAAGGCCACAAGGATCTGCTCTAATAATGGCCTTACTTCTATAGTGTCTATTGGTACCACTGCCTTCAAATCTTTAGGTTTCCAGATCCATGTTATTAGTCTGTCCGAGCTCATTTTGTTTGTCTGTTCCGGTACTCTTACCGAGCTTTCCATGGAGATGCTTCTTCTTGCTGCTAGACTCATCTATCTAGTGGCCTGTTCTTTTTATGGTGGATTCCTGACTTGTACTTTAATTTCCCTTTCAGGGTACCTGTAGTTCCCTGCTTTTCCTGATGCTCGAAACGTGTGGATGCAATTTGACTGGAGGAAACTCGGTGCTGGATTATCTCATTGCACTCCCAAATTGATTGACTGTGAGCCGAAAGAGACAGGTCTTATCCGGCCTCCCATTTACTCGTGTGCATTGAAAATCGGGTTAGTTCTTCTCTCTTGTGCTTCATCTGAAGCAGTTAAAACTACAATACAAAACAGTAAATAGATCCATAAGGCTACCCAAGAAGAATGTAGGGAAAGAACTTACCTTTGTCTTGCTTTGTAAGTGATATTGCAGGAAGGGTCAGCGGCCTCAGGCTTGTCTCCGTCATTGATTTGCTGAGGATGGAATTAGAACCTTCCCAATCAAAATGGTGGGGTTGAGTCTCGAGTGTTGTGGGGTTGCCGGCGATTCTGTTTAGATGTATCCAATTTGATTGGCTGCTTAGGAACCTGTTGCTGTCGCACTCTCGCTCAGACAGATGCAGCTTCAAGTGCACTTTAGGCTAGTGGAAGAAAAGATAAAGGAACGCTCAAGTAGCCATTGCCTGACTTTTGATGCCGCTCAATCTGCATGATCACACTTCCCATTGCTTAGTACACGTCTCACCCTATAATTGGATATCTCCCTCAATCGACGACCGACGCGTTTAAGTTTCTTGGGTCCAAATTTCGGGAAAGCACTCGAGAACTTTGAACCTATCGAGAACAGAAGATGGATCGAAGTCTCGAGAGAGAACTCCCATTGAGGACAGTGAAAAACTCGAACCCGCTAGTCGGTTCGACGTCGATAAGATAAGCAGGTACAGTACAGCAACATGGGTCGTGCCAAGGTGTGGTGGGGCAGAACGCACCGCCCGGTTTAATGATCCCTTATGGAGTCTCAACGTATTGTGGTGGGCTTTCCTTCTTCGTCTGCTGAGCAGCACACGCATGGGGACCACGCCATGGAAAGCCTATTGGAATCACACGAGAAGACTCAGAGCTGGGGGTCCAGGCTCGACCGGTTGTCGCATCGACAGATCTGCCGACTTCTGTGGTCGGAAAGGATCGCTCTCACATGTTTGTTCTGTCCTCAATAGTCGGCCTCGATCGGTCTTCATCGGAGATAGGGACCGAAAGACGGATTCCGGCTTTGATTGATAGAGATTAGCCACCTGATATGTTCTTGAGCTCGATTCGATTATCGTGTCATTGGCTATAAAGGAGGGATTTTTAAGTGGTGTCGGATCACCTTGCTCTAATTAGTAATTACCACCCGCGCAAGGCTACCGTTTTGGAGGGAAATGAACAAATTCCATTGAATTTGACATGTCCGGTAAGTCTTAGTGATGATCATTCTAGGGTGGGTTGATTTCCATCCTAAGACCTGAAACCAAACCGGCAGAGCCGGTTCCTTATTTGTGAAATCGGGAACCAGCCCACTTAATATTGGAACTGGACTGATTGGTCAAGCCGGATGGATTTAGGAACTAGCAGTGATTTTTTTCTTTCTTTCTTTTCTATGCAACTTGTAGGGAATATGAGCGTAGTTTTTGTTACATCTTATGTTGTAATTGCAAGTGGGAGTGCCCCTCAGCCATTGCGATAATAAGAATCATAATGGGACGTGTTTTTTTTTTTGGTAAGGTAAGATATAATGGCACGTGTTTTGTTATAATAAGAATTGTAAAAAACAAAATTAGTGGTTCGGTCTAGGCACTTCAAGTGGTGGAATCGAGAACTGGACTGATTATCACTAGTTCCAAATATTAGGAATCAATAATCATTTAGAATTGGCAGATTTCAAGGTTAGAACCCAACCCAATGCTCACCCGTGGTGAATCCTTGGATGGATGGGGATGTCATGCTCCAGAATCACCTTAAAGTTATTCCGATTTGCAGGGTTTAGTATCTTCACCAATGCTCAAGATTTGAAAATACGTGACATGCCAAAAGATGTGGAATCTAAATGAGGGATGTGAGAGATTGAGATATGTTTGCGTTGCTTTTAAGTAAAACCAACATAGCTATAATGTCGCGATGAGTTCAATTTATTCTTGGGCCGATGATACATGTGTAATTATTCAAGATCACGTAGAACCAATATGATCTAATTTCGAGAGTAACCCTAGACCCCTTAAACAAAAATGGACATACTTAGAGGATGGAGCCAGGCTTGGTTCTGGTCTTCGTGTCACCAGCAATCCTATTGGCATGTCATATTCATGCTCGTGGATCGTATCAATCTAAAGCATCTTGATTACTCGGGCTATCCTCGTTGCGCCATATTCGGATTCTCTCTCCGCAATTCATGTTTCAGCTCACGTCTCGCTCGTGTCGCCCAAATGGGTCGTGTTTAGAACTTGGGAAAGAGAACGTGGGAATCGGAACATTGAAGGCGCCACTTGCACATTTTCCGTAGCAACCTAGGATTTTCCTATTGGGCCTCTTGGACAAGAATTTGGGCCTTCATATTGGGCTTCTTGGATCGCCGTTGTCGGGACAACGTTAGGGACAAGAACAGCTCGTCGTTCATAGTTTATGTGCGAAAGCGACCGCGACCGTCGCGCTTACTCAATCGACCATTCCATTCATCACATCCCTCCAAAAAATTTCACGTGACCAAGATGTCGTCGAGCTCGAATCAGGCGTGCCGTATCCTGCATGTTAGATGCGGATGAATTCGATCGAAATCCGAGTCATCGTCTTCACTGATGAGTTGCTACATGAGTTTTTTTTTTTTTTTTTTTTAATGGGTATCGTTAGACCATGCGACCGGTCCGATATATTAAGTTTAAATGTCGCGGTAGCTTTTCGCGAATCTCCTTAGCCTTGCGCTTCTCGGAAACACTCGAGCACAAGAACGGCCCACCCACCAAGCCGTCTCTTTCAGCACCCTTCTTCTTGCTTGCAGACGCCACTTTTGACCCGGAAAGCGTTTGTGATTGGGAGATCCTTGAATTCGAAGATATATAAAGCATGACATATCTGCCGATGGAGACGAAATGTGCATCTACGGTTGTTGGGAGCCCCGGAGCTCAAGGTCGAATCCGTCGGACATAATAAATTAATCGCCTCGTTCTATATCAATTATTTGATGCGAGACTACTCCGATACGACTCACACATTTTATCCCGATGCTTTCAAATGCGAACAATTCCGGGTGCCCTGATTCCATATTCCGTTTAAGATTCATTTGGAATAGGTTCTCCAACTTTTTAAAATTGGAACATACCTTGTATACCTAGGAACCTATAACCTACAATGTCATGGATTCTAAAGTCTATGCATGTTTTATTTGTATTCTTAATTAAATGATTATAGTAAATATCACATGACCATCATTTGATACAATTCATTAATTGCAACTCATATTTATACATATCAAAATTTTAAAATGTTAACAAAATGAAATTTTTTAGGTTATACACTGATTATTGTATGCTATGGAAAAAACACAATGATTTCTTCCGGACTCCAAGTTCTAGATTTTGTCGAAACTTGAAATCTGGATCCCATGACTTGCCTTGCACATTTCAGAAACCGGAACGATGGATACTGCCCATCCTAAAACCAGGGACCGGACCGGTTTCGGATACGCACGTGCGAATTTCGCGCCGCGCGACGTTCCCATCCCACGAAATTAGGAAATCGATATCGTGGAAGCGATCGAGTGGCGGGGAGTGGACGGGCGGCGATCAGCCGTCCCAACAGAGGTCCGTGGCCTCGTTCTCCGCTCGATAAAAAGGCCAACTCGCATTTCAAAAATCCGGATCGGGTCGTCTCGCGTCGCTTTCCCTCTCCCCCCCGCGAACGATCCAAGCAAGAGCGACACGGTGGGGCCCGGGGGGCACGTTGACGTGGCCCGGCGGTGGGGCCCGCTGAGTTTGGGGGTGGGGGTGGGGGGCGTACCGGAATCGCCAGGTCAAACGGTGGTGAGTCACCTGTCGACCCCCGACTCGCTCCCCCTCTCTTTCTCTCTCTCTCTCTCTCTCTCTCTCTCTAAGCCCTATTATTTTATACTCCAAGCTAATAAAATACCCAAAAAGATATTGATTTTTTCTACATGTTTTAGGGAATTTTTTAAAAATGAAATCGGGTTTTTTTTTTTTTTTTTTTTTTATATTATGGGGAAGCCTTGCCACCCGTTCCTTCTCGAATGGCGACTGATTGGACAAGATTCCCTTTTCATTTTCACTTTTATTTTATTTTATTTTATTTTTTTAAATTTTTTTGCGGGGTGGGTTTTGTCTTCTTCCCTCAGCCCCGTTGTCATCTACATCTGCATCTACCCTTCCCTGTTGTTGTTCGTCGAATTTACCCATTTGCCCTTGCTGGGGTCGAGCTGAGTGCTTTGCATAGAGGCCCCTCGTGTCCCCCCACTTTCGTTAATTTCACCCACAAATCATCAGAGTTGATTTGATTTTGCATTGACTGTATGGGGAAAGTGGGTTTTGCCCATCTTAGTAAGAATGTGATTCTCTCGTAATTGGGTATTGTCTTCTTTCTTTCTCCCTCTGATATGTAGTGCTTTATTTCGCTAGAACGACGTGGATCGATTTTCTAAATTTCTCTTGTGAATTCAAGACCCCCCACTTTCATTAATTTCACCCACAAACTAAATGGGGAAAGTGGGTTTTGCCCATCTTAGTAACAATGTGATTCTCGCAGTTGGGTATCATCTTTTTTTCTTTTTTCCCTCGGATATGTGGTGCTTTATTTCAATAGGACGATGTTGAATGATTTTCTAAATTTCTCTTGTGAATTCGAGATAATCTTTTATTGAAATTCACATCCGTTAGGTATTTTTATTTATATAGGACAAATCTTGAAAGAGTACTGAGAAGTATGGAATGACAAGCTGAGAACTCATTAGTAATATAATGAAATCTAATGAACACACGAATTCTTGATTCTTTGATTAGAAACTCCCACTTATCTTGCTTCGAGTTATTAAAAAGAGTTTGTAAAGAAGTGGTTGATAGGACTATGGAAAAGAACTTATGTTCTAGCGGAATCTTTTGAACCTAAATATTCGGAAGTGGTTGATAGGACTACGGAAAATAAACTAATGTTCTAGAGGAATCTTTTTAACCTAAGTATTAAGAAGTGGTTGATAGGACTATATATGAATGGGAAACATTGCATTCTGATATGGTTTTCTGGCATTCTGTAATTTATCCTTTGCATAAATAAAAGAAATACATATATATATATATGTATATATATATGTGTGTGTGTGTGTGTGTGTGTCTGTGTGCTTGTAAGTGTTTTATGTTGGTGGCTTTTTGGACAGAGATTAAACAGGGGCACCATGGTAAACACGTGACCTCCCTCTCCACTGTCTGGAGAATAAGAAAATGAGAGAAACTATATTAACCCCCCCCAGCAAGGATCAAGAAAGAAAGTCTTTCTTCTTCTTCCTGTAAAGAGAGAGGGAGAGAAAGAGAGGAGCTTCCTCTGCTCTTCTCCCACCACTCTGCACTGAAAGATTCATCCCCCTTTGAGAACCCCAAACCCCAAAGCTCTCTCCCCCAACCTCTCCAACCTGAGATTGGTCAAATCCCCTGTTTCTCTCTGTGCGCCCCTGCGTGATGGGTGTGAGCAGCCGGTGTTCCCACACTTCTCACATCACAGAGATCATCATCACCAGCTTCTTCCGCCACAAGCCTTAGGTTCTTCTCCTCGACAGAGACGCGGAGGGAAGACGAGACAGCTTGATCGTCTGAAGAAACCGCTGTCATGGAAGTAGCTTGAGTGAAGAGACTTTGACCAAGATCAGCCACCCTTTTTCTCTCTTTTTTTGTTCGCGACCTCTGCTGATGGCGGGCGGTGCTTCGGCTTCGGCTTCGGCTATCACGACTCTGCTTCAGAACCAAAGGGTCCCTCCTCCTCCTTCTTCTGATGCCTTTTTCCTTTCTGGGTCTTCTCCTTTTCTGGGTACTCTCTCTCTCTCTCTCTCTCTCTCTCTATTATGAGGAATTTGTATACCTTACTATAAACTCTGTCTGTGGAGGTTGAGTTCATCTCATGTGGTGGATGGATGAATTTTTGTCTGCTGGATTCCTTGATTTTCTTTTGGCCAAGTAGTATTCCCCATCTTTGGCTGTCATTTTTGTATTATGAGTTCATATGGTGGACAAATCATTTGGTGAAATAGAACGTATAGGTTAGTGTAAAACTTCGCAGATGCAACTGATCCGCCAGTATATATTCAAGAATTACACTATTAACCCACGAATTGTTCTTCAGCAAGGACAGCTTCTTGGGAAGAATGGTCTCTGTTATTTTCGGAATGAGTTGTAATTAGGACCATGTGGTTCCTAGTGGTCGGTGGTCATTACGGGACACTCCCTTATTGGCATGTTATGGTGATGTAGGTTCAAGAGCCATGGTGAGCTTCGAAGATGCTCACAGGGGAAACAGATTGAACAGACCATTTTTCCGGTCAATCGACCCTGATGAAAACGGGGAAGACGACCTGGAGGATTACTTCCATCAGCCTGAAAAGAAGAGGCGCCTAACTGTTGAGCAGGTACAGTTTCTCGAAAAGAGTTTTGAAGTAGAGAACAAGCTCGAGCCAGATCGCAAAATCCAGTTGGCAAAAGACCTCGGATTGCAGCCACGACAGGTAGCGATATGGTTTCAGAATCGTCGTGCACGGTGGAAGACGAAGCAGCTAGAGAAGGATTATGAAACTTTGCAAGCTTCTTATAACACCCTGAAGTCGGACTTCGACACTCTCATCAAGGAGCGGAATGATCTGAAAGCCGAGGTCTGGATCTTGATAGTTAAAAACAACTTTCTGCATTCGAAACCCCTGAAAAACATGGTTATAGCTATATGATTAGTTCAAAGTTGATCTTTCAGGGGTCATATTTTCATGCTTGCCGGAGAATGTACTGATAGTGTATTTTATGCGCTGGAAAATTTGATGAACTGACGAATGCTTTTACCAGGTTCTTAACCTCACGGACAAGCTGCTTCACAAGGGAAAGGAGAAGGAGAGTTCCGAGTCGTCCAGCAAATCATCTCAAGGACTATTCCAGAACCCCATTGCTGATTCTGTTTCTGAGGACGAAGTGTCTAAAGTCCCCATTCCTACATGCCGGCCAGAGGATATTTGCTCGGTCAAGAGCGACATGTTCGATTCTGAAAGTCCGCATTACACTGACGCTGCCCACTCTTCGCTCTTAGAGCCCGGCGATTCTTCCTATGCTTTCGAACCTGACCAGTCGGACCTATCTCAAGATGAAGAAGATAATTTGAGCAGGAGCCTTTTGCCCACTCACAATTACCCGAAGCTCGAAAACGCTGACTACGGCATCCTGCCTCCAAATTCGTGTAACTTTGGATTCCAGGCTGAAGATCCCGCCTTTTGGCCTTGGTCATACTGAAGGCGTCTTCGATGCTGTTCACTCCCTTTGTTTTCTTGTATCATATAATGAGGGGATACGCTATAAGTATGCAATAAGCTCCATCAATAGCTAGCATCTGTCCAAATGCTGTAGTGAGTTTTCTCAAGGAAGTTGGAACCTGTGTTGATTTCCTTTTCTTTAGGTCTTGTTCTCTTGGGGATTCCTTCATTGGGATCGTCTGTTCTCTGTGTAAACTAAATAAAGAAACCTTGTTTATCAATACAATGTCGAGCATGTTACCTCTTTGCTAGATAGAAATGGAGTTTTTTACTGTGATCTGTAAATTCATACTGGAGCTAGAGAGACCTTCATGCTCGTAAAATAAGTCAAAAACCAGAGCCCGGATGATTGATTTGGTGGTGAGGGGTACTGAACTCGACGAACCTGGAGGCGCATGCCGGGTGACCCACATCCTTAATGAGCCCTAGAAAGGGAGAGAGCTTCTTTGATCAGCTTATCAGCATGATGTGATGAAGCTCCTCAGTCCTAGCCAATGTTTCTATCAATAAGCAAATATGCAGATGTTTCTCTATTTCTCCTGAGCCGACAACACCTTGCGGATTTTGATCCTTCCTTAGTGGCAAGCACTGTCCAGGGAACTTTTCTATAGAAGAAGAGTTGACTTTACTGGTATAATTGCTTTGTCCATCCAATTTCTGATGAATAGACAGGAAGAAGCGAAGTTTTGTCATGAAGACATCATGGAATTGAAGCTGGGGAAAAGAGGCTGCCAATGTTTTGCTTGGTCAACAATATGTCGTTGATTCTTGCACATCATGATGCACCTTTAGAAAGCTAAACTTGTACCTCTCCCGACCGGGATGAAGACTCCATCTCTTTCATAAAAAAAAAAAAATGAATGATTTAAAACATAATTTCTAAAAAAATCGATTGAAATAATTAGTTAATAAAAAATATTTTCATTATCCACACCAATATATGTGTATAGAGTTTCATCGACGATAAAAATAATTTTCTTCGGTTCATTTTTGTAAACAACACAATCCATCATTTCTACGGAAACATTTTATAGGATTGATGCCATAAAAATCTCAAATTAGTACACATGTAACATATTTATTCAAAATTAATTTTAAACACTGAACTAGTATGGCTATAATAAATTTACTTTCCGTTAGTCTTCGTTAAATTTTACCGTTTGAGTGACACGTAATAACTAATAGATTTATCAGTTTGTGGTTTTACCCTCTATTTATCACATGTATACTAATTTGTGGTTATTAATCTAATTTCACGAAAACTAACGAAAGAATAAGTTTATTATAAATATATCAATTTATGATAAGTTAATTAGTTGGCGGTAAATTAATTTTACGTGTACTAGTCGATAAATTTTCCCCCTTAGTAGTTTGGCTTGGAGTCAACGTATCAAAAAGGATAAAAAAAAAAAAAAAGAGAGTCAAAAGAATGGAAATGGAGGATTAGGAAGCTTCTGATTTTGGAATATCATGTGTGCTGGAGCTCAATCTCCTGGAAACTCTCGTATGACTTTGCCCATACGGCATCCCACCGCCGGCCATTCACGCGGTGCCAAGTGTCATGTCCTTTTCCCCGGATTACCTACCGACTATCTGGAGGTCACGTTTTATAAGATTTCATCAGGGAGGTACCATGGGCTCCAAAAAAGAAATTAAAATAATAAGAGGATGATAGGAAATGCGAAAAAAAATCTTATCTGAACTCAGCATATGGCTAATTAATTAAATCATCTCGGTTGTTAGATGATGTGAGTCGTACATGATGTCAATTTGATCGACGGCGGAGAATGTCCGATTTTTTCTTCTTCTTTTTTTTTTTTTTTTTTTTTTTATGGGAGAGACCGTCCGGTTCGCACGTACGTAAATTTGGTCCGCAAAGAGATTCCCAGCCCCGGCAACTCCAAGCCAATGTCGCTGTCGAAGGAGGGGGAGGTGGGGCCCACCTGACGTGGACGGGGAGCGAAACGTGGCGTGTCGTGTTTGGATCCATCGGCGCGCGAGTCATGGTCAAACCCACCACCTTTTCAGCTTCATCTTTTCGTCTTTAATTGTTTTTTTTAATGTTTCCCCACGTCATCATCGCCGTACGAAGTCACCTTCTGGGAAGCTCAGAAAGAAGAAAAGAAATCGCCTTCTTGTCGAAGTGAAACTCCTGCTCCGCGCAAAAGTCTACACCTTTTTATGAGTTAACTTGCGGAGTTGTTCGGATTGAAGTTAAGTCGTTATCTTTTAGCACCTTATTCTAGGTGTTTGGGCAAAATGAATAGACACAAAATTCAACATTTATAGTAAATTTATCCTAAAGTTTTTTTTTTTTTTGGTAATTGAAGAACAGTCGGAGATCATCTTTTAGGGATCACACGACCCTCTAGTGCCTGGTGGCACCGTCGGGCCTCACCGCAAGCCGTCTATTAGCCTAGGACCCCAACACCAAGACCCCTACTTCAGACACTTTAGCAATAAGAGAGTTTGAACCATCGACCTCTGTTATGAGGGAGAGAACTTACACCAACTGCGTTGCCCGTGATTGGGTTAATCTAAGTTTTTTTGTAACATAAAAATTCATAAATTTATACTTGTGTGATAAATTTACATTCCATCAAAGATCTGTCACTAAGAATCATTAAAAATTTGCCTCTATGGACAACAACATAAAATGTGTTAATATGATGTCTATGTGATTTAAGTGAAATAAAAATGTCATTTTTTCTTAAAATTAATCTAATGAAATTTTGATGAATGGTTACAGAGTTATGGTTTTTTGTTACAAGAATAAGTTTAGGTAAACATGTTATAATGAGTATAGTTTGGGTTAATGTCATAGAAAAGTTTAGGGTAAATTTTATAGTTTGAGATTTTTTGGGACTTTTATTTTTTAATTTAAAAGGATAAAAGGAAGAAACGACAAGGAAAAAAAAGGGAAATTGTTTTTTTTTTCCAGGAAAGAGAAGAAAAAAAGGACAAGTTCGTGGAAGGGACGAGAGGGGTATGGGGGCGGGCGCCGCGGCGGGTCCCGCCACTAAAGAAGGCGCCGATCGCGACGGCGACAGCGAGGCGTCCCTGTCCGGAAGCGGTCCCCACCCACCGGGAAGCCGACGTCAGCGCCCGGTCAGTCAGTCCCGTGGCTTTCAGTGGGCGGGGCCCGCCCGGGACACGTGCCCGATCCCGAGATGACGTTCGCAACATAGGACTTTCGACAAGATCTGTGGGACTACGATTCCGTAGATTATGTCTCATTTTTTTTACCACAAAAAAAATGAATTAACAACAATAAAAGAAGTACTGAACTTCCTTTTTTTCATCAGATCCGCCAAGAGATCGGAAGCAATTTTCCCTCACGTGAGTCACGAGGGTCCGAGTCAACGGGGCCGAAGCCGCGGTGAAGTGCGGGAGATGTCAAAACCGATTTCACTTCGTTTTCATCATCATTTTGCTTGTCTTCCTAATGTGAAAGGAGGCGATGACCTCACCATGATCTAGGGGCTTGCCTCGCGACATGAAATTGAGCTCGGACCGTGAGATTTTGTGAGGACATGAAGACGGTGACCTCGCTATGATCAAGTGGCTTGCCTCATGACATGAAATTGAGTTCAAATTATGAGATTTTGTGATATATTTGCCAATTATTCAAAGAGTAAGTCATGGTATCAGTTCATGAGGTCTTGAATTTAAAGTTTTTGAGCTCTTATATGTATTTCCAATTACATAATTCCACACTTAACACTAGATAAAAAGATCGAATCAAACGTGAGGGGGAGTATTAGAATATTAAATAATAAATTACATGCCAATCTAATAGTTTAAACTTTTTAAACAGTTAACGGGATGTCACACAATCCCTCATGAACTTAGGATCTCGTATTATAATATCATGTGAAATTTTGCAGGACTATTGGTAATTGTTTTATATACTATGACATTATGTGAGATTGATTTAAATTTTTCCAAGCCCCCATCTATATCCCCAATTACATAGTTCCACGTTTAGTACTATGCAAAAAATAACCCGACTAAACGTGAAGGGAGTGTTAGATTATTAACTAAAAATCGCACCTTAATCCGACAGAGTTTTCACACGCTCATTCCACCGATTTGCATTCATCAGAAACTTATAGATTGAGCCAGAAGAGGAGGTCATTTGCCTAACAACATTCTCAGCCCCATCATCTATAATCTGTACAAACAATGCAATACACCAACTTCCCTTGTGTTGCTGACTGAACGAGCCTCAGGGCCGGAGCTGGGGCCGGGGCCGGGGGGCGCGCTTCTCTCTTGGCTGCAGGCTTCTGTACAAATTTCCTGGTCTTCCTTTCCCTGGATGTCTAGCTCCGCAAAGTTAACAATTTGTCTTCCATGTACAAATCAGAATTTCACGTTCTCCTTCAAGAAAGATACCATTTCTTGCTGCAGAAAATTGATAATAAAGGGGGAAAAAGAGAGGTTGGTCGCCAGTCCATAATGGTCATGTGAATATCTCCTAAAAATTTAAAGATGCATGGTGTGCGTAGCCATTTCTCCGAGGTGCGGTGTTCTACATGTCCATTTAAAATCTGTCTGTTCTGGTTAAGCAGATACTCGTCATTCATGCCTATCATGTACTTGGACTCTTAGTGAAAGATCATCTGTTAGAGCAGGCAACATGCAATCTAAAGCTCCTCTGAAGTTAAAAAACACAGACGGATTAAAAATGCCAAAATGAATGCATTCAAAAGAAACAGCTTGAATGTTCTGAAGACATTCGGGCTTGAGAAGGAAAGGAACTCACGATCAGGCAGAGCACGATGCATCCAGTAGCACCTGGGAAGATGGCATACCAAAAATTCAAGTGGTGCAACTTGGCAGCATCGATGAACAGTATCGGCAAGCTTGCAGCTGCATTCGGTTCACATAAATGATTTATCTTTCAAATGCGTTATGTGAACTATCATGAGATGAGAAATCATGAGGGCACGAATAGGTGGTTACCCGGGGGATGAGTTGCGCGGGTATAGATCATGAAAGCAATGGATGCAGCTACAGCCGTGCTCCGAGCAAGCCAACCTGGCCCAAACATGGAAAATGCAAGCACACCAATGGCTGCACATCCTATCTGAGCCATGAACATGTTATACTTCTGCATTGAAGAGGAGATGAATGAGTTCTTGACCAAATGCAAGAAAATCATGCCCTGTAGCAACTGTAACCACACCAATCTTTCTGAGAGAAAAATGAGGTACTGCTACATGCAAGTTCTTCTTGACATGTATAATGACAATAATGTTGATATCTGTTGGTTCCTTGAGGCTCAATTGTTTTCCAACTGGCAGGAAGAACCCAGGGGATGTATCACACAACGCATCGTGGGAGTCAACAAAGAAATGGTGTAAATTAGGTGATCCTCAAGAAGTGAAACTGAAAGATACTAAACCACAGGAGAGAGGACCAAACGAAGTCATCCTCTGTGGTTTCCACCGCTATGAGAACAATGCTATGCTAGATATGTATTTGCAGCTTGAAGTTTTTCTCTGGCACGGTAAATGATCAAGAGACAGATGACAGCACGCCACATTGGGTATCAATCTGGAAAACAATGTGCATTTTTAAAAATATACAGGGATCTGTCCCAGAAGTTGAGGTCATAATCCGAGTGATCTTGTGGTTTATTTTTTTTTTTTTCCTTTTGCTGGGCACCAAGAGATTTTGTGAGTAGGATTGCCAATGCAGTTTTCCTTGTATTGGATAAATTCAGATACAAGAAGATAAAGTTACCTATCATATTTGCAGTGGAGACTTGGTATTTTCTAAATCATGAATGCTGCCCTTTTTTGTACTCAAAATCGAGAAATTGTAAACACAAACTGTCACGAAATTTATGACATAAAGTTAGCAGCTAATCCCCAAAGAACGACGGATATCTCTGCAATCTCTGCAGTGTATCATTTTCTGGGTTCAACTAAGGTAAACAAACTGCAACTCCAATCATTCTAATGTAGATTTTGTCTATTAGATATCAAAAATCACTCTCTTATTGCATTAGCATTACATGCCGCTAAGGTTTTCCAGAACATTCACGATCGCAAACAGACTAAAAGAAAAGAAAGAAGGGTTATGGAGTACCCGAGCAGCAGGGGAGGAGGGAGCAGTGAAGAGGACTGCACAGACAGCACCAAGAGGAGCAATTGTCATCGAAAACCCCTTCGGTGCTAAAATTTGATCCATCTTTCCAAATATAGCCATAGCAGCAAATGCCCCTATCATGCCAACAAGATTTGGAAATTAGAACTTACATTATTTAATGTCACATAACAGATTACTGCACATATAGTCATCATATTAGCACTAAACTGGGCTCCGGCAGAAATGACGAGTAATTTGAGTTCAGTCTTGCATAAACTTATTTAAAAGACTGAAATGTCCTGAACAGTTAAGGCAACTTAGCAATGTAGAATGAACAACCAAAAACACAAATCCTCCAAAATTTTAAGTCAATCTGTAATCTTGATTTTCATCTAATCTACTTCATGAAATGTCAAATTTGGGAGATCGTTCATCTGTACACACAACGGTAAGCATGAACAAATGACAGACTTATATTACAATCACGGGGCAGATTTCTCATTAAAAAAAAAAAAGAAACACAACAAAGAGAGAATGAACAAGGACCATTGACAAAAACTCCAAGTACAACCAGTAGTTTTGACTTTGAAGAAGGTTCATGAGACTTTTTTCCAGCTCACGAACCATTTGAAGGGACCAAGTGATCTTAGTAGCCTCACCGCAGCATGAACAACAAACTTCTTCTCTGTCTTCTCACAGGCAACAACAGCAAATTTCAGTTTCCTACGGTCTCGAAATCTCTATGAAGAATGAAACTGACGGAAGGAACTTTTCTACTGCATCCCCTGAAGACAGCATGAGCAGACAACAATTGCGATCCTTCACTCACGAGCAGAAATTCCCTAAATTACGTGCAAGCTCAGTGATAATGCAGAATGTTGATTCCTTCTATCCAAGACATTAGTGTTGACACTTGTTTTACTAAATCAAAGAATCCCCCGTCAATGAACAGGAAGAGTACTCAGACTAGGCCCGGGCAAAACTTTCACGGACATTTCATAGTACATTATCAAACAGAAAAGTCCATATGGTAAGTTAGTGAAAAGTTAACTGACATAACGGAAACTCGACAAAAGAAATGCCAAGAATATTGCTTTTTTCCCCCCTACAAAAGGGAATTTCGCGAAGGATAAATTATTATAATAAAGCGGACGGGGGCGGGTGATGATACTAACCAGCGGCAGGCCAAGCGATGTCGCTGAGAGACGGCGCCGAGGAAGCCTTGTCGGGCTTCCAGCTATCCCAGGACGGCGCCGCCGCATTGCCCGACGCTACCACCACAACGTCAGACCTCCCGCTCCTCTTTCTCCGCCTTCTACTCCCCACTCCTCCGCCGCCGACAGCCGGTCCATCCAAACCAAGACTGACAGCCCTCTCCACCCAATGACGAGCATTGAATTGCGGAGAACTCCGCGATGGCGAAGATGACGATGGACCCGCACGTGTCAGGAACGGGCGACCCGCGAGATTCGATTGCGGCCGCAGTAGGTAATCGCAGTTGACCTTCAGCTGCATGCCCATTTCCTCCTTCCCTCTCTTCCCTGCTCCGACCCAGTCGCTGAAGCTCAAACGTATGGCGTGCATCGGAGAGAGAGAGGGGCGAGAAAACGAGACTCTGCTGCGTTGGCAACGAGAAGGGGCGGCTTTCGGAGGGGTCGAAAGGTCATCCGGACGAGAGGACGTTTATTTTACTCATGCAAGGATTGGACAAACTGCCTTCCACTCGTTTCCTTTCCATGGACTTTATGATCATTGCGAGGAGGGACAAACCAACTGCCGTCAAATGTCATGCGGAGTCTTGTTTTCTGATGACCCCCAAGATGATGTTCGTTTGTCTTTTCAAAGATGCGAAAGATCACTATCTGTGCAATAGATTATTTAAAATGTGTTTGAAAATCATTATGTTTTCAAAAATAATTTTTAATTAGAAATTTTTATTTTATTTTATCCTCAAAAATAATTTATAAGCAATGCCTTCAAAATTTTTAATCCAAACTATTTTCTTTTAATTTTTAAATAATTTTATTACTTTTCTTTTCTTTTCTTTCTTCTTCATCAACCTTTGGCTAGTCGCTAGCTTTGGGATGACCGGCGACCACTTAGATGAGGGTTGGTGACCTTATTGGCAACTGGGCAAGGCTCGATTGAGCGAGATCTGGGCAAGGAACATTGGCCTCATCTTGGTTGGATGATGCCAACCTTGCGATGGCATGATGAGGTCAAGCCCCCCCGACAACTAGGCGAGTTTGGCCTTGCCAGATCTGGGCGAGGTTGAGTCTCACCTAGCCAAGGCTCGACCGAACCTTGCTTGGCTAGGCGAGCTTGGCCTTGCTAGATCTAGATAAGGGTGAGCCTCGCTAAGCTAGGCGAGGCTCACTGGTGGCCAGAGGAGGCCTGGGCGAGACTTGCCCAGTCACCGATGAGACAAGCTCATTGGACCTTGCGCAATCGGTCCTCGGTGATTGGCGGCAAGATTGACGGCAACGGTAGTGAAAGAAGAAGAGAGAAGGAGAAAAACAAGAAGAAGAGAAGAAGAGAAAAGAAAAAAAAAAGAAATTTTGATTGTTTGATTCTGGAATTGTTCTTGGGAATAAAACAACTTTTTTTTTACTCATTGATTTTATTCCAAATTAATTTCCGAGAACAAATTATTTACCAAATAAATTTTTGTTCCAAATTTATTCCTACAAAAAATATTATTATTATTTGGTGAGTTGTCAAATGTGCCCCTAGCGTCCCTCATGGTTGGTCATTCTCAGCTAATCTAAGGAAAAAAAAAAGAAAAACTATTGATTGACTCACGAACAAACGAAGTGGACTCACGAGGCAATCTCAATTTTAGTGTCGAGAATGGCCACCGCAAAGAGACCTGTGGTCACCGAGGATTAGCTGTAGAGGCAATCAAAGAGTCAATTTCGTTGAGCATATCCTGAGCTTTACAAGAATTTTTGGACCGAAGATTCGATTATTGGGCTTGAGGTGTATACTCAACTCAAGCCCATGCCGAAAGTTGGGCTAGGCAGGCCTAATTGGGCCAAGATGGGCTCTTATGATGGGAGAGCCATTTCCTAAGGCTGCCCACAGAAGTTAGTACATTTTTCAATTCGAGACCACAGAGAATGAATGATGATGATGAGAAGACAAAAAATGTGAAACTTGTGGCTTTTTGGCCACAGAGAGGGAGAGACACTAATCATTGTCCACGTTGGACTTTTTATTTTATTTTATTGTTATTATAAAAAATCACGTATGAATAACCTTTTTATTAAAAAAGCCATGTAGGGTTTTGGGTTATAATTTATTATCACAGACATTTAAGTAATCATTTTTTTCTCTGATTTGGTATTTAAGTATCAGGTAAAATTTTTTAACAACAAAGTAAATACAATATAAAGATTATGATACTTTTAATGTCTTTTTCCCTTTAAATTTCTTTTTGAAAACAAGATAGCATCTGCTAATTTTCCTCTCTAGATTTGTGTATTTATTTTTGGATCTGTGGTACCAATATGGAATTTGGAGAAGTGTGGTTTTGATACCCCTGTTAGTTTGTGGTTTGATGTGCAAGTGTTTATATGTGTAGGATATATTTGGCCGAGGGAATGGTAAGGTAACAAGGAAATAGTCGGGCAGTGGGCAGAGGATATATACATTTTCATTTGCTTATAGAAATGATTTTATAGGAAGTGTTTATGGAGGAGCAGAAGGGATATGAATTTTAGTTTAGTTCCTCTCCCATTTGATGGAGGACTTTACTCCACATCCTTCAATGAATGAGTAACATGCCTCACGTACGCTCAATAACTGACATTGACCTGCGTAATGTATCTGCATTGTCAGAGATATTTTTTTGCTTTCATTCTGGGCCACATGTCCCAACGTCTCGATAAATTTTATAAGATTAATACTACAAAAACATCTTAAATTAATATACTTATTATAAATTTATCTCAAATTTATTTTTTAACTATAAAAATCTCAAATTAATATATTTATAACAAATTTACCATAATATAATAATTAGATGATGAAACTTAGGGTGCGCATGGTACCGCTTCTTGGCTGATGAACAGTTTCTTTTTATAAATTTTTTCTCTATTTTTACTTTGAGAAACAATTTCTGAGTAAATAAGGTGTTTGGTAATTATACAAAATTTCTATTCTTGAAATAGAAAAAGAATAGAAATGCGTTTGGTATGAAACCGTTTTTTATTTTTATTTTTTATATTTATTCGTTTTTATTTTTGTTCACGGATCGCCGACCGCTAACTGTTGGTCGCCATTGCCCGTTGCCGCCCACCGCTGCCGCTACATGATCTGCCGGCCGCCAACCTTCACCGCCAACCGCCGCCACATAGCCCATCGGGCATTGTTGACCGCCGGTTCTGCGATGACCGATGGGTTGTGAGGTGGCGGTCGAAGATGACGATTAGCGGCGATGGGCGGCGATGGGTGGCGGGGCGGCGATTGGCGGTGGCTCGAGGCGATGGGTGGCGAGCGGCAGTCGACGGTGGCTCCGGGTGGTTGGAGGTGGCCGTGGCAAGAGAGAGGAAAAAAAGAAAAATAAAAAAGAAAATTGGCTTATTTTTAGAAATTGTTCAGAACAAAAGCTATTTTTTTTTTTTGTTTTTTATTTCTGCTTCAAATCTATTCCTAGACTACTTTTCTATTCGGGAATATAAAAAGCAAAGTTAGCGTTATCAAATGGATTTACATTTTTTTTTTTTTTTTTTTTCGGGGAACAAAAGTGCAGAAATTGGGAGGAACATAAATGTTACCATGCATGTCTTAATAGCAACTAACATGGAATAAATTTGTTACAGATATATCAAATTGAGATTTTTTGTGGTAAAAAATTATATTGGAGTAATTTTCACATGCGTACTAATTTGAAATTTTTATTGATATTAATTCAATTTTGTGACATTCAGAGTGTGCTTCATCACATCTTGATCTTAGCTTGAAATTCTTCTTGTAGTGTCCCATGCCTTTTTCACGGTCTTCACTCTTAAGAGCTCTCGCATCCTTTTATAGCTGCCTTGCCAAAACACGTATTTCCTGAACGATATCCCATAAGCCATCAAAATTCTCCAACAAAACAATCGTAGTTCTCATCAAACGTAGAGATGAATAGTTTTTGTTTGGCAACGTTGGCCATAATTTTAGTGTCGAAAATATAATAAATGATAGTAAAAGTTTGTTAAGACAAAGGTCTAATACCAAGTGAATGGAGCTTTGGCTATGGCTGTAGCTCGGATCACTCTTCTAAACACTCTTAATTTGTAACTAGTACATTTCTCTGTTTTTCTATTTTTTTTCCTCGGAATAGAAAAGAATAAAAGTCTATTTGTGTACGTTAATTAATTATTTTATTCCCTGGAATAGATTAGTGGTTAGGGAATATATGTGGAACAATAACGAGAAGTAAATAATTTTTTTTTTTCCGGGAAAAAAAAAGAAGTAATGCCATTTAAGAAAAATAAGTTCAGCGTAACCTAATGCTTGTTTTTACATAATTGATACAAACTAAGAAAAGATGTCTCCTTCACAAGTAGGGCATGACGGAAAATCAACATTCTTCTTAGCCACCATCATTGAATCAAGCTTCAATCGCGTGGGTGTGACTTCGAAGTGAGTGAAATTGCAGATTATATATCAGATATGCTAACTCACAAATCTGGAAGGCCTGCCCTTGTCGATCTGGGCGAGGGCTGCCCTCGTCAGTCTCGAGCAAGGGTCACCCTCCCTAATCTGTGTTGGATATATTGTTAATATAATCTAAAATTAATATGTTCACATACAAGCCCATAGGTAGAAGCACTTATTTGGGTCCATATGGGCCGAGCCCAATAGCTTACATATATAAACTCTTACAGGGTTTCCTCTGGCTGGAGAACACCGCTGAAATGTTGAGCGTTCCAAACTCGACGTCTTTGGTGTAATACTTCAAGCAACCGCTTCTTCTCTATCAAACCCATAACCTCCAACAATCTTGAAGTATTATTATCGTGTGTTAGATTTGAGTGAGAAAGGTGTCTTCTTGAAGATTTCGTCAAGACGAACTCACGGGTGTACTTTACTTTCGATTTCGACGGTGGTATTGGCCGAGATTTGAGTTTAAAGATTCGGGTGACCGAAATCTTTGATTCAAAAACCCAAAAATTATAGCCAATTTTAGAGGGTGAAACCACTTGGGCTTTGTTCTACTCGTCGATACGAACGTTTTGAGTGGTCACTCGCGTCGATCGGAGGTTGGACGGAGAAGTTACGGCAACCTGAAGTTTCCATCTGAATTTCTAGCGAATTTCGGGATTTCTAGCAAATTTCGGGGGCGGAAATTTCTAGCGAGTTTCAGCGACAAGGGCAGTCCATCTTAAAGTTTTTGGGCGCTCCAGATCTGTTTTTAAGGTTTGTTTTGGCAAATTCCATCTTTACAGAGCAGTTTGATCAAGGTTAGGGAGTTATTCAACTTTGTGGCTCGGACTCTAAGGTGCACTCTTTCTAACACTTTGCTATGATTAACATGGCAAAACGTAGTTCCTATGATATTATGAAGCTTCAATCGTTTGATGTTACTGAATTTCATGGCTGGAAATTACATGTTCAATTTGGCATGAAAGAACGTGACATATTCTATACTGTATTGAGCGATTTTGCATCTACCATAGAAGATGTTGATGAATATCGATGGAACAAAGATGAGGATTTTTGTAGAGATTATTTGTTGAACTCTCTAAATCCTAATCTGTCTATGACTTATAGTGAGTATAAGACGGCAAAAGAGATATAGGATCACTTGAACGCTCAGTTCCAAAAACAAGAGGGGCTATCTAAAACTCTCTTAGCAGAGAAATTCTTTGATTTTAAATTCACTATGAATTCAAGCATCACCTCTTAGTTAGTTGAATTTGAGAACATGAGGAACAAGTTGAAAAATAATATTAGGATTAACTTGTTATTATTATGGATTAACTTGTTATTTCTATTTTGTGTATATCTAGGTAGTGCAGAAGATAGTGCTGCAAATAGGTTTTTAGATCTATCTACTAACACAATGATAGAATCTAGAGATGTAGTGTTCTTCGAAAACAAGTTTCTCAAAGATCAAGGCTTGAATGTTTCTGGATCTACAGATATGATTTCAGAATCTCTGTAAAATCTGAAAGCGGACCCTTCGACACTAATTCCACACAATTGGCTATTGAACCAATTCTAGTAAGAGTATCTATAAGAGAGAGAATTCCCAAAAGTTTTTGGTGAGGATTTTGTTGCTTACCATCTTGAGGATGATCCATTCTCCTATCAGGAAGCAATGAGATCTAGGGAATCTCTACTGTGGGTAGAAGCCATAGATGATGAAATGAGCTCTCTACTGCAGAACCACACTTGGTAGCTAGTAAATTTGCCAAAAGGGGCTAAAGTTATAGGCTGTAAATGGGTGTTGAAGAAGAAACTAAATAGTGATGGATCAATAGCCAGATACAAAGCACGTTTAGTAGCTAAAGGCTATAAACAATAGAGTTGAATAGACTATTTTGATGTTTATTTACCTGTGTGTCATCTATCAACTATAAGAATTCTTCTTGCCTTAGCATCTATTGAATACTTTGTAGTGCATCAAATGGATGTAAAAACAGTTTTCTTAAATGGGGAGTTAAATGAGAAAATTTACATGGAACAATCGGAAGGATATGTTATGAAAGGTCTTGAGAACAAAGTTTGTAAATTGAATAAATCATTGTATGGTCTTAAACAAGCACCTAAGACGTGGCATCTTAAATTTGACAAAGTGGTAAAGAGTTATGGCTTTCAGTCTAGTTATTCAAATAAATGCCTTTACTATCGTTCTATGTCAAATAAGATAGTCATCATTTGCTTGTATGTTGATGACATGTTAATTCTTGGTTCCGATCATTTTGTAGTAAGTGACGTGAAAGCTACTTTAGCTAAAGAATTTGACATGAAAGATCTTGGTATTGCTAATACCATTCTTGGTATGAAAGTAAGCTTTAAACGGCAAGTTATCTCCCTTAGCCAGACTCATTATATTGAGCAGCTACTTTCTACTTGGGGATACGATAAGTGTAAACCGAGTGAGATACCATGTGATTATAATAACAGACCGAGTCCTAATGAAGGGACCGCGTTGATCGGTTAAAATACTCGAAACCGCTGGTAGTCTCATGTATGCTATGAGTTGCACTAGACCTGACATAGCCTTTACAGTTAGTATGCTGAGTCGTTTTACTAGTAATCTTAGTAAAGAGCATTGGGATGCCCTTGATAGGATGATGAAATACCATAAACGTACTAAAGATTATGCTCTCTATTATTCTGGTTATCCTCCAACTGTGGATGGATATTCTGATGCCTCATGGTGTTCAGATATTGGAAGTAGTAAGTCCACTAGTGGATATGTATTCACTTTGGGTGGAGCTGCTATTACATGGAAATCCAAACGACAGACTTGTATTGCATTGTCGTCTATGGAATCGAACTTTTGCTTTAGCCTCGGCCGGCGAAGAGGCGAGTGGATAAAGAATCTGATTATGGATATTCCTTTGACTCGACTAAAGATTAATTCTTTAAGCCTATTCTGTGATAATCAAGCAGCTCTTTAATTCAAAGAGAAGACATGTGAGACTGAGACATGCGTTGTCGAATTATCTGAGAGAACAAGGGGTTATCACTTTAATCGATGTGAGATCGAAGGATAACATAGCCGATACTCTCACCAAAGGTATGCCTAAAGATCGATTATTCAAAACAGTGGGGGAATTGGGGTTAAAGACTATATAGGCAAGTCTTAACTACCATTTACTTACCTTCTAAGTGTGTGTTTTGAATTATCGAATCTTCCTTTAGTGGCTACAATGATAAGCACAGTATATATGTTTCATTGATGTTCACAGTTGCTAACTAATTTGAAAATGGTGAGTTGTCTCATTCCAAACTTGATGAAGATAACTTTAACCTAATTCAAATGTTCTATCGGGGAAAATTGTGTCATTCCAAACTTGATGATACAATTCAACTAAGTTGGACTATCCTTTTTGGTTAAATGATCTCATTCCAAACTTGATGTTAGATTATTTGACTTTAAGGAATCAGTAACTGTGACATTCCAAATTGAAACATAGAAACAATTGTTTACTTAATAAGCCCGCAGGTCTTGTTCTTAATTGAAACTTGATATTACATGACTAGGTTATTGTAGGTGACTTGACTATTGGTCATGTTCTTTGAAACTAGACAATAGTTATTCTCCTACAAATAAACTTAAGTTGATGGCTCTTTGTAAATCACATTGTTTAAGTCTTGTTCATTATATATGAAACTGGATTGATGCTTATGACATGATATTATGATGCTTTATGACATCAATATATGTTATTTTCTGCCTGATGGAATGTTGCTAAGTTTTATTCAAATGATTGAATTCATGATAATATGAAATTCATATTTGACATTCTACAAGGGATGGTAGAGATGGAGGAGAGCTTAATGAGTGGGATCCTTACTAAGATGACCTACTTGATGAATGAATATATATCATTTTAAGCATGTGGGGATTTGACAGATCCGAGTTAATTGTCTTGGACTGAATGTGGATGATTCATGTTTGTTTGAATATCACACTGACTACCTTATTGGATTGTGCTGTATGGTGAACATAGGAGGAGATTGTTGGATATATTGTTAATATAATCTAAAATTAATATGTTCACATACAAGCCCAATAGGTAGAAGCACACTTATTTGGGTCCATATGGGCCAGAGCCCAATAGCTTACATATATAAACTCTAGAGTTTCCCTACGCTGGAGGTAACACTGTTGAGCGTTCCAAACTTGACGTCTCTTGGTGTAATACTTCAAGCAACCGCTTCTTCTCTATCAAACCCATAACCTCCAACAATCTGCACAAGAAGTGGGTGGGACTTTCCAATTTTCACACATGATTTGACTGAAATCACTTCCTTGCTTTGTGTGAATCTCTGATATGAATTTTCAACTTCATCTTCTTATGTAGAATTGTGAGTTAATTTCGACTGTGACTCACGTTGGCTCTATTGATTCGGTAGAGTCGTGCTGCTACTCTGTGACGTTCAATGGTGATGAAGAATAAATATGGTTGCTGCTGTCCTGATTATTCTCGTTGGAGTCTGAGTTTAGCTTAGTGCTCTCCTTCATGTCTATATCTTTGCTCGCACCGGCCTTTTCTATTTAATTATTTTTAGTAGAGCAGGCATCTGGTCAAGAGTGAACTTGTCCTGTTTAAATTGTCTTGCTTTAAAATTCTATAGGAGACAGCCTTTAAGATAATTTGCTATTCCGTTTTAACAGAAAATCACACGGCTCTAAACAAGTCTTTTACATCACGAGCAAATGCATTTAAGAGTTTGCAAGTTTTATTTCTAGTCTCCACAACAGGATAGCCTATCCTGCCCATCCACCATTGACCGCCAGATTGTGGCGGTTGATGAATTCGGCCTCTTCGGAAGCAAGGAACACCACGGCATCAGCCACATGCTTCGCTTTCAGCACTCCTTTCAAGCTTGAACTTGACTCGAACATCCTCTCGCCTTCCTCCTCACTCACGCCGAACACTGCACGGAGTAATGGTGTTGCGACCACTCCAGGGGAGACACAGTTCACGCGTATACCGTATGCTCCGAGTTGCTTGCTTGCCGACCTCACCAGACCCAGCACGGCATGCTTAGTCATTGCATAGTCCACATAATTTCGAAAGCTGGTATGTTGAACTCGAGAATGTCTTGTTTGACGTCATTCACTATGCCTGCATTGCTGAATAAGATGTCTAGATGACCGTTTGATTGAAGAGTCGATTCCACCAAGGACTTCACCTGTTGCTCATCCGTGACATTGCAATGGATGTAGGTGCATCGGTGAGATCCGATTGATGCCACAACATCTCGGCCCTTTTTGTCTTGGACATCGGCAATCACAACGTGTGCATTGTGATTCGCCAACCGACATGCTGTCTCCTCACCGATGCCACTCGCTCCACCGGTGACGATGGCTACTTTGCCATCAAGTTTGTTTGAGGCATGGCTTGTCATTTTTATAGGCAGAGAATGGGAAGCGGAGTACAGAAATGCCCTATGAAGTTGTGCTGAGGCCACTCCATATATAGAACTAGAGAAAGGACAAAGCACTAGTGCCTTTTGAACCACAACTTTCTTATCCTATCAAAAGCCAATACGCCACTCTCTTTTGTCTCTCCTCTAGTGCCGGCTCATCATCATCCCCTGCCACATTGTCATCCTCATCAGGCCTCACGAAATCCAGCATGGGCCCCTTGACGCGCGCCCCACCACTGGCCACAATCTCCACCTTCCTCTCGTGCCGCATTGACATCCTAAGTGTCGGCTAGGGAAGGCAAGGTGGTGATGGATGAGCGGGCGATGGTAGTGGCAGGATCAAATGGCATGGCGAGCGACGGAGGACGATAGTGGTGCTTGATGGGAGAACGGTAACAATTTGAACAATATCGAATTAACGCAGCGAAATAAAATAATCTCCCCTCTTGTGTAAATCTAATATGAATCGATATAGTAAAGTAAAGTAAATATTAAGTACGCGAACACAAGACGATTTTTTTATGTGGAAAACCTCATCAATGTGAGGAGATCAAAAACCGTAGGACTGGAGTCCACCCGAAAATCTTCATTATCAACAAAATTGGGTTAACAATGTTCTTCTCCAGCAAATACTAGAGGTACATAGTAGCAAAAACCTCAATAACGTAATTCTTGGCAACACACATGAATTTCACAAGAGATTAAGGATAAATCTGACAAAAAACGCAGGTTTTGATCAATCCACGAAAAACCTGATGTAGGGAGCTTTAAATGAAAATCAAACTGTTCAGATTCGAGAAGATTACGCCACGAACATGCCGACAAAATTTTAGCTCAATCGAACCACGAATTGACCTCCAATGCTAACTTGATGTAAATCGGACTTTGCCCCAACCCCTAGATTTTCTGCTCTATCTTTTTCTCTTGTTATTACGTCTTTTTGCGACTACCACTTTTTAAAGATAATGAGAAACCCTATTTTTCCATATAACTTATCATATGGGCTCAAGTCCTTTTTGGGCTTGCAATTCATTGGGCTTCTTCCATATAGGAGTGAACCTAGCTAACAAATCTCCCTCTCACGACAATGTGGAAGGATTCACCATCCCTACTATCAATTGGCAATGTTTAAGCTTCTCTCTTGGTAGAGTCTTCATCATCATATTAGAGCCATTATGATCCGTATGAATTTTCTTAAGTTTCAACAACTTTTCATCTAAAACATCTCTTATCCAATGATATCTAACATCAATATGTTTCAATCTAGAATGAAAAGATGAATTCTTACCAAGATGAATTGTGTTTTGATTATCACAAAATAGCATATACCTCTTTTGCTTGAACCGAAGTTCTTCTAAGAACTTCTTCATCCATAGCATCTTTTTACTAGCTTTAGTTTCTGCAATAAATTTAGCTTCGGTTGTAGAAAGTGCAACACACTTCTGCAATCTTGACTTCCATGACACAGCTCCACCCTCAAAAGAAATCAAATAACCAGAAGTAGATTTAGGAGTATCAATATCTCATGCCAAGTCAGAATCTGTGTATCCAACTAACTCAAGTTTCCTGGTCCCGAAATTGAGTTTTAAATTTGAAGTTCCTCGAAAATACCTCATAATCCACTTCACTGCATTCTAGTGCTCTTTGCTTGGATTTAACAAATAGCAACTAATAATGCCAACTGCGTGGGCGTGTACATACCATTGCATACATTAAGCTTCCTACAGCTGAGGCATATGGAACACTTTCCATATCTATTAACACCTTATTTTTAGTTGATACATCATTAAAAGATATGAGTCCAAATTCGGGATCAATTTTGGGAGATTTGCTTGGATGCTTTCTAATTTGATCAATTTTGCGTGTTCAAAGATTAGAAGGCTCAGTTAAGATGGTTCAATCTATGTAATTTGACTTGGCTCATTTTAGACTACAGTGCAATTGGAGTAATTAAGCTTCAATTTGGCCGGTTGAGATTCAATTGAACATGTGAGACTAGCTTGTGGCCTCGTTTCAATAGGAATTCAATGAATTTGAATATTTGTGGACAATTTTCGACTTGAGATAGTTCAATTGCATCTCATTTGACCCGATTCATATAGAAATATTTGATTTCGTTTAAATCAAGCAAGACTAGAAAAAATAAAACAAAATTTAGACAAAAAGTCAACTCGGTCAATCCGGCGTTGACCGGCGAATTTTTCCGACCATCTTTGGTCGGAAACCACCGCTGTTGACCCACTTCATGGCCAATGCATCCACACCCTTTAATTTTTGAAATTCCAATTTTGTTATGGATTTTACGAAATTCGCAAATTGACCCCGCATGTTATGAAAATTAGAAAAAAATAGAGAGAAGACCCCAATTAGTTCACAATTGATCATCGCCGTTCATCAAGAATGCATTGTGGCCATTGAAATAGGCATGTGCTCAATTAGGGGTGCTCTTAACAAATTTAACAAACCAATTAGCTAGGAAGATCAAATCCTAGCCTTTGGATTTTTTTTTTTTTTTTTTGGTAACCAAGGGCTAAGATTTGATCTTGCCTTAAACTATATAACAAATTTTCCCTCCAAAATTGAAAGGGGGCCATTTTCTTGCCAAATCTAAAATTGAAAGGGGGCTTTTTCTCTACTTTCACTATATCTCTCTCTCTAAAATTCTCTCTTCTCGACTACTCCACGTTCGACACAAAAGGGAAAAGCAAAATAAGTGTTTGCTCAAGAGGCTGGGGAATTTTTAGCGTTTTGGCCCTCTTTACCCACTCATTCTCTCTCTAGCAGGATTTTTTTTTACAAAATGCTCTCTGCAATTCTCTCCACTAAGGCTTTCTTTTACTGGTTTTGTTTCATTCGAGCATGGATTTCTTCTCACCGAAGGACAATGGAGGATTTTCCTATTGTTGATTCAGCCATCAGAAGTTGCTATTCGGCCATCAAAGTTGCTGGTGTTCTATTCTAGATAATAGAATCTGAAGACCAGCGTTGAACAGCTCTCATATCGGAGTCGAACTCGATATTCTTCACGTTCGGTGATTCCTGAAGTGAGATTGAAGAGCGGCTTCATCATCGTTGAAAAGCGGACATCTTCGGAAGTTGATTCTTTGCTGGTTCAATCGAGGTAAGCGAGACGAAACTCTTTTTAATAGCATTCGATGAGGCGAGGGCTTCTCGTGTCGAAATACATTATTGACAACGAAGGTTCGAGGCCATGATGCATTGCAAATCCTATTAGAATCAATGCTTGAATGATCTAGAGTTGATTATATTTAGATCTTTTAATTCTGTGATGTTCGAACTTGGATGATCATTGTTTTGCAATTTCGGATCCATGACAAACCTCTTTGTGCATATGCCTAGAAACGAGTTAGTATATATGCTTTTTTGTGCTTGATGCCTTCATGAGAGTCAAATATGGCTTGATTAGATTTCCAATGAGCTATAGCACATTCCGATCCGATTTCGTTTGCTATTTGAAATTTGCTTCAAAAGTCAGGAGATGATTATAGAAAACTGACATGTAGCAGTTCATTGTTACATATTGTTCGATCTTGTCTGCTTGTCGATTTTTTCTGGATTTTTGTACTTTGAATCTTAAATAAACTCCTTCATGAAAATTGTTTAAAACATATTTCTCCACAACATACATTTTTCCATAATTTTTCAAAATTGTTCAAAACGAGTTAGTGTATGTTGTGTTAGGAAAACACAACATACTGTTTAGGTATCGAAAGGGCACTAATAGAAATATTAGCGTAACCCAAGTCCCCGAACCTAGATATTTGGTTGCATAGAAATCGAGGAAACTCTCCCGACCCTCGATTGGGATTTCTAGCCGACCCCCAAAATGAGGCTAGTGGCGACTCCCGTCTTAATTTTAGGTTATCATAAACAACTAGACCGCACAAATAACCCATTGCGCGGGGTATGAGTTTCGATGAAACTCACGATGGTTTAGCATACTCGACATGAGAAGTAACCCAAAGAATGAAGTGATGCCATCCTTATAGGCGAGCCTGACGAGAGGGCTACTATAGTAAAGGTGCCCTTAAATCCAATATCCACACCCGACCTCTTTCTTCTAAGGTGTGTCGCTCGTGTGGGTATGGATCGCAACACTCTACTGTTATGCGGGGTACGAGCTCGGGAGAGCTTGCGATCTCGTGGAGGGAACTCACGAGAGGCTTGATCCAAAAGGCGAGGTGATGACGTCTTTTGGAATGCGAGTCGTGAGAGAACTTTCGTGATCAAGTACCCCTAAACCCGACATTTCCCTCATTTCTCTCCTTGTGATGATGAGGGATTCAAGGGTGGCGAGATCGGGTCGCGACAATATCTTTCTTCTCTTTATCAGTCATAAGACTTTACTTCATATTTAACTTAAAGTGGGCAGTAAGATGAGTACTAACTACTTTAGCATTGTCTATGTAAAATTTTTGAAGGATCTTCTCGATATATTTCTCTTGCGACAAAAACAACTTCTTAGCATCTCTGTCTCTGGTAATTCTAATGCCAAGAATCTGCTTCGCCGAGCCCAAGTCCTTCATGGCAAAAGACTTGCTCAATTGTTTTTTCAATAACTCAGTTCTTGAAGCATTCCTGCCAACAATCAGCATATTATCAACATAAAGCAAGAGAATAATAAAGTCATTATCAGAAAATTTTTGGACAAACACATAGTTATCCGAGGAAGTCTTCTTATAACCTTGTTTTGTTATAACTGACGCAAACCTTTTTGTACCACTGCCTCGGTGCTTGTTTTAGGCCATAGAGACTTTTCTTCAATTTGCACACATAATTCTCTTTCCCTTTCACTTTAAAACCCTTAGGTTGTTCCATGTATATCTCTTCTTTCAAGTCACCATGTAGGAATGCTGTTTTGACATTCATTTGCTCAATGTCCAAATCTAGGGTAGCTGCCAAGCCTAGTACCACACGGATATAAGACATTTTCACTATCGGAGAAAATATGTCATCAAAATCAATACCCTTTCTCTGACCGAATCCCTCAACAACCAATCTAATTTTGTACCATGGTTATGAAGTATATTCTTCTTGCTTCAACCTATATACCCACTTGTTCTTCAAAGCTCTTTTACCTTTAGGTAATTTCACAAACTCAAAAGTATGATTATCATAAAGTGACTGCATCTCATCTCGCATAGCATTAAACCAATTGCTTTTGTACTCATTTTCTATTACTTCTACATAGCACTCTGGTTCACCTGCATTAGTCAATAATACATACTCATCTTCAGAATACCTAGTGGAAGGTCATCGGTCTCTAATGGATCTCTACACTTGAACATCCAGTGGAACATTTAATTAAGCCTCTGGTTCAGGAATAATATTATTTGTTTCAACATATTCAGGAACATGTGCGTTATTTGGAACATTGACTTCTTGCTGCTCTTCATCAACTTGCGTAGGAATACTTGTAAGATGAACTAGATTCAAATCAACCAAATTATCACTAACTTGTGGTGCTGTAATCATCTTTGCTTTCTTAATATCCTATATTGTTTGATCTTCCATAAACACAACTTTTCTGCTTCTTACAATTTTCTTTTCAATCAGATCATAAAATTTGTAGCCAAGTATATCCTGTCCATAACCAATAAATATGCACTGTCGTGTTTTCACATTAAGTTTAGACCTCTCATTTTTGGGAATATGCATAAATGCTTTGCACCCAAAGACACAAAAATAATCATAAGAAACATCTTTGCTTGCCCAAACTCTATTAGGAATATCAAACTCTAAAAGAACGCATGGAGTAAGATTTAATACATGTACAACTGTACTTAAAGTCTCACCCCAAAAGGATTCAGGTAGCTTTGATTGTGAAAGTAAGCATCCAACCAGTGTTCTGTTCATTTTCTCAACTAAGCCATTTAACTGAGGCGTTTTGGGAGGTATCTTTTGATGTCGAATACCTTGTTGTTTGCAATATTCATCAAAAGGTCTAATATATTCTCCCTCGTTATCAGTTTTGATGCATTTCAATTTCTTTCTAGTTTGTCTCTCAACTGAAACCTAAAATTTCTTAAAAGCATATAATACTTGATCTTTAGTTTTCAAGGTACGAATCCAAATTTTCTTTGAAAAATTATCTATGAAGGTAACAAAATAAAGAGAGCCACAAAGTGATTTTGTTTTCATAGGACCGCAAACATCATAATGCATTAAATCTAGTATACCTAACTTTCTTAATGGAGGGGAGCTTTTAAATGTAACTCTGTTTTGTTTTCCTGCTAAAGAGTGAGCACACTTTTTTAGCGCCGAACTTTTCAATCTTGAAAGGAGCTTTTTCTTGGCCAAAATTGACAAACCCTTCTCACTGATGTGACTAAGTCTCTTATGCCATAACTCAACTGCATCTTCATTGTCTACTGCATTAATTTTGTTTGTGGACAACTTTGTTTGCATAATGTACAACGAAGAATATTTTTTACCTCTAGCCACAACAAGAGAACTTTTGGTGAGCTTCCATTGACCATTATGAAGGTGCTACAATACCCCTCATCATCCAACTTGCCTGTAGAAATCAAATTCAAGCAGATATTATGTATATGTTTAACATTATTCAATACTAACCTTGTGTCATTGCTGGTTTCAAGGCATACATCACCGATGCCTACGACTTGAGCTAGCCCATTGTTTCCCAACTTCACAGATCCAAAGTCACTTGACCTGTATGATATAAATAAATCCCTACGAGACATAGCATGAATAGATGCACCACTATCAATTACCCAATTGGTCTCATGAGATACAAAATTCACCACATCACTATAAAAAATAATGAGAAAGTCTTCTTTAAGTGCAACAACACGATTGTCATCATTGTCATGATCACTTTTTTTCTCTTTACCTTCTCCTTTTGTTTCTCCCTTTTTAACTCGCGACAAAACCTCTGAATATGTCCATTCTGATGACAATAATGGCACTCAACATTAGCAAATTTATTATACTTACCTCTACTTTTATCTCGACTTATCCCTATTTCTCGGACCTCGAGACTCACTTCTCCCCCTTTTCTCAACAACCAAGGCATCAAAATGTGAAGAGGACGATCCTTGTGTTTTCCTTCTCATCTCTTTATTCAAAATACTACTCTTGACCAAATCCATGGTAATTGTACCATCCGGGGCAAAATTACATAAATTGTTTGGGAATGTCTCCCAAATACCAAGCAATCATAGTGCTTGTATCTCATTATTAAACTTGATTCCCATTGTAGTCAATTGATTTATAATTCCTTGCAAATAATTTAAATGATCAGTTAAACGAGTATCATCTTAATATCTCAGAGCCATAATCTGTTTTATAAAAAATAACTTATTATTCCCAATCTTTCGAGCATATAACTGTTCGAGCTTTATCCCATGAACTGTGTGCATATGTTTCCTCAATAATATGGTTTAAAACATTATCATCCACCTACTGCTTGATATAACCACACACTTGACGATGAAATATAGACCATTTAGCATCAATTTTATTCTCCGGTTTCTTCTTGGTAAATACGGGCAAATAAAAATCTTTCACATATAAAATGTCTTCCATCTTCCCTTTCCAAATATGATAATTCAAACCATTCAGTGTAATAACTCTACTCGTATTTGTTTTTATTGTTTAACAAAAGACAGAAAAATCAAGCAATAACCTGAAGCTTTGATACCACTTTGATGGGAGAATGGTAACAATTCAAACAATATCAAATTAATGCAGTAGAATAAAATAATCCCCCCTCTTATGTAAATCTAATATGAATCAATATAGTAGAGTAAAATAAATACCAAGCACATGAACATAAGACGATTTTTTTACGTGGAAAACCCCCTCGATGTGAGGAGATCAAAAACCACGGGACTGGAGTCCACTCAAAATCTTCACTATCAACAAAATTGGGTTAACAATGTTATTCTCTAGCAAATACTAGAGGTACATAGAAGCAAAGACCTCAATAACATAATTCTTGGCAATACACATGAATTTCACAAGAGATCAAGAATAAATCTGACAAAAAATGCAGGTTTTGATCAATCCACGAAAAACCTGATGTAAGGAGCTTCAAATGAAAATCAAACCGTTTAGATTCGAGAATATTGCGCCACATGCTGACAAAATTTCAGTTCAATCGGACCACGAATCGATCTCCGATGTCAGCTTGATGTAAATCAGACTTTGCCCCAACCCCTAGATTTTCTGCTATCTCTTTCTCTTGTTACTATGTCTTTTACGGTTATCACTTTTTAAAGATAGTAAAAATCATATTTCTCTATATGACTTATCATATGGGTTCAAGCATTTTTTGGGCTTGCAATTCATTGGCGCTTCTTCCACATAGAGTGAACCCAGCTAACAATGATGACACTTAGGATGTCCATGCGGTGTGAGAGGACGGTGGAGATTGTGGTTAGTGGTATGGTGCGTGTCAAGGGCCCATGCTGGATTTTGTGAGGCCTGACGAGGATGACGATGAGGCGGAGGATGATGATGAGCTGGCACCGGAGGCATTTGGGAGCGGACCTTATGACTGAGATTGGTGATGAGTTGGGACTGGCGAGGGCTTTGCTCAAGAGCAGGAGTCATTTGCTGGAGATGAATTCTTTCTGGAAAAACGCCAAGAGGAGAGACAAGAGAGTGGCATATTGGCGTTTGATAGGAAAATAAATTTTTGGTTCAAAAGGCACCATTATTCTTAGCATAATGTACAGAGACAGATAGCTAGTATTAATTCAAAATTTCCATAGCAACTTTCTTGCCTGCATAAAGAGAGAGCATTTTGGAAGAAGAGAAGTATCGGTTCGAAAATGTCTCCATTAATGGTGCCACCGGCTAGTGAGGTTCAGGTTGAGAGCTCCGTGTTCCTGCTGACAGTGGAACCTCCTGGCTCCAGCAACACCTTGTTCCTAGGCGGGGCAAGTTCGACACGTTCCGAGTTTTTATTTTGTCAGTAGTATACAAGACAGTCAATATTGACAAGTAATGTTATCATATAATTCTAAAGGTCGTGTGCATTTCTTCTTTCTTCTTTCTTGTTTGTCAAAAAAGGATAATTGTATTTTCTTTTTACAATTTCCATTACTAAAAGCAGGGTATGCGTGTGATCTGGGAACCTCCAAATGGTAATTTATCATCAATGAAGAGGTCGAGGGGACATGATGATCTTCACCATCTGCTCCAAAAGTATTTTAGAGCTATCACCATCTTCATAGCGAAAGATGCCTACCGCAGCCAGACTCTCGATTGATAGCATGCAAAAGAGGCCAAGAAAGGGCCATGGTCGTTTGTCCTTTCCAGGGGATCAGGCAAAAGAAAGGACCACCTTTATGTTTATAGAACTGGGTTTGACACAACATGTTTAACGAGGATATCGTTCTTCGTTCAAAGCATCGGCACTCGAATCTGTTTAGGTGATCACGGGGCGAGCATGAGCTCTGATCACTGCCTAAAGCATGACCCTTCAAACAACAGTCGAAGCTTATGAAAAAAAAACCCGAAATCCTCCTGCTGGGTTCCTATGTCATCTTCATGGTCTCTAGGATACAGAGAAGACCTCAAGCCAAGAGTGACAGACCAAGCATCAACCTGAATTGAATGGAGAAATCTCCAGAATACAGACCGATCATAAAACAAAGAAACCGTCACCAGCAGAATACTGCACTAAGCTGGTAATATCAAAATGGAATATGGATCATCAAATATCTACAAAACTTGAATACTCGTTTACATGCATTTTGCATATGGCAAAAGCGGAGAGCTCATTGTCCTTGGATGTTCAACAGGAAGAACTAAAGACAGATTTTCTCTCCGAAAAACTAGCAGCAGATATCAATTGCCAAATTACAGTCTCGTTTAACGTGTTTCTAAGATCATATTGTAGAAAGCAAATTCCATGTCCATCCACTGATCAGACAGGATATAAAACACGCACTGATACCTAAAAATGCATCGTCTAAGAATGACCTCATTGATTTTAAGGTTACCTTTTCTGCATTCAAACATGTAGAACCTGAGTTGTCTCTAGATATGTTATTGACATACCGATTCAACTGTTAATGGCATCTTCAAGGTGAGATCCAATTAAGAACAGATTCTTGAAGATCTTGTTTCTGTTTGAGCAAAATTCGATCAAGCTTGATGTTATTTCACCGATTCTCAGTATGCTAATATGTATGACGATAATTTAGATTTTAATCTCCCGCTTTAATTATATGAACACCTTCACAAAACTGCACACCACATGTTTGACGAAATGCACAAATTAATTTTATGTTAGTTTCTCTCTGGTTACAGGTCACATTGAGTGCGTACTGGTTACCAACATGAAAATAATTGCTTTCTATGTAAACAATATGTCGGCTTTGAGGCTTAACAGAGGCGTTCATGCCCATGCTTTGGCTTATGGATTTGGGTTGGATCCTTATGTTCAGTCATTTACTCTCAAAATCCGGTTGACGTGGTCTCTAAGTATCAACTGCTTGTTGCTCTCTCTCTCTCTCTCATAAATTTTTTGCACAAAAGGCTTGGTTTATGAATGTTTTGCTCTAATACAAGTATCTTTCATACATGTATCTCTCTAGACTGAATACATGTGGTGAGGTTTTCTAATAATTATTTTAGTTTAATATTATTAAATGATTAACTATGTTTATTGTTTCTTTTGTTTTTAGGTTGTTGGAGCAATTTTTTTTTTTTTTTGTAAATGATTTAGGAATGGAGTTCTATAATTTAAGTTTTATTTTACGTGTTTTGAACTTTTTATTATTTATTTTGTTTTGAGTGTTCATCTTTAAAGGATTGTGGTTATTGACAAATGGTGATTTTTGTTGTTTTGTTCATTTTCTTTTTACTTGATTACAAATGTGATCAACAAAAAGAAAAGAAAAAAGTGAAGCAAAAAACTAAAATTGAAATTGGCCTATTCATGGTTAGATCCCAGAATTGATTATCAGGGTAGGTCACAAATTTCAAAGTCTACAAGGTAGGTTCTAGATTTAAAAAATTAGGAATCGACGAGATAACTTCCAAGTTGAACCTGAATAGACTTGGGAATGCTCACCCCTAAAAGAGCCCTGTGGTCCGTAAGGAGGATAGGCATAGAGAAGGTCAATGGGTGAGTTTCGACGAGCACGGCCCGACCTTATGAGAATTTCAGGAGGTAAGGCTCTGTTATCGGGCCTGGGGTGATACTCAGCTCAACCCCACGTTGAGAAATCGGGCTTGGCAGGCCTAATCGGGCCCGGATGGGCTCTTATGAACGGGAGAGCTATTTCCTAAAAAGCTGCCACCCGAATTTTGTCCGCAAAAACCGAGCTCGCCTGGCAGGGTCCCTGCACGGGACCGCAGCGCAACAAAACAAATAAAGTTCGAGGCATAGCAGGACTCTCGGCTACTCCTTCGGTTGAATTGAACAAGCACCAACGCATACTTATCATCAAATCACCAACCGAGTCGCCGAATTTAAAGAAGAAAGCAAAATGTTCTTTTCACAGACGAGATGGCATCAGCCAGAGTTCTTGTTTTCTCCAGATTTGAATTGCTAAAGCAGCAAACAAAGCCCAGGGGAGCTAAAGACTTTGCAAATCTTATTTCTAGTCTCCACAGGGTAGCCTATCCCATCCCTGCCCATCCACCATCGACCGCCAGATTGTGGCCGTTGATGAATTCCGCCTCTTCAGAAGCGAGGAACACCACGGCATCAGCCACATGCTTCGCTTTCAGCACTCCTTTCAAGCTTGAACTTGACTCGAACATCCTCTCGCTTTCCTCCTCGCTCACGCCGAGCACCCCAAGGAGTAATGGTGTTCCGACTGCTCCAGGGGAGACACAGTTCACCCGTATACCGTACGCTCCAAGTTGCCTGCTTGCTGACCTCACCAGTCCCAGCACGGCATGCTTAGACATCACATAGTCTACGCGCTTCTCATTTCCAATGCTGGCCATGAGGCTCGTTGTGCAAATTATGCTTCCCTTTATGCCCCCTGCCACCATGGCCCGAGCCCCGTGCTTGACACAGGCAGCCATTCCCCGAACATTGACGGCAAACAGGCTCTCAAAAGCAGGTATGTCGAACCCGAGAATGTCTTGTTTGGCGTTATTCATCATGCCAGCATTGCTGAACAAGATGTCTAGATGACCGTTTGATTGAAGAGTCGATTCCACCAAGGACTTCACTTGTTGCTCATCCGTGACATCGCAATGGATGTAGGTGCACCGGTGGGATCCGATTGATGCCGCGAGGTTGTGGCCCTTTTCGTCTTGGATGTCGGCGATCACAACATATGCGCCATGATATGCCAACCGACGCGCCGTCTCCTTGCCGATGCCACTTGCACCACCGGTGATGATGGCTACTTTGCCGTCAAGTTTGTCTGAGGCGTGGCTTGCCATTTCTGCAGGCAGAGAATGGAAAACTGAATATAGAAATGGCCTATGAAGTCGTGCCGAAGGAGATGCAGAGCCACTTCATATGATAGAACTTGAGAAAGGACAAAGCACAATTATGTTAACGTTGAATGTTGGGAGTTGATTTTCTGTTGAAAATTTCATTTATACACTAGGTTTGGATCCAATAATGAATAAAGAAAGTTATTGGTAGGCTATCACAATCAAATTGATATGAACTTTCCATTAGATTTGGCTTGTTATATCAACCTTGCTAGAATCCTCACTCTAAATAGAAAAGATATAATTCGCAACTTATGGGTTTTTATGAGAGGATAAGGCAAAGTTTTTTCTCCGCATGTGGGCCCAGATGGATGTAAATATGATTGGCCTTGCCTCTTCGGACGCTCCTGCCACCTTAATCATATCTTATAACTATGGAAATTTGTAGGCTTAAGCTGATTTTTTTTACTTGTGCTGACTTTCCGTTGAATATTCATTTATTCACGAGATTTGGATCCAATAATGAATAAATTTGGCAAGTTATTAGTAGGCTTTAACAATCAAATTGATATGGACTTTTAATTGGATTATGGACTGTTATATCAACTTTGGTAGAATTCTTGTTACGTTGCTCTAGATAGAACGGACATAATTTCCAACTAATGGTTTTTGATGCAAGAAGAGGGCAAAAATTTCCTCGTTACATATGGGCTTGGATGGATGTGGATATGGTTGATCTAGCCCTGTTGGGCACTATCACAATGCATGATCATATCTTTAAAATTTGAAAATTCATAGGCTTTTAAGCTAATTTCTTTACATGCGTTGTATATTTTGGCATTATAATTTTTATTTTTGTTTTCTCCCTTGATCATATTTTCAATAATTTATTCTTTTTTTCTCATCAATTAACCATGAAAATTTTCCAAATTAAACTTTTCCGGTGGACTCCTTTACTCTTTCTTCTTCTTTTCTTAGACGAGTATGTATGTTCTTTTGGCAAGTGAGGTAGATAAATTCAGATACCGACTAGTATTAGTTAAAAGCCGATAGGATTATTCGATAGGTGTGCAAAATATAACTACAAACCCTAGAGAAATCGGCAGAATCTTATTATTTAATAGAACTGCATCAAAGTAGTTGGGTTGTCTACATCATAATCTTCATCCCGCGTTCCAGAAGGAATCTGCCACCAAAGATGCTAAGTTCAGAAACAGACAAAAGATGGAGCAATACCTCTCTTGCGGAAGCCAGATTTGGGCCTTCAGTTTTCCACGCCTAAGGAAGAAATCAATTGCATAATTCCTAGGTTCTAAATAACTTTGCATCCTGTGTCTATGAAATGCAAATTGTCGATGAATTTAATTAAAATATCTTACATCATTTTTGGGTTGGACTCTCGTGTGTGTATGTGAGGCTCATTATTTCACATGGACATTATACTAAATTATATGACAGACTCCAATTGACCTTAATAAGTGAATTAGTTTAAGTATTTTCCCATTATTTGGTATAAAGATAACACTTTTTTTTTGGCGTTGGGGTTGGATATCTCGATAATTTTCCTCTTTTTTTCTGATAAGTTCTGTTTAACTCTTCTCTATCTAGATCTAGTGTATCTATTAACTTGTGCTTTTGTTCCCAGTGAAATAAGGATTACATATATCTGGTTAGTTGATTGTTGGTACGAGTTCAATTTCTTTTTCTCTTTCCATAAATATTCATACTCATCATTCTTATATTTTTTTATCGATAATGTGTATAGCATAGTTTCATTATCTAGAATTAATTATTTTCTTGAGGAGGTACTTTGCAATTTCCGAGTTGTCTTTGAGTTGATTGGTCTTTCTTATCTCTAGAAACGACAAACCCTCATATCAGGGGTGAGCATAGTTCCTAAGTAGGAATCGAAAACTGGCCATGGGAACCGATCTAGTTTTAGGTTCTAATAGAAATAAATCCAATTCCCGATTCCATATTTTTGGAGCCTATACAATGCGGTTTGATTCCCGATTCCTAGGTGGGAATTGAACCAATCTAGATGGGGAATCGAGAACTGGACCAAGAACCAAATGAGGAACCTACATAACCCTAAAATAGACATGACCTACATAGTTTTACAGTGAGGGCCGAACGAGCAAAAAGAAAACTTCTTCCTTTGAGAGTGACCCCTTGGATTTTATCCTGATATTTGAGTCCTCCAGATCTGGAGTCCAGATGCTGCTCTTCCTTGCTGATCAGTTGGCCGCTTCTACCATTGCAGAACCAAGCTCGTTGGTACACTGTTTTTCGGCCTGGAGAGCACGAATAGCTTAGACTTCGCTCGAAACTTCTTCATTGGCCAATATCACTAGTGACAAGAACTTCGGAACCTCCTATTGCCAGTTCGCTTATAGTTTGCGACTGTTAATCATGTTTTCAAAGTGAGATTCGATCAAGAACAGATTCTTGAAGATATCGTTTCTGTTTGAGCAAAATTTAATCAAGTTTGATGTTATTTCGCTGATTCTTAGTATGTTAATATGTATGATGATAATTTAAATTTTAATCTCTCACTTGCTTTAATTATATGGACACTTTCATGAAGCTGCTCACCACATATTCGACGAGATGCATAAACCAAGTCTATGTTAGTTTCTCTAAAGTTCTAGATCACTTTGAGTGCGTATTGCATATCAACATGAAAGTAGTTGCTTTTTATGTAAACAATTTGTCGGCTTTAAAGGTCAGTAGAGGTGTTCATGCCCATAATTTGGCTTGTGGATTTGGGTCGGATCCTTATGTTCAGTCATTTTCTCTTGAAATCCGGCTCATGTAGTCTCTAAGTATTACTTGCTTGTCGCTACCCCCTCTACTCTCTCTCTCTCTCTCATATTCTTTTTTAGCACACGAAAAGGCTTGGTCTACTAATGTTTTGCTCTAATACAAGTACCTTTCATGCATGTACCTCTTTCTAGAGTGAATATATGAGGTGGGATTTTCTAATAATTATTTTAATTTAATATGATTAAGTGATTAACTATATTTGTTGTTTCTTTTGTTTTGAGGTAATTAATGAAACTAGTTCCTAATTAGACCCTATAATTGATTGATAGGATGGATTACATATTATAGGGTCCACACGGTAGGTTCTTGATTTCAAAAATTAGGAACCGACAAGATAGGTACTAGGGGTAACTTGGTCTGCTTTGGAATGCTCACCCCTATCTCATATCACTTCTGTTTTTAATTATTATTTTCATGTTTTATTTCTCACCACCGCTCTTTCTTGATTCTAGTATGACTTAGCTAATAGATATCTGAATACTAAATAGATAGTAAGAAATAAGATTTTCACTTTCTCATTGTTGAATTTATCAAAAGATATTTTTTTTCTTTTTCTTTACTAATTCAAGTCTATTGCTTTTTATATTTTCAATAAAATTTTATCACATAATTCAACTGATTGTTATATCATCTCTATGAAAATTCGAAATATAATTTAAATGGTATAAATAGTTACCAACTGAATCGAAATGCTAACTAGGATATAGAATAATCAGATTAGAATCTTACTCGAAATTCTAGAAAATAGAAATATAATGTAATATCTCGTTTTGTTTTGTTTTCTCACCCACTCTCTATACGTAATGACCGAGTGAATGCTTCTCTGCTGTGTCCGTTTTGACCGAGCTCCCCTCCATTTTTCAGAATTTGTCAGCCCACTTTTGACCCAGAATTCCCCGAAAATGCATAATCTTATAGATTAAATAGACCTTTGGAAACAGAAAAAGAAAAAGAAAAAGAAATCAGTTCGAAAATGTCTCCATTGATGGTGCCACCAGCGAGTGAGGTTCAGGTTGAGAGCTTCGTCTTATGGCGGACGGCGAAACCTCCTGGCTCCAACAAGACCTTGTTCCTCAATGGGGCAGGTCCTATACATTTTCAGTGCTCGTATTTTTGGGTGTTATTGGTAGTACATAAGATAGTCAATATTTACGAGTGATGTTATCATGATAATCGTAAAATTTGCGCACATTTTTGGGTCAAAAAATGATAATTATATTTTCTTTTCATAATTCTGTTACTAAACAATATATAGCAGGATTTTACATGGTTCCAAGCAGATATTTAGGTAATCCATCAGCAGACTTAGCACGTAATCTGGGAACCTTCAAAATGATAATTTCTTTTGAATGAAAAGGTTGAGAGGACATGATGAATTTCACCATCTGCTTCAAAATTACTTTAGAGCAATCATCATCTTCATAGCGAAAGATGCCTGCCACAGCCAGACTCTCGCTTGGTTGATAGCACACAAAGGAGGCCAAGAAGGGGCCCATCATCGTTTGTCCTCTCCAGGGGATTAGGCCAAAGAAAGAACCAACTTCATGTTTACAAGACCACGGTTGATATGATTTGTTTTACGAGGATATCGTTCTTCATTCAGAGCGTAGGCGCTCGAATCTGTTTAGATGATCACAGGGCGAGCAGGAGCTCAGGTCACTGCCCAAAGTATGAACCTTCAAGCAACGGTCGAGACTTATGATGGTGGCAAAACCGGAAATCCTCCTGCTGGGGTCCTATGTCATCTTCTTGGTCTTTAGGAAACAGAGAAGACCCTAGCTAAGCATCAACCTAAATTGAATGGAGAAATCTCCAGAGTACAGACCGATCATAAGACATAGAGATCGTTACCAGCAAAATACTGCACTAAGCTTGTAATATCGAAATCAAATATGGAACATCAAGTATCTACAAAACTTGAATACTTGTTTACATGCATTGTGCGTACGGTAGAAGCCGAGAGCTCATTGTCCTTGGATGTTCAACAGGAAGAACTAAAGACAGATTTTCTGTCCGAACAACTAGCAGCAGATATAAATTGCCAAATTACAGTCTCGTTTGACGTCTTGTTAAGATCATATTGCAGAAAGCAAATTCATTGTCCATCCACTAATCAAACCAGATATAAAACAAGCAAGATCGGCCTGATGCCTAAATATGTATCGTCTAAGAATGGCCTCATATTGATTATATAGTTTCCTTTCTCTAGGAACAGATCATTATCACAGAGGACGGCTTCTACATGTTTGAATATTACCCGTCCTCTGTGATAATGATCTACTTTTGATCAAGTCAAATATTGGTCAAACCAAAAAAAAAAAAAGGAAAAGAAAAGGAAAAACAAAAAATAAGTGGTATAAAGAGGAAAAAGAGACCATCGGCTGAGAGCATGCCGAGGAGAGAGAGAGAGAGAGAGAGAGAGAGAGAGAGAGAGAGAGAGAGAGGAGGAGGAGGAGGAGGAGGAGACGAAGAAAGAAGATGGTTTTGTGCCATAGGGTCCTTGTCAAGCTAACTCAACTACGTAACGCAACATTCAGTAGGTGCTTGTGCCCCTCGTTCTTCAAATCACAATAGTTTTCTAAATTAGGGCTCAAATTCGGAATTAAGTGAAATTTGAGTTGCGATATTTGATTTTGGAGTTGCTAAGTTGAGACATTATGGAAGAATGATAATTTAAGATGTTGTGAATGAGTAGAATATTACAAAATTTGATTCGAGCTTATCGTTTGTCCGAAACAAATTTTCAAAATTTCCAGCGGTGCATGTCCAGAGACTTTGAGGCCGCATTTTGTCAGTTTTTAGCTCTATTTTCAGTCAATTAAGTTAGGGGTCTTATAGTACGTTGAAAGGCCTTTTATGGACTATAAGTTTTGTTTGAACAGGGCTCAGTGAAGAGAGTTATGGTGTAACCAAGTTTTACGATCAAGTTTCGTGTTGCGAATGGCTTGAATAATTATTTCGCGTGAGCAATTTGTTATCATGTAAGAGTCATTTTGTCATTTTGTTTATTGCTTACTTGATAGGATTGTGAGTTCGATGGTTTGAGTAATATTTGTTATCTGCCCATAGGTATTTTGAGGTAAGTGGTGCTATATCTTCTATAAATTTATAAACTCATGTCTTGAAAGTGATAAAAATTTGATATATTATGAGTTATGAATAAGCATGTTTGTGACATAAAAGTTTGGATTGGGCAATTACTACATTTTCATATTGGTGAGTGATTTGAGAAATGTTTTATGAAAAACATTTCGTTGTGCATGTGGTTTATGAAAGAAATTTTGAAATGGTCTGATAATGGTTTTAAGAAAAATATTGTGAATATATATGTATTGCGTTACAAACTGGAATGGATTCCAAAACGTTATGAGAAATATCTTGTGAAATGTGTTTAGTTGATGAACGAAGTTTAGAAAGATTATGCGTTCTGTTTTGTGGAATGCATTGTGAATTATGATATTGATTATATTTTGAATTTTTGGATTTTAGAGGATGTGAGTTTGGTGCTCAATATTGTTATGAGCCCATTGAGGAGATTGTAGGCATGCATATCGGGTTTAGGTTATACTTCTGCGACGGGCCATTAGCTTTGTAGGTGGAGAACTTGCCAAGAGAGGAATTTTGGTTGCCTTGTCATAAGATTTTGTGTCATGATCATAGTTTGATATTGAACAAAAGATTGGTTGATAGATGGACCATCGACATGTGTTATGATACGAGATTGATCAATTGACTTGAGCATTGATATTTATACTGATCTAAATTAGTATTTTATGAATTGTATATAGCTTGTTGAAATGAAACAACTTATATATGATTTGATATGTATATTAAAGAGTTGAATTATGAATTTCTGATTGTGCTCTATACTTATATTTATACATAGTGGCCGCTTCATCTATTTAGAAGAGATATGTACTTCTCACTTAGCTTGTGGTTGCTCACCCCTCTCTTTCCAAACTTTTCAAGTTCTCGATTAGTGGTCCATGGAGCAAGAGCGATATCAATGAAGACTTTTGGGAGTTGGATTGATGGTTTACGGCTGCATCTTTCAAGTGGAAGGACGGTTGTATCATCCTTTATTTTTTATGGTCTTGGGGTGTGACAGATTTTGCCTGTGATGGATCTACCTGATATTTCAACAAACATTTTATGAAATATAGAAAATCTCCATCTGATTTTGCTCTCTTGTGCATAGAAATGGTGCAGTAGTTGGTCAACATGAACTAATTTCAAGAGCAATTTTTGTTTTTTTTTTTTTTTTTTTTTTTTTTTGCAGAGTCACGATCCTTTGTGGCAAGAAGCTCGCCAGAAACACCAATGTCATTCTATCATGAGAACATTCTCCAAGTTACAGATTTATTTCGTTGAGTCAAAACAGAAAACGTAGCATTCATGGAAGCTCGAAACCGGTTTTAAGCTCCAACTCGGTTCAAACAGCCTCTTGATTTCCTCTTCGCTCTAGCCAAAGCACGTTGCAGACCATTGGAGGGCAGATCACTCATATACCATTGACAAAACAGTCATTGGTCAAGAATAATTGCAATTGACTTTGAGTTGCAGAGAACGCTACGATGGTGAAGATGATGACTGACCCAAAAGTGTCAAGACTTGCAAGATTTAATTGTGCCCGAAAGAAGGTAATCGCAATCGACCTTCAGTTACTTTCCCATTCTCTCTCTCTCTCTCTCTCTCTCTCTATCTCTCTTCAACCCGGTCGCTCTTGCTGATGCTCAAACATTTGGTGGGAATCGGACAGAGAGAGAGACAATCTGCCGCGTTCGGCAACAAGAAGGTGGGCTCTCGGACAAGAGTGCTTATTTTTTCATGCAAGATTGGACAAATTCCTTCCACTCATTTCATCTCGTCGGACTTTTGATTATTGTAAGGAGGGGAAAACAACTTCCTTAAAAAATTAAATGGATTTTTGTTGTGTAACTTAACCCGTATGAAGCACGGACACGTTCCGGAAGCTTCTGTGTCATGTAAGATATCTCGATACGTGTCTGACATGCTCTGACATGCTTGGACATGCTCTGACATGCTGTCAACATGTGTCGGAAAATCCGACACGTGGTTAAAAATTCTTGACACGCTTCAACTTCTGTGTTTGGAATTGCGAGAGACGGTGTGCATTTTAGGGACGGGTCTACAAGTGCGAAGGGAGAGAGAGAGAGTCGTTGAAGAAGGCGATAGAGGGCGGAGAGGAGGGCAAGGGAGTGGAGGCGAGGCCCCAAGCAATGGCGAGGTCGTGATTGCTAGGGAGGGCCAAAGGAATAGAAAAAAATCGAGGCGATTGAGAGGGCTGCGATTGCCATGCCATGATGGACGGCCGAAGGCGAGGCTATGACTGTGAAGCAGGGAGGGCCAGAGGCGAGGCGGCGAGCGATGTGATGAGGTGACCGCAAGAGAGCAGAGATCAAGAGGAAGAGGACTGTGCAAGGAGAAGGAGGAGGAGGCAGCTAGGGTTTTTAGATTTCCAAGGTTGCTCTTTTAGTTTTAGGAAGAAGAGCAGAAAAAAAAAATTTAAAATAGGGATCCCGTGCAAGGAAGAGGAGCCTAGGACGAAGAGGAGGTGGCTAGGGTTTGGGTTTCCAAGGTTCCTCTTTAAGTTTTAGGAAGAAGAGCAGAAAAAAAATTACAAAGGGGATGTTGTGCAGGGAGGAGCCTAGGATGAGGAAGAGGCAGCTAAGATTTGGGTTCCAAAGTTCCTCATTAAGTTTTAAGAAGAAGAGCCAAAAAAAGGGATGCCGGACCAACTTAGCGGGACTTTCTCCTTTTTCTTTTCTTTTTGGAGGGAGGGAAGGATGGAGGGTGATTTCAAAAAAGGAAGTGACAGGTGGTTTTGGGGAAGAAACGAGAGGGTGAAATAAATGGGTGGCACTAAAAAGTGAGAAATAAAAGGATTGAATGTTGAATAATGATAAGTTCTGGTTATCGTAAAAGATCATAGATTCATTTAAATAAATCGACTCTAGTCTCTAGTTTTGTTAAAGTCAGAAACATGTTCCCAAACATGGGTATGCATTTCCTATATAAATCCTATTATTGTAAATTTATTCTAGACTCTTTATTATTATTATTTTTTATGAATTTGAATCTAAAACGATAATTTATCATGTATATATAAAAATATTCATTTAATATACAACGTGTCCCAATATGTCAGAATTCTTTATTTTATGAGAAATGATGTATCGGCGTGTCACGTCGCGTGTCCGTGTCAATTCTACGTAGTTTAACCCATGAATGATGTTTATTTGTCTTTTCAAAGCTGAGTCAGATCATCTGCACTATAAATTATTTAGCATCCCTAATGAATTGTCATTTATAGCTGATCTAAACATAAAATTAAAAGATTAATCGGGTCTAGTGAGGAATGAGGACGTACGAGGACCGCCGAGTCCAACAAAAGAAAAATAGAGTTAAAGATTAGGATTTCATTGCCCCTTGGCATAGCAGGACTTTTGGCTATTCCTTTGGCTTAATTCAACAAGCACCAACGCATACTTATCATCAAATCACCAACCGAGTCACCGAATCGCAAAACGTTACTTTCACAAACAAGATAGCATCAGCTAGATTTCATTATTTCTCCAGATTTGTATTGCTACAGCAGCAAACCAAGCTCAGGCGACTTCAGAGTTTGCTATTTTCATTGCTAGTCTCCGCCAAAGGATAGCCTATCCTGCCCATCCCCCATCGACAGCCAGATTGTGGCCGTTGATGAATTCGGCCTCTTCAGAAGCAAGGAACACCACGGCATCAGCCACATGCTTCGCTTTCAGCACTCCTTTCAAGCTTGAACTTGACTCGAACATCCTCTCGCCTTCCTCCTCACTCACGCCGAACACTCCACGGAGTAACGGTGTTGCGATTGCTCCGGGGGATACACAGTTCACGCGTATACCGTATGCTCCGAGTTGCTTGCTCGCCGACCTCACCAGACCCAGCACGGCATGCTTAGACATCACATAGTCTATGTAAGTCTCGTTTCCAATGCTGGCAAAGAGGCTCGCTGTGCAAATTATGCTCCCCTTTATGCCCCCTGCCACCATGGCGCGCGCCCCGTGCTTGACGCAGGCAGCCATTCCCCGAACATTGACGGCAAGCAGGCTCTCAAAAGCAGGTATGTCGAACTCGAGGATGTCTTGTTTGGCGTTATTTAGTATGCCTGCATTGCTGAACAAGATGTCTAGGCGACCATTTGATTGGAGAGTCGATTCCACTAAGGACTTCACCTGTTGCTCATCCGTGACATCACAATGGATGTAGGTGCACCGGTGGGATCCGATTGATGCCGTGAGGTTGTGGCCCTTTTCGTCTTGGATGTCCGCAATCACAACATATGCGCCGTGATTTGCCAACTGACGCGCCGTCTCTTGGCCGATGCCACTTGCGCCCCCGGTAATGATGGCTACTTTGCCGTCAAGTTTGTTTGAGGCGCGGCTTGCCATTTCTATAGGCAGAGAATGGAAAACCGAATACAGAAATGGCCTATGAAGTTGTGCCGAGGGAGATGCCGAGCCACTTCATATATAGAACTTGAGAAAGGACAAAGCGCAATTATGTTTACATTAAATTTTCGGTGTTGATTTTCTATTGAGTATTTCATTTATACTAGGTTTGGATCCAATAATGAATAAGATTGGCAAGTTAGTGGTACGCTGTTGATTCCTTTTATCAACCTCGCTAGAATTCTCGTTACGTTGCTCTAAATGGAATGGATATAATTCGCAATCAACGGGTTTCGATGCTAGGATGGGACAAAATTTCCTCTCTGCATGTGGGCCCGGATGGATGTGGACACGGATGGCCCTACCCCGAGGCACGCTGCTACAACCCGCAATCATATCCTTAAAGTTTGGTAATTCGTAGTTTTAAACTAATTTCTTTAATACGTTGAATAATTTTGCTATCATTATTTTTTTCCCTAGATATCAATGTTTATAATGCATATTTTCAATCATTTATTCATTTTTTCTCATCAATTAACCATGTGATCATTCCAACATGGAAGGGGGAGGTGGGGGGTTCGAATTCCCACTTTCTTGGGAGTTGAGGTGGGGACGATTTAGTTTTAAGTGTGGATTTTGACTTCCACGCCCTGCAATAAGGCAGAACAAAAGTCTGAAAGTGAGAATTAAAGAAGGAACATAGTAGGACCGACTAAAAAAAAAAAAAAAAAACCATGAAAATTTTCCAAATTAAACTTTTGTGGTGGACTCCTTTATTCTTTCTTCTTCTTGTCTTAGACGAGTATATCTATTCGTTTGGCAAGTGAGATAGATAAATTTAGGCACCGACAAGTATTAGTTAAAAGCCAAGTGGATAATTTAATAGGTGTGCAAAATAGAACTGCACGCCTAAAAATATTGGCGGATAACGGCATCAAAGTTGTTGGGTTGTCTATTTGGTAACCTTCATCCCCCTTTCCAGAGGGAATCTACCACCAGAGATGCTAAGTTCAGAAACTTACAAAAATAGAGGTAAACCTCTCTTGCGGAAGCCAAATTTGATCCTTCAGTTTTCCACGCCTAAGGAGGAAATCAATTGCGTAATTTCTAGATTCCAAATAACTGCATCTTGTGTCTATGAAAGGAAAATAAAGATGGATTCGGTTAAATTATCTTACATTGTTTTTGGGTTGGTCTCTCTCTTGCGGATGTGTTTGTGAGGCTCAATGTTTCACATGGACATCATACTAGCATATGAATATGTTAAAGAATATGACAAACTCCAATTGACCTTAATAAGTGAATCATATTCAATATTTTGCATGTTATTTGGTATAAACATTTTTTCATATAATTTTGGGAGATGGGGAAGATAAGTGGGCTCGATAGTTTTTAAGGGTGCAAATTCGCATGAGTCTCCTAACGGCTGAAATTAGAATTGACTCAAAGGCGAACACATTTTTGTGGGTAATATCATCAACTCCTTTTAATAACAATGATTAGAGAAACCATTTCCTTATACTCTTTGATGCCTCTCTGGATCCATGTTGAAACGTTAAAGGGCAGCTTGAGATCCTCTTTCTAAGGCATGTTCTCTACCTGAATATCCTAGTGATTTTCCTTTCTCTCTCTCTCTCTCTCTCTCTCTCTCTCTCTCCTTCTGGATAATTTGGCTATGCTTGATTGTCCGAATTTCTAATCGGGATATGATTGGATAAAATAAGATATAAAATCCTAAGATTTTTATTTTTATTTTTATTTTTATTTTTTTATATCATGTCAATTGTTTGGTGTATTGAATATTAAAGTCGGATATATTCACATAATATCATGTACAATTTTTTTTTTTTTATGTAAACGACATATCATTGTAAAAGAATCTAAATGTTCATAAACAAAGATGGTGAAAATCTCTCGTAATAAATTAACTAAAAGCAAATTTTTATTTATTTTTATTTTTAGTTGTTTAAATTAGAATTCAAATTTTATTTATATTGAAATATAATTTCAATTTTGTTAATTTAATAAGTTTTTTATTTGAGAAAAATAACTTTTCTATTATGAACATTATAAATCCTATCCACCTTTATCCCACCACTCCATGGGATAATTTTATCCGGTTTATATCCCTCTTATATCCGACTTTATCTTGTCCTGAGGTAGTACCAAACGTAGGATAGGATAAATCATATCATATCCCGAATTTTATCCCTACTACCAAATGCAGCCTTTATGTTTAACTCTCCTCTATCTAGATCTAATGTATCTCCCTACTTGTGCTTTTGTTAATGGTGGAATAAGGGGATTAAATATATCTAACTATTAAAATAAGTTAAAGCATTTTCCCCTCTTTCCATAAATATTCATACACGTAGTTATTATTTAATCATTCAAATATTTTGTAACAAAATAATTTAATTACTTTTTTTTAAATATCAATTTTTTTTTGCACGCACACATATGCATACACGGATGATAAATTAAAAGTCATAGATCTTCGGAGAAAAGAGATCCGTGTATAGCATGGCTTCGTTCTCTAGATTTTTTTTTTTTTTCTTGAGAAGATATTTCACAATTTTCGAGCCGTCTTGGAGTTGATTGGTCTTTCTTGTTTCCAAAAATAGCAAACTCTCATATTAGGAGTGAACATGGTTCTCATGTAGAATCGGGAACTGTGTATGGGAACCGGTCCAGTTCCGATGAAAATTGGTCAAGTTCCCAATTCCATATTTTTGGAATATGTACTATGTGGTTCAGTTCACAATTCATGGGTGGAAACCAAATTGAACCGGAGAACTAAATCAGGAACTGGATCAAGAATCGAACCAAGAACCAACATAACCCAAAATTAGACATGACATATAAGCAAATGAAAAGAAAATTCCTTGCTTCAATAATGACTCCTTGGCTATGTTGCTCTTCGGTGCTGATCACCCAGCCACTTCTACCGTCGCACATCCAAGTTTTGTTGTGCACTGTTTTTAGACCGAGAAAGTACAAACAGCTTAGACTTCCCTCGAGACCTCTTCACAGGTCTCGAGTGAATCGATCGTCCGCCTCCGGAGCCAGCACAGCATGCTTAGACATCACATAGTCTACGTAAGTCTCGTTTCCAATGCTGGCAAATAGGCTCGCTGTGCAAATTATGCTTCCCTTTATGCCCCCTGCCACCATGGTGCGCGCCCCGTGCTTGACGCAGGCAGCCATTCCCCGAACATTGACGGCAAACAGCCTCTCAAAAGCAGGTATGTCGAACTCGAGAATGTCTTTTTTGACGTTATTCATTATGCCTGCACTGCTGAACAAGATGACTAGGCAACTGTTTGATTGTAGAGTCGATTCCACCAAGGACTTCACCTGTTGCTCATCCGTGACGTCGAGTTTGGTTGCGGCGTGGCTTGTCATTTCTGTCGGCAGAGAATGGAGAACCGAATACAGAGATGGCCTATGAACTTGAGTCGACCGAAATGCAGAGCCACTTCATATATGGAACTTGAGAATGGACAAAGCAAAATTATGTTTACATTGAATGTTCGGTGTTGAATTTCTGTTGAACATTTCATTTATACACTAGGTCTGAATCCAATAATGAATAAAATTGGCAAGTTATTGGTCTATATAATTTATTCTTTCTTCTTTTCTTAGATGAGTATATCAATTCTCTTGGCAAGTGAGGTGGATAAATTCAGACATTGACTAGTATTAGTTAGATGCCACATGGATATTTTAATAGGTGTACAAAATAGAACTGCACATCTAAAGATCTAGAATATTATTATTTGATAGAACTGCATCAAAGTTGTTGCCTCGTCAATGAATTCAGTTAAAACATCTTATATCGTTTTTGGGTTGGACTCTGTCTTGTGTGTGTGAGAGGCTCAATGTCTCACATGGATATTATACTAGCATATCGATATCCTAAATAATATGCCAAACTCCAATTGACGTTAATAAGTGAACCATATTCAATATTTTGCACGCTATTTGTTATATAAATTTCTTAATATACTTTTAGGGGCGGGGGGAGAAAATTGGGCCGAAAAGTCTCTGAAGTGCAAACTAGCGTGAATTTCCTGACGGCTGAAATTGAAATTGGCTCAAAGGCAAATGCGTTTTCGTGAGTACATCCGTCAACTCCTTTTGATGGCAATGATAGGGGGAAACAATTTCCCTATACTCTTTGATGCCCCTCTAGATCCATGCTCAAAAGTGAAAGGGCAGCTTATAATTCTCCTTCCAAGGCATGCTCTCCCACTTGAATATCCCAATGATTTTCCTCCTTCTTTGAATAAGTTTTGTTTAACTCTCCTGTATGTAGCTCTAGTGTATCTCTCTACTTGTGATTTTGTTCCCGATGGAAAATGGGGATTAAATATATCTGGTCAATTAACTATTGACATAAGTTAAATTTTCTTTCCTCTTTCCATAAATATTCATACACATCTTAATTATCGTGTAATTTTATCAATAATTTCTTTTCATTATTTAATCATTAATATATTATGTAACAAAATGATTTGTTTTTTTTTTAATATCAACTGTTTGTACACATGCATATGCGAACACGAATGTAAAATAAAAAGTCATGGATCTTTAAAGAGTAGCATGGCTTCATTCACTAGAATTAATTATTTTCTTGAGAAGGGGCTCGGAAATTCTTCAAGCTGATTGGTCTTTCTTGTCTCCAGAAACAGCAAATTTTTGTATTAAGGGTGAGCATAGTTCCAAGTAGAACTGAGAATTGGGCATGGAATCGGTCTAATTCTCGACTTCATATTTTTTGGAACTTGTATTACGCAGTTTGTTTCCTAATTCTTGAGTGGAAACTAAATCAAACCGGACTCAGAAATGGACCAAGAATCGAACTAGGAACCTATGTGACCCTAAAATAGACATGACATATACAGTATTACAGTGAGGAAAAGAAAATTCCTTCCTCCAAGAGCGACTCCTTACCTTTCATCGTGATATCTGACTCTTCCATATTTAGAGTCCAAATGTTGCTTTTCATTGCTGATCACCCAGCTGCTTCTATTGTCGCACAACCAAGTTCTGTTATGCGTTGTTTTCCGGCCGGGAGAATACGAATAGCTTAGGCTTCGCTCGAGACCTCTTCGCTAGCTAAGTCATCAGCGACAATACCTCAGGAACTAATTGTTGCTCGTTCGCTCGCAGTTGGTAACTTTTCGTCATGTCGTCAAGGTGAGATCTCAGTTATTAGTCTCTGTTCACTTTGATTAAGAACAGATTCTTGAAGATCTCATTTCTTTTTTAGCAAAATCTGATTAAGTATGGTATTATTTTGCTAATTCTTAATATGTTAACATGTATGGTGATAATCTAGATTTTAATCCCTCTTTTGCTTTAATTATATGAACATCTTCATGAAATCGCTCACCACTTGTACAAACCAAATCTATAGTAGTTTCTCTCTAGTTACAAATCATTTTGAGTGCTTACGGCAAATCAAAATGAAAATAGTTGCTTTTTATGAAAACAATTTGTCGAAAATGAGGCTCGATAGAGGCGTTCATGTCCATGCTTTGGCTTGTGGATTTGGGGCAGATCCTTATGTTCAGTCGTCTTCACTTGCGCCACCCCCACCAACCCAACCCCCCCCCCCGCCGCCCCCCCTTCTCGCCCCCTGTCTGTCTGTCTGTCTGTCTGTCTGTGCATCCATTAGCACACAAACAGACTTGGTCTATCAATATCTTGCTTTGATACGAGCACCTTTCATGCATGTATCTAGACTGTATGTATGTGGTGTTCTAATAATTATTTTAGTTTGATATTACTAAATCATTAGCTATTAACAAGATAGATTTCAGGTTTTTGAGTTTCAGAGCTTATAAGATAGATTTTAAGTTCCAAAAACTGAGAATTGGTTTGAACAAGATGGGTCATAGCTTTCAAACGGAATTAGGACCAACCTTCAAACTGCTCACCCCTATTACATATCACTTCAATCAATATTCACAAGTAATGTTATCATGATAATCCTAAAGTTTGTGCCCATTTTTTTGTCAAAAAAATCATAATTGTATTTTTTTCTTTATAAAATTCTATTACCGAATACTGCTGGGTGTGCATAGTTCCAAGCAGATATTTCGCTATTCCATTAGCAAACCGAGTGCCATGATCTAGGAACTTGCAAAATGATAATTTGTCATCTATGAAAAGGTTGAGAGAACAAGATGACTTCCCCATCTGCTTCAAAAGTACTTCAGAGCTATCACCATCTTCATAGCGAAAGATGTTTGTCCTCTCCAGGCAATTAGGCCAAGGAAAGGACCATCTTCATGTTTATAAGACCATAGTTGATGCGACGTGTTTAACGACGATATTGTTCTTCATTCAAAGCGTGGACAATCGAGAGTGTTAGCTTAGGTCCCTGCCTAAGGTATGACCCTTCAAGCAATAGTCGAAGTATATAAGTGGGTGGAACCCGAAATCCTAATGTTGGGGTCCTATATCATCTTCATGGTCCCTATGAGACGGATAAGACCTTAACCCAAGGGTGGCTGACTAAGCATTAATCTAAATTAGGGGTGAGCATGGTCTGGGTGAATGGTTCTCATTCTAGAACCAAAAACTGGAATCGCCCATTGGTTTTATGGATCCATCCAGGAACCGGATCACCGGTTAAATCCGATTCCGAGGTGGATGCATGGAACTGGTCCCACCAAATTTCATGCACTCAGTGCAACATTTTCCAACAAGCCGAAGTAAAGAAAAAAAAAATAAAGAATTTCCCTATTCTTAATTGCAAGATTAGTAAAGAGATTGGACCCATATTAAAAATTGAGAGTGAAGGCCGTGATTTGATGGGCGTAAACTTGAGAGTCAAGGCCGTGAAAGAGAGAGAGAGAGATGGCTCATATGAGATGAGAGTGAGAGGATATGAGCACTTAGTTAATGGGATTTTGGTGTTTTCATTTTTCTTAAATATATTTTTGTTGGAATTTTTTCTTAAAAATTAAATATGTATATATATATGTATATATTATTGATCCGATCCACACCTAAAATCAGAAACCGGCCAGTACACACTCGTTCCAATAAATTGGAATTGAGAACCGGACCAATTTTCTTGAGAATCGCCAGTTCTGATCTAGTCTAATTTGGTTCCAAGTGGTTTCCGGTTCTTTTGCATATCCCTAATTTGAATTGAATGGAGAAATCTCCAGCGTACAGACTGATCTAAAACATAGAACTTGTCACCAACAATATATTGGGCCAAACAACTAGCAGCAGATATCGATTGCCAAATTACACGTTCTCGTGCCACGTTTCCCCGAGAAAATCATGTAACAATGGGTCCAAAACCCAAAATTCTTTCAGTCAAACACCTGAGCCCACTTAATTTCCCTCGGGCCTCAGCCCATCTTGAGAAACAGAGTTAATTTTTCCTCTTTGTTCAGCAGATGGAATCGCGAAAGTAGGCAAAATATAAAATAAAACAAACAGAAAACAAAGAGGTCGGCAAAGGCAAGAAAAGAAAAAAACAGAAAGAGAGAAAGATGATCTTGCATGCGCGCTTCGAACATCCCAATGAGCCGAATTATTTTTGTTTCGTAGCACTTGGTAAGAATCTGCACCCTTTCTTCATCTAATAGGAAAAATTCATAATTAAGCTGAAAATGTTCGGATTGTGTGGATTTTAGTTTGCTGGGTTTATGGTAGTCCTTATTAAGCTGTCAAATGATCATGCAAAGAAACTTTAGTGTATTAAGGAATTGGTGGATTTGCAGAAGTCAATTTGGATTTATGATTTGCTCAAAACAAATTTTTAATATTTTGAGCACCGTTGGTCAATACAAATTATAGTATTTAACGATGTTTTTGGCTTATCTCCAGTCTTTTTAAAAATAAAAAAAAAATTAGTTTTTCAAAGCATCATTTATTTTGACTGGAGCTCACTTAAATCGCAGTTCAGTAGAGAGAATTGTGACGCGATCAAATTCGGTGCCAGAATATTTGAATAATAAACCACGCATTCTCTAATAGCTTAAGCTTTTTAAAAAGTTAATAGTAATCTCACAGAATCTTATATGATATTAGAGTTAGGAGTTTCAAGTTCAAATCTTTTTAGGTCCCATTTATCTTCATACAAGTTGCTTGATATAGCAGACAACAATGAATATCCAAATGCAGTGAGCTTTTGTTGGTGCGTAGGAGTAATTGTATCACTGAATAAGTTTACTCTATTTGTGTCTTGGATAAGGTGGTTAAACAATTGACAATGGTCCCACAAAATCTCACATCCGGCATACGAGCTGCTTGATCAACAAACAATAATAAATGTCCATAATGGGTGAGCTTTTGTTGGCATGTAAGAGTTATTTTATCCCTCAATAAGTTTAATTTATTTGTGTCTTGGATAAGGTAGTTATTACTTGATTTTTTTATATTCGTTACTCACATAATTAATAGGATTTTGAGTTCGTCGACTTTTTTAGTTTTAAAATCTCAAGTGACTGATCCTAATATTTTCTATAAATTTGTAAACTCATGTCTTGAAAGTAATAGCAATGTGATATATTATGAGTTATGAAAGAGCATATTTGTTGTATAAAGTCGGATCAGATGTTTACTACTTTTTAGTTATTTATGAATGGATTGGGAAACATTTTATTAAAAGTATTGTGAAAGATTATATGTAACGGCCTGAATTTTCATATTTCGTTTTCGATAAAATAAATCGGGCCTTTCATCAATGCGGTGATAGTACTATTCTTTGAGTTGATCACTCACGAGATAACTAGACTATATGGGGAAATCATTAAGGGATTTTAATGCAATAGATTTGAGAATTCGACCACAAATCGACTGCTTGACCATGTTAGTCTGCAAGGGTTATTATGACACTGTCAAAATAGATTAGAGACCGGAGATAGGTCGATTTGACTGAGATATGTGATCAGAGTGTGGGTGATTCCAACTGATTGCAAATACTTGTCAATCGGCACTAGACCGATTTTTCTATCGTTTTGGTACTCGATGCCCATATTTAAAACCTTGAGATTTTCACGACAACTGAGAGTCGCCAATGTGTTAGAGACGTACATTGTGACTCGAGATAAATCGATCACGGGTCAATTGCACAAAAAATTCATAGAAGTTACTCGGTAGATTAGGTCATGCTAAAAGTATGCCGGATTGAAATTAACCGCGAATTTGAACCCGATTTCAGAAATTGAAAGTTCTGTCATGTCACAAATCATTTTAGGAACATTGACTCATCCTCTGAAGAATTTTTGGAGATTCCGGGATTTTGATGGAAAATCGATTCGGACAATTCGAAAAGTTAACGGAAATTCGGATGAGCCAAATTAAAGGAAATTTGGACTTCCAAGCTGAGCCTTTGAGTGTTGGGGACTTACAGAAAATTGTTCAGGATTTTTCTTCGGCGAAATCGAACCTCAATTTGGATAATCAAAGAGGAAATTGAAGCTCATATGGTAAAATTTGGACCCTAGGTAGGGGGGTGCAACATTGGTATTATTTTTGAACTAATTGTGAATATTAAGGTTGGAAAGAAATGGGGGACAAGCAATTAATGAGATGGCTAAGGTTTGATGATTATTTGGATAATTGCTTGACTTTTTTACTCCCCCTTTGCTCTCTCTTTCCTCTCTCCGACGCATGCTTCTTCTCCCCCCTGCTTCTGCCGTTCTCTCCATTTGCTTTCCCTCGAGCCATCCCATTTTCTTCTTCGCGCACAGACCAATCCCCCACGAGCTTTCACCCTCACGCCCACCAATTCCTCCACTCACACATGCCACACCTCCATCCCACCGATCCCTACTCCTCCACTGAAGAAATCCCCACCAAATTTCTTCCTCCACGCGGTGTTGAAGCTGCTGCCATCCGTTGCTCCACCATCGAAGACTCCACCGAACTCCATCCACGCGGCTTCTTGTCCAGCGGGAAAATGGAGTCAACGAGCTGGTGAAGTCCTCCCCAAAGTTGACCACGATCCTCACCCTTCTGCCCCAGCACCACCGAAGTGAAGCCAATTGCTCGTGCACGCCTCGCCATCGCTTCCCCGGTTCGACGCCAACTGCACGCTAGCGAAATCCAAGCGAAGCAGTCTCACGTCCACAAAGCCAGTGAATTTCGGCCCAGCAGTTGGGCCTGTCTTTAGCCCGGAATCGGGCTTAGTTCAACCCAAGAAGCCAGTAGCTCCATTGAAGCCCACAACTCAGCCAAGTTTTGGCCCAACAGCTTGCTCAGTACAGCCCACAGATTCACCAACCCAAGCCTGCAAAGCAAGCCTAGCCCAACTCAAGAATAAACCTCAGCTTGGGTTGAGATTTATTGGGCCAATTTCAGGCTCGGTCCAAGTGTTTGTCGATGCCACCGAAAATTCTAATTTCGGCCGTCGTCGCACCGTCTTCGCGGTGAAATGGTCTCTCGCTTTAAATTGGTGACTTTAACTCATTAATCCTCGCTTAGTAGGTTAATTGTGCTTAGGGGTTGATTAGTTTAGGCTAAGATAGATTAGATAGTTAGATTAGATTAGATTAGTGAATTTAATTATTTACCATTGCATGTTAGGTGGTCAGTTAGTGCAATTAGCGAGTAAATAGACTTTAGTATTTATGTAATGAGTCTCGGAAATTTTCCGGGCCCGTTTTGACATATAATTAGGCATTACGGGCCTAAGTATGCATTTATTGCATTTATTTAATATTTTACACAATTATTTATTTATTTATTTTTTCGAAAATTAACCTAGGATAGTTGGTGAGGGGAATTTTGTGCTGATTACAGTGGTACTCTCTGTTTATTTAATTGAGCACTGGTTTGTGAAAATTGAGTGAATCGGTGTTTGTGGGTATTTAATTCCAAAAATGGATAATTTTGGTAATTAATTGGAGAATTACCATGCCGTGTACCCACACACGTGTATTTTTATCAAGTATATAAAAAAAAGACAAAATTGATTGTATCTTCGGAACAATATACTATAATGGCTCGATGATTCGTATGTCATCTTGGAAAATGGACGTTATACTATTATAGCTCGATGACTTGTCATCTTGAGAAATAATTGCATGTATACTGGCTCAATGGCTCTATATGTCACATTGGAGAAAGAACGGTATGACCCAACGGTGTGTTATAATTGCTCGATGATTTTATATGTCGTCTTGGAGATAGAAATTTTATGCATAGGTATGTTATAACAGCTCGATGACTCTATATGTCGTCTTGGAGATAGAACGTTATGCATACCCGCTCAATGACTCTATATGTCATATGGAGATTGGATAGTATGGTCTATATTTCACTTTGACTAAGGAATCCTGGATTTTGATCGGATTCATAGATAGTATTGAGTGGGCTGACCAAGAGATGGTGCGGTAGTTGGTCAACATGAACTCATTTGAAGAGCAATTTATGTATACTTTTTGCATAGTCACGACCCTTTGTCGCAAGAAGCTTGCCAGGAGCACCAATAACATTCCATCATGAGAATGGTCTCCAAGTTACAGATACATTTCATTGAGCCAAAGCAGAAAATGTAGCATTCATGGAGACTCGAAACTTATATTGCTGCAAAAGCCAGGTGATAAGCCCTCCATCGATGACCAGGTTGTGGCCACTCCAAATTCGGAATTTTCAGAAGCAAGAAACTACGCAGAATCAGCCATGTGCTTCACTTTCAAAACCCCTTTTAAGCTCGAACTTGACTCGAGCAGCCTCTCGATTTCCTCTTCAATCTTGCCAAAGCACATTGCAGACCATTAGCATCGCGATCCCTTCCACACATTTCCTGCCTATACCATTGACAAAACAGTCATTGGTCAAGAATAATGGCAATTGACTTTTCACTTGCAGAGAACGCTGTTACGGTGAAGATGATGATGGACCCAAAAGTGTCAAAAAAATGGGCGACTTAAGAGATTCGATTGTGGCTGAAAGAAGGTAATCGCAATCGACCTTCACTTCCATGCCCATTCTCTCTCTTCCCTACTTTAACCCATTTGCTGGAGCTCAAACGTGGTGGGAATCGGACACAGACAGACTCTGCTGTGTTTGGCAACGAAGAGGCGGGCTTTTGGACTATAGCGCTTATTTCATTCATGCAAGATTGGACAGACTGCCTCCCTTCATTTCTTGCCTTTGACACAAGAAAATATTGGGTGACTCTCATGTGCTAGTGTGATAAATAAGAAGGTCTTTAAGAGTGCGACACGTGTTGTGTGTGGGCCTCAATTGTCAAGGCCATTGAAAGCTCCTCTCCTCTTTCCCTCTCTCTTCTCTCTATGCATTTTTCTCTCTTTTGCTTCCCCTTCACACTCTCTCTCCTCTCTCCTCTCATGCTTTGTCTCACCCGACCCTCTCTCTTCGCCCGAGTCCTTGTCTAGCTGACGAACCAACGTGGCCAGCAAATGAACTTCGCGACAACAGAAGCGGAGGTTGCAAGGTGGTTTGTGTTGGAGAAAACTTCCTTATTTATTTTGAAGTTGACAAAACGTATCCATCAGTCTAGTCTGAAGACTCATAGACTCTATCGTCAAAGTTTGAAGACCTCCAGACTCAAGATTCAAAGTCTACCATCACTAATAGTTTCCAGACCGACAAAGAAAAGACTTATACATATACAAGTATATTCTTAAGGATTTGATTCGTATGGTTGAAGAAGATCTCATAGCTGGAGATAGCACCTCGTGATCTATTATTCTCATTGCAATGAATTTGGATAATTAGATCTAGTGATTGATGAAGTATACTTGGAAGGTTTTACTTATGGAAACCTAGATCCTGATTGTATGGGCGAGCAGGATTTGTGGGCTATCATCACATTCCTTAAATAAACTCGAGATCTCCTTAATTGATTCTGTCCAATGGTATGATTGGAAGAACTCCTTTGAAAGTTGCCAACAGATATGAAGGCATGAAGGAGTATATAAGGAAGACGCTCAAGTTATTCGAGTGTGTGCGTGATAGAAGAATTCTAAAGTCTGAAGCTCCTAGTTCTTTGTTATTTCATTCGCTGAGCTTATACTGTATTTGAAAGAGAGATAAATACTTGTGAGACCTTGAGGAAGTGTAGTAGAGTCTTTACACTGTGGAATCAATGACGTGAGACTGTAATATCTCTTTTGATTCTTAGTGAAATCTAGCCGGTGGGTTGTCAGTACGGGAGAGTGGACGTAGGCTTAGTCTAAGCCGAACCACTATAAACTCTATGTTCCAATTCTCTTTCCCTAAACTCTTTACTTTAACTTATAGTTTTATATGTCTGTTTACTGTATTTTACATCTTCAGTCTATCTTTATCAAAAGATGAATTAAATTGTTAAGTTTTTGTAAAGTTCGCATTAACACTTAATCACCCCCCTCTAGGTGTTAGTACTAGCCCTATCAATTGGTATTAGAGCTCGTGTACTCTTTTAATTGAAGTGTTTTTACTTTTGATTTTAAGATCTATGGCTAGTATGTTGGCTCCAGGGTTGGTTGAAGGTCAGAGCAACACAAGACCACCTTGCTTCGATGAAAAGGATTACAACATATGGAAAAACAAAATGAAAGCTTTCTTAAGATCAAAAGATCCTTTGGAATGGGATGTGGTAGACAAATGAATCATTCCTAAAGCTGCATTAGTTTCAGAAAGAGGAAAAGAAGTTGCAATTGCTAGCGAGATGACTCAAGAAAAAATAACCAAGAGACAAGCTCTTGATGCTAAAGCAATTTATTTCTTATATTGTGCTTTATCTCCTACTGAGTATAACATAATATCTTCTTGTGAAACAGCTAAAGAGGTCTGGGATAAGCTGCACATTACTTATGAAGGAACTGATCGAGTGAAAGAAATGAGGATTAATATTCTACTTGAACATTATGAAACATTCAAGATGAAATCAGGAGAATCTATCACTGATATGTTTAGTCGTTTTACTGAGATATTAAATGGTGTAGAATATCAGGGATAGCCAATCTCAGAACCAATGAAGGTCAACAAATTGTTGCATGGACTCTCCAAAGACTGGAATCACATAAAGATTTCAATAAGGGAAACACAAAGGATCATGCCACTTTCTGTAGACAAACTAGTTGGCACACTTCAGTCCTATGAAGTGGAGAAAATCAATGAGGAGGAAGATCCTAAAGGTAAGAAATCAATTGCTTTGAAATCTAACGATGATTCTGATGTTACAGAGATTCTGAAGATAATATGAATGATAAAGAGTTAGCTCTTATGATAAGGAGGTTCAGGAAATTGAATAAAAAGGGAAGAAGGTTCAATTGGAAGAAACAAAGCATTCAAAAGTTTCAAAACAAATCTACTGATGATGATGATGATGCTAATAAAGATGTGATCAGTTTTGAATGCAAGAAAAAGGGACACATCAGACTCAACTGTCCTATGTTGAAGAAAAAGAAGGGAAAAGATGAGAAATACAGGAAGGCTATCAAAGTAGAGATATGGAGTGATACTGAATGTGAAGAAAGCGATGAATGTTATGCCAACATCTATTTAATGGAAAAATCAGAATTAGACTCAGACTCTAAGATAGATACAGACTCAGACTCAGATAGTGAAATCGAGGTAAGCAATCTAAAGATTCCTATTAAAGTCTCGAAATACATTGATGAGCTTTGTCTTAGTCTCAAAACCTCTCTTAAGAGAATTTCCGAGCTAAAAAGGGAGAATTCTGCACTAAGCAACAGGAAAATTCTTGGAAAGAAATGTTTGATAATTTAGACAAAAGCTTTGTTGTTTTAAGAGAAAATGCAGACTCTTTTTCAAAAGAAAATAATCTCTTAAAAATTGACATTTCAAGTATTTCAAAAAGATTTTCAATAGGATTTGAAAAGTTGGAAAAGATTCATTCAATACAAAGACCTTATTTCAACAAGTCGGGCTTGGGAATGACTTCAAAAATTGTTCCTCTAATCGATTTTCCAAAAGTAAAGGAACGAATCAAACAAAGACCAACAAAGACCAACAAAGGCTTTTTACAGGAATCATTTTCAAAAAGTTTTTATAAAACCTGTTGGCCGAAGTGCTCTTAAATGTTCAAATTGCAACAGCTCAGAACATTTTGAGAAATAATGTCTTATAGTTTGGAGACCTGTTAAGAAGAAATGAGCAAAGAATGCATATTGCACTAACTCTTCTAGACCCAAGAAAATATGGGTACCAAAGAAAACTTGAGTTTCTTTTTTAATGGGATAAGGACACTATTGGTGTCATAAGTTGTGTACGGCACTCACTTTGGTGTCAAAAATTTTCGCCGGAATACTTAAGTGCCAAATTGGAGAAAAAACGATCACTTTGGTGCCACCGGTGAGAAATTCCAGCCAAAATGATTATGTGGCATTTATATTTTAAAAAAAAATCGACAACTCTTATTATTGTCCACGATGGATGACATAAAATGACGCCGTTTCCTTTTCTTCATAAGAAACGATGTTGTTTTACCATTCCGCGTGGATTACCTACAAAACGATCGTCATATAGTGGATTGACTACGGTCAAAAACGGTGTTCGTATTGGATTCTCACTCGACGCCGTCGGCCGTAGCTTGCTAACCCACCGTCGTTCAATCGCCCGCTATCGCTCGGCCACCACTATAGTTGCACCGTCGTTCACGTTCGTTCACTGGCTGTGTCCTCAACTATCGCTCACTCAGGTTTGTCATGTTCTCTACGTGGTTCAATTTAGTGAAAAATTAAGGTTCCGACGGGCAAGTTAGGGCATGGAGGGCAAACTGAGGGCTCGGCTCAGGGGGAAAGTGGTGGGGACCGAATTTGAGGGCTCGGCTCAAGGGGAAATTAGTGGGGAAAGTGGTGGGGACCAAATAGAAAATTTGAGGGTTTCGTCATTCGTTCACTTTCTTTTGTGGGGACTGAATAGAAAAATAGGGCGCGGAGGGGAAAATGGGGGCTCGACTCGGGGGGAAACAGTGGTGGGACTGAATTTATTTAATTAATTGGACTACTTCTGTGGGGAAAACAGTGGGGCCAAATGTGATTGAATTGAAAAATGGGTGGTGGGACCTCACTTTGTTTATTCAATTCAGTTTCTTTTGTTTCTGTAAAAGCACCGAATTGGGGAGATTAGTTGCATTTGTTTCTTCATAACAAAACGACAAGGACCTCTATGTGAAGTTGCTGATTCTGTCATGTGGTCCCAACAAGTAATGACATTTGTTTTTTTTTTTCATTGGGTGCAGCATCGACATGAATGCGAATCAGGTAGGCATCATTGTTTGCTATGGTGGAGAGTTTCTTATTGGCGCCGATGATTGTCAATAAACTAGTGGAAATGAAGGTACTATTTATGTCAATGTTTGGAAACCATCATATATTACTTTTCTGAGGGATTTGGTGTATTTTTTACGATGTAAAGTACAAAAACTACATTACTGTGTTCCTGGGAAGGAATTGAAGGATGGATTGAGATTTTTTAATGATGATAATGGTATTGAGGATATCATTTACCATTATTTTCACGGCGAAGAAGCTAAGGTATATGTTGAGTATTATAATGATGGTGAGAATGAGAACGATGATGAGGATGGTGAGGATGAGGATAAGGATGAGGATGGGGATGAGCAGACCACCACTGAAAGAGGAGAAGTGAGGGATCCTATTCAAGCGAGTAATCAGGTCGGGGATGAAAGAGATGAAAGGGAGAGAACTCGCATTGATAGATATGAACAAACAATGAGATATCCTAAAAGCTTAGGTGAAGATTTGGGTGAAGATGTGGGTGATGAAGACTTCATTGGATTAGGATGGGAAATTGCTTTATCCAGTGAATCGGAAGATGAATATTTTGCTTCAGTAAATTTCCCAAGTGACGAAGATGATGATGATGAACTCGCACAATCAAGACAAAAGCAAAGGGAATTTCTGAGAAAAAAACTTGCACCTTCAACAAAGAGGCTCGAGCCAGTAAATGGGGATGGTGTTCCAGCTGAAGGTAATAAAAGTGAAGATGAAGAAAGCTGCAACGATGGAGTTGCTGGTTCGGAGAATGAGTTTAACAATGATGATGAAGAACTTGCTCGTCGAAGAAAAAGTAAGTACCCTTACTATGATTCGACTGTTGATAAACCTATTTTGTTTGTGGGCATGAGATTTGACAATGCGAAATAGTTCAAGGAAGCTGTTGTGAAGAACTCCATTGGTGAACAGAGGAGTGTTCAATTCATTAGAAACACAAAGGAATTTGTGAGAGCTAAGTGCTCACAACCCAATTGTCCATGGAAGCTCTGTGGCGCGCTGAGTAAGAATTGGTCATTCTAGATTAGGTCCTTGCAGGAGGAGCATACTTATCAAATTATCTTTAACAATAAAAGGGTAACAAGTGTGTGGTTATCGAAGCATTTTTTCAACACTATCAAAGCAGTGCCCAAGATTAAGAGTCCTCAATTTCAACAGTTAATGAAGGAGCAAGTAGGGGTTAATGTGTCAAGGAATCAATGCAAGAGAGCTAAGATGAGGGTGATGAAAATACTGATGGGTGGGTATAAGGAAGAATATGCGCATGTATGGGACTATGCTGGCGAATGCATGTTTCAAAACCCATTTAGCAGGGTGTATGTAGAGGTTGTGGAGAGGCCACTCCCTGATCTTGGGCCTAGATTTGATAGATTTTATGTCTGTTTTGATGCATGCAAACGGGGTTTCTTGGCTGGTTGTAGAAGAGTTATAGGATTGGATGGATGCTTTCTAAAGAGTTTGTGCAAGGGGGAGTTGTTGGCTGCTGTGGGGAGAGATGCAAATAATCAAATGTTTCCAATAGCTTGGGCAGTAGTGAAGATAGAGAACAAGGATATTTGGTCCTGGTTTCTCAAAAATTTAATGGCTGACCTTGAGACAACCGATGGGGGGGGATGGGCATTCATGAGCAACTAATAGAAGGTAATTTCATTGTCAATTAATTCACTCCCTTTTAATATTAATCATTTGCATATTTTGCCTGACTTGTATTTATTGATTTGAATTTTTGTAGGGACTTATTCCTGCATTGGTTGAGTTGATGCCACATGCTGAGCATAGAATGTGCGCGAGGCACATATATGTAAACTAGTCAAGGAACTTCAAAGGAGATAGGCTGCAGAAGCAGTTCTAGCAGATAGCAAAGAGTACCAACACGGCTGATTTCAAATTAGCTAAACAAGGATTGTTGCAACTGATAAAGGAAGGTTTTGATGCACTATTCCAAACAGAAGCTAAGCACTGGTTTCGGGCCTTCTTCAACGAAAAGTTCAAATGCGACATCATTGATAACAACCTCATTGTAGCTTTCAATGGCATAATTTTAGAAGCCAGGTGCAAACCAATCATCAGCATGCTTGATGACATTTGAGTGATGGTGATGACTAGACTGCATAGGCAAAGAGATGAGGCTACGAAATGGACTAGAGACTGTGGCCCTACGATTATGAAGAGATTGGATGCCAACATTGCTGCTAGTAGGTTCTGCCATCCAGTTTGGAATGGAGATAATGGATATGAGATTATTCAAAATCAGGATAAGTATGTTGTCAAGTTGGATAGAAGAAAGTGTTCATGCCGAGCCTGGCAACTGAATGGAATTCCCTGTGCCCATGCAATTTGTGCTATTCAGATGAAGCAAGAAAACCCAGATGATTACTTACATGATTGGTACAAAAAAAGCTCATACCTTACTTCATACTAATTCATGATGCAGCCTATCAGAAGTAGCAAATATTGGGAGCCAACAAATCGTGAAAGCCCTCTACCTTTGCCGCTGAAGAAGCAAATTGGAAGGCCATAAAAGAAAAGAAGAATGTAGCAGGAAGAGGCATCAAGTCAGAGGATGAGTAAGACTGGCTCAAAGATGAAATGTTCCTATTGCCGCAAGGAATGGTACAATAAGAAATGTTGTGAGCTGAAAAGGCAGCATCAATAGCAAGATGTAATGGCTGAAAATAGGACAGAAGGCCCTACTGAAGAGCTTCTTGTTGAGCCTAGTAAAAGTAGGACAGAAGGCCCTGCAGTAATGCCTACTGAAGGGCAAACAGAAAAAGGTAAGTATCCTCTTTACCTCAGTAACTTTACATTTCCTATTCGATAGAGTTTGATGGTTGACCATGTGTACTGGCTTCTCTTGTACTTTTCCTCTATCATGCACTTGTAATTTGATAAGTTTTATTCATTTGTTTCCACCATAAAAATGAGTAGATGTCTAATTATTCATTGTAGTTGGTCATGATCCTGATATAGTACATTGTTGTAAGGCCTTCTAAAGGGCCAGAAAAGGCTCATTATAGGTTCAAGTGCGGGGACAAGGACTCGAATAGGCGGGACAACAATAACAACAACGAGTCCACTGTTGAGCAAACGAGAAAAAAAAAGTTTCTGTAAGTTGTACATCGCTATGTTTGTCTTTTATGGGCTGAATTTTAAATTTGTTATGTGTTTCTTAGCTAAGAAGACGAGCAACTGCACAAGTTGCAGAGGCTGCTCCCCCATCTGTTGTTGCTGAAAATGATGCACCACAGCGAACAAGAGGGGCTATTGGAAAAATATTAAAGTAATATGGTTATGGGATCTACATAGATGAACAAAATGGAATGACTATTTTGAATGTAAGATTTGTAGGCCTCATGCATTTAATTTGTTGTACTTCAATTCATTTGGTTGACAATATTGTTATGTTCTTGTAACTTGGGAGAACTTCGGAGGTACTTCTCTCTCAAGGTGGGCCAGCTCAAGAATCAAGCGCGCAGCCAAAGAAGAGTACTCTAAAGAAGAAGATAGTGGGTATAGTTGCAAAACAGCCATCCAAACAGAACCCAAGACCGTTCCATCTCAACCAACGATTGGGCGCGATAGTGATGATATGGACCAACACATGACACGTGCTAGAATAAGAATAGCCACCGTCAAAAACAAGGAAAAGGAGATGATAGAACGCCCGGTTAAAGAACCTGCACATCCAGTTCAAAAGAATGCTCAGATTATGAATCAATTCAAAGCTTCAAGACGAAAAATGAGATTAGGGTGTTGTCCATATTGACAGATGGGAGGGTGCTGGATATGGTCTCTTTTTATGTGGTGTTGGACATTGTCTCTCTTTTTATGTTTTTTTTTTAAGAGGGTGCTGAATATCATATCACTGATGGTAGTTGCTGCCTCCATATTGTCATTGGTTTTTTTTTAAAGAGGGTGCTGAACCTTCAATGATTGGGGAGTGAAGTTCATGTTTTTCTTTTCTTTTCTAAACAATCAGTCAATGTCAATAACAATAGCTGTTTCTGTTATTTTCTCTTGGCTTGGTTTCGGCTAATAGCTAGCAAGATAGTTATCAGTTATGCTGTATATTTTTTTGCTGTTGGTGCAATAGGTTGCTATTAATTTTTTTTTAGATTTAGATGTGTGCATATAGTGTTGCTGGTTGAAGTTGTTGATGCGTTGATGCTATTTGTGGGGTTCTGGTTGTATGTACTGGAACAAGATGCAGTTTTAGGTGCTGGTGCATCGCGTTTTTTAAATTTAGATGTGTGCATATAGTGGCTGTTGTGTTGCAAGAAGATGCACCAAACAAGAACCCAATCGCGTTGCGGGGCTGTTGTGTTGCAAGGTGCAAGAACAAGATGCAAGATGCACCACGACTGGTGCAAGTTTAAAATTGGCACTCAAGCGATCACTATTTATAACTTGTGCAACAAAAGTGATCACTTTGTAATCACGACAGGCAATTTTTTAAATTTAGATGTGTGCATATAGTGTTGCTGGTTGAAGTTGTTGATGCGTTGATGCTATTTGTGGGGTTACGGTTGTATGTCTTTGGAACAGGGATGCAATTTTAGGTGTTGGTGCATCTCGTTGCAGGGCTGTTGTGTTGCAAGAAGATGCACTAGCAACCCAACTGGTGCAAGAACAAGATGCAAGATGCACCACGACTGGTGCAAGTTTAAAATTGGCACTCAAGCGATCACTATTTACAACTTGTGCAACAAAAGTGATCACTTTGTAATCGCAACCAGCACTTAAATGATCACTTTTATAAAAACTTGGCACTCAAGCGATCACTATTTATAACTTTTGGCACCGAAATGGTCGATCATTAATTTTGCCATGGTCAGCAAACCAGCAAACCATTACAACGATAAAAATGCAGCAACCATTCTATTTGAAGTAAAAACTAACCAAAACAAATATTGCCAATACACAACTAAACAATAAAAAGTGCTCAGAACTAATGCATTCCAACTCCAACCTTCCATTTCGCCATGGTTTGCAATTGCAGCAAACCAACAAACCAGCAAATCAAGAGGACAAGTAAAAAATGCAGCAAGCAAACATTGCATTTCTGAAGTGCTTACAATTAATGCATTCCAACTCCAACCTTGCATTTCTACCATGGATTACAACAAAACCTTATGCTTCATACAAAAATGGTAGACATACAAACTTCGACTATGGTAGACATACAAACTTCTTCTTATTACTCACTCACATTTGAATAAACTACCCAAGAGAATAAAAGCACAATCAACGCTCGTTAAAATTTTCTTTCAATTTTCAGCCTTGAAACCTTCCTCTTCAAATGGTCGACCGAGAGATGTTAAACCCTTCATTTGAGCTTGCATTGAGTCGACATCCTCCAACTCGTCCATTAACGCAGTTGGAGGTTGATTTCGGCCTTCAAGTAACTCCAGGATCACCTTTGTCGCTCGATCAGAGAATTTCCTATCAACCCATTTGAAATATTTGCACTTCAAGCCTTCTCTATATCTTCCGCACCCATGGAATCTTCTCTCGGGATTCAACCAAGTTCAAGATGTTCTTCTCGGACTCAGTAACCCACAATAACAGTAACACTCACCATCTAATTCGCTTTTTTTTTTAATAGGAATGTGAGCCGCTGCTGAAGCTTCTGCCCTCCATTCGCAAAAGCGAGCTGATAACTTTGAGAGAAAATCGAAGTATGTACTCGAATTGGTCGTGTCGACACCTAAATTTTTGCCCAAAAATCATTTCCAAAAAAAAAATAATAATAATAATAAAAAAATGGGAACTTGTTTTTCCACAAAAATAGTTCAAGTAAAATTCTTGCATATAGGTTATCTAGGCATTTAATATGGTGTTTTAAATGGAAGATATTTTTACTTTAAAAAAAAAAAATTGAAAATATATATAAAAAATATAAAATATAAAAAAATAAAAAAAAAAAAAAAAAAAAACCAAAAAAGAAAAAAAGTTGGGGCCAATGATCTAAATGTGACTAGTCAAGCCCAGGAGGTCAGATTGGAATTAAAATGGCAAATTGGGGCCAAATTGCAATTTCCAAAAGTTGAGGGACCAATTCGCAAATTTTGCAAAATTTTGCCCGAACCCTTAAATCATCATCTTGGTCACCAATTAAGTTGAAATTGAACTTGGGCCAACTCGAATCAATCAAATCGGGCGAAAAGGACCAAATTTGCATTGAATGGGTATTTTCGGCTAAGAAAATGGCCAACTTTGAGGGATTTTCTTGCAATATTGAGTGAGTAAAATTATGAAATCTAGCCAAGATCTTAAACTACTATACATGAGCTTGCTAATTAATCAAAAATCGCAGCCAAATTAATGGATTAAAGCACTCAAACGAGCTACCAAAACCTAGTCCACGAATTGGTCTCATTTCGGAGTTGCTAAGTAAGCAACTTGGTGGCCCCACCATATCCCACTCAGCCGCCCATCCAGCCTGATCTTTGCACGTGATTGAAGACCATAATGAGTAGTGCCAGTGGACGGAAATTGGCCAGGGATAAGCCGCTGAATGCACGGGAAAGGCGCAGCAAAACCCGCACACTCAACAGCTGCAAAACTTCAAAATTTTGGCTAAGTCAGAAAGTGGGTAGACTGCTCAGTTGGTGGGCTTGGCAGGTGGACAAAAAGCTGACCAAGGGATTGATGATTTCGGTGGATAACATCTACGAAGCATGCTCTTTTGAGGGAAGAGAGAGAGGAGACGAGAGAGAGAGGAGAGAGCTCGGGATCGTTCCCCAAAGACACCTTCAGAAGCAACTCCAGAAAGCCAAACCCAGAAATTCCAGACCGACCTTGAGAGAGAAAAACGAAATTTTCACCCACCTGCGGCCAAAATTAGCCAAAACCTTCAACTAGAGAGTGAAACTTCACTCAAAGGGCTTTCCATCCATAGGTCGCACGTCCCAAATGGAGTTCGGGAAGGTCTCCTAAAGCCCCCGAAAAGCACCCTCCTGGCGGGCCAAGAAATTCCGAAAATTTTTCTAAGTGTTGAGCCCGGTTGGTCACGAGTGAGGAAAAGCGAGTGTTTTTGAGAAACGTGAGAGACGAATGAGGAAAGCCATGAATTGCAGCCCAAACTAGTATACATATAGCTTGGGTTGATTTTAACTTGACCAACAAAGGAGGTTTGGAAGTCTAATTTTGGAAGCCAACGAAAACCTTCGTTGTCACTTTTTCTTCTGCAGATCTCACTTTCAGTTTGAAGGAACCAACTTCTACGTGCTCCCAGAGGACAATTTCTTGGTTTTCTTGGCCAAGAGTCACTTGAAAGGGAAACTAGGAAGCAAGGTAAGCATCCTAGATGTATTTTTGTTTAATTTTGAACACGTTTTGATAACGAAAATCAAGAGGAAATCCAGCCCGGAAAACTGATTTTTGAGGCTGAAATTTTTCTAAGTGTTTGAAACCTCTTCAAGAGCCATACATGTTTGACTTGCTACTCCCCTTTACATGTGTTTTCTATCTTCACGAGCTTGATTAATGTTATATGGGAGTACAAATGATACATAGGTCAGCTTGGTTTGGTCTTTAAATCCTCGTGTGAACTATGAGATCGTCAAAAACCAAGCCTATCCACATTAGTTCTTGGCTGGTCAGTGTAGAGTTTTGCATGTGGGCTTCTTGGAGAGTCCGTTTTGATGCGTCCGGTTGATCGTTTTCGATGATGTTTGTTGCATGTGAGATTAAATGTTACCTATTTTCATCCGAGTGGAATAATATTTCATATAGATGTTGCATGTGATGGTTGTCGGGGCTTCAATCCGGGCATTTGACATGGCTGTTTGACTTGGTTCCATACCAGATTTGCAAAACGGCTCCAACCCGCATATTGGAGGCCGTTTTCAGTTTGGTTCTTACAAGTTCTAGGCTGTGATTTCTAGCTAAACCGGTTCTTTACATGTAATAGTATATCCTTGATACTTTTCTTTCACATGAGATTGCTTATGAGCCGAGATTGAAGACCACGAACATAGCCCGAAGAAGCCGTTTTGAGGTGTTTGATGCAAGCTAAGTGTTCGATGAAATGTTCAAATCGAGTTTCGATTTTGAAACGGTCGATTTGAGCTTGGTTCTTGTTATATTCATGTACTAGGCAGTCCCATATTAGTGTAAATTGGCATATATCGGTTTAGGGAATTTTTTTTTTAATAAAAATTTAAAAAAATGAAAAAAAAATGAAAATTTCAAAAAATTGTAAAAATGATGGATGGTATCAAGTTATGATAGAAATGACATCTAGGAAATTTTCCCATTTTTAAAAGGTCATTTTCTTAATTTAATGATATTTTGTTATTTTAGAACCATTTTTGTAAATAATCTATTTTGCGTAGATTAAAATCAATTAGAGTAACTTCATGCATTTAGAATAATTTCATGCATATTTAAATTCCCATTTTGCTCACGGGGTCCTGTCCCGGGCGTGATAACAAGGCCATGTAATATTATTTGCCCGACTTGTATCGGGTTTTCATTTTTCGCATTTATTCTCAAGTTATTTCAATTTCTTGGATGTTTACTTACGCACCGCTTTTCATTAATTTGAGTGTAAATTTCTCTCCTAAATTATGTTAGGATTAGTCTAGACATTAAAAAAAAAAAAAAAAAAAAACTACAAAAACATTTGCATGGACACTTAGCGGTTTCTTAAAGATTATAATTGGTAATCAAGATTGTGTGGCCATTTAGATTAAAACCTTCCAAGTTAGTGGTACCGCAAGGGCGCTAATAGAAACATTGGCGTAAACAAGTCCCCGTTCCTAGAAATCTCTGGTTGCGTAGGAATCGAGACAACACTCCCGTGCCTCGATTGGTTTCTAGCCAACCCCAATAGGCTAGTGGCGACTCCTAGAAATATTTAGGTTGTTAAGAACAAAAAAAAAAAAACAAAATCCAACGTCGCGCGAGGTATGGGTTTGGGAGAGCCCGCGCCTAATTTAGGGCCATTGGTCCGCCTCTTTAGGCAAATACCCCTAAACCATTCTTTCTTTTCCCCGAACGGAAAAAGGAGGTCGTGACAGCTTGGCGACTCCACTCGGGGACTTGGTTACAAACCCTAGAGGACTTAGGCCGTAATAATTTGGTTGGTTGTTCACTAACATGGTCTTCATTTAATAGCGCGTGTCAAAGCCACGTGGAAGACAAGGTTAGTCCACTAACAACGTGTTAATTGTTTTTGTAGGTTTGGAGTAATAAGGGGTGGAGTGTATGTTAACCCATTTCTTTTGTAGGAAGGTGTAGGAATGTATGTCAATATGGATGAAATTGAAGTGTTGTTTGGATATCAATTGTTGTGTGTGCCTTTATGCTTACCTTAGCACTACACATTTACATACACAACCCGCGATCTAAAACCCCGATCGCACTAGGAAGCCCATAGGAGGTAGCAAAAGATGGAACCCGTGCGGGAATGACCCATGGTTATCCACTTTTGGTCCCGCTCATTTTGATTAATGATAAAGAGAACTGTCCGACGTAAGTGCGGAGTGGGGAAAACTCTTTTGATCTAATTGAAATGGGAGCCTTTAGCCTTTAGAATCATACCTCTTAGTGAGCCTCACGAGTCGACATGTGATGTGTCTTTGTGGTTGCCGCATTTTCTTTTTTTCTCTCTCTCTACCGAAGGTACTGGTATTTTATTCCCCGATGTAAATAATGCTTTTTGTGCATATAATGTTTTATCATTAAGTTTAGCTTGTTTTGTGACATATGGTGATTGATCAAAATGCCTATTTAGGTTTAGATACTATGGGTTTCCCTGAGCTTCGTATCATCCCAATCCCAAAGAAGGCGTTGTTAGACATGTGGGATGCACTTGATGCGAGCAAGAAGACTTTTGTAGAGAAGAAACTTGGCTATCTTATTTTTCTCTTATACCGAGAGTCCCACGTGCCATTGGTGAAGGCCATGGCTCATTTTTGGAACCCCAAGACTTCAACGTTCGTGTTTGGTCATCATGAATTGACCCCAACTTTAGAGGAGTTAGAAATCATTGTTGGCAATGTCCCCGCATTCGGTCTTGTCGACCCTCCTTTAGGAGTAGATCCTATCCCGCTATTGAGTCAACTCCTAGGAGTTCCTCCTCTTGAAATTAAAGAACTTCTTAATAGGAATTCAAAAGGCCTCCCTTTGTCTTTCATCGAACAAAGATTCCATAGTCTTCTCCCAAGCCCCAATCCTCAAAATGCTAAAATTTTCCTTCTAGCATTCTTCGGATTCGTTCTTTTCCCGTTCACCCAAAAGACAATGGATCCTAGCCTTGCTCATGTTGTCTATAGAGTCCTTCACCTTAGGGGATTTACACATATGCTTCTTGCCGAAATGTTCCTCTCTCTCAACCGTTTCAAAAAGGACAAAGGTTCGATCCTTAGAGCACCTATAGGCATCCTTCAAGTTTGGATTCTCTCTCACTTAAAAGTATTTGGAGGGAATTTGGCTATTACCAACATTGATAAAGATAAAAACCCTCTCACCAAACTTAAGGATATAGAAAAATTCCTCCATGCTTGGACATTCCGTGGTTGGGTAGAACTTTTTGAAAATATCACCCCAAACCAAATTTTATGGCAAGCCCCTTGGATTCGTTTCCCTAAAGCACGACTTATGAGCGGTCACAATGACCCGATTCCACTCTTAGGTTTGACAGGATCTATGTCTTATTACCCTTTAAGAGTAGTTCGTCAATATCGAGTACTTCAAGAAATCCCTCCTCCTCTAAAGTTAGAGTTGTTTCATTTTGACTTTCGCGATAAGGTTGTCAAGGGGAACCAAATCGAAGACATGAAAAAGAAGTGGAAAACATCGTCAACATCCTACATCATTGCCCACCAAGGGATATTGAGTGGGTTACTGAGTTGAAAGGAGAAATGAGGGAGCACCACGCATCAAGAGGATATATTGATCGCCGTATTGAACCTGATGTTGCCGTCATCATTCCAAAGTTTCCTACGAAACCAACTCCGAAGGAAATCCAAATGGGGCGAATTATAAGGGAAAGGGATGAAGCCTTAGCTAAGGTGGAGCGTTTGACCGAAACAAACAAACGCATCCGCAAGTTGCTTTGAGGGGAAAATTAAAGGATTAGTCATATTCCATTAGAGTTGTGTTCTTAGAAAAGTTGTATAAGATTTTCCTTATTTGAAATATTAGTAGCAATGTTTAGGAGTTCCTTTACTTTAGCGAATGTATAGGGATTTTCCTTCACAATTTTTGATGTAATTAGTGATGTTTTTCCCTCTCTTATAATTACTTTGATTCTAATGGAATATGAGATGGGCATTTTGATCAATCATCACGTGTTACCCCTTTAATTGTATAACTTCCTATGACAAAATATTGATAAGAAGCCATTTATGTGAGATTCGGCTTATGCAAGGGGTTTCTTATTTCTATTTTGTTATAAGAAAATATAAAATTGAAGGGTTTTAAGTTTTTTATTTTATTGTATTTCATTTTCTTTCTCATCTTTTGTATGCTGATTTGTTTGTTCTTTTGTACTAAACATAGGTACTGACAATACGGCTTTAAGACGATCGCCCATCAGGACCCGTTCGTAGCCGCAAGGATGAATACGGAAGAACAAAACGCCCGTTTTAACGCCTTAGATAATAGAATCACCGACTTGGCAACCCAATTTGCCCAATTCGCGAATGAGATTCGAGCTAGTCTAGTGGCTGCAGCCCCCAATAGAGACACGCTCGGGCCTACTCCTGAGGCTAGCAATGCCAACGTTAGGGAGAACGTTGCTGAAGAGATTCCCCATCAAGCACCCGTAGTGGCGGAACCGGACCCCATCTCGAAGCCATCTCAGCTCGAATGGAGGAGGAGAACAACAAAAGATTTGCTAAGCTTGAGGAGAAGCTTAAAGCCATACAGGGATATGAAACTAACATGATCGAGGATCTGTCTCGATATGCCAAAATGGACTTTCCTGAGAAGTTTAAAGTCCCCGATTTCGCTAAGTATGATGGTACCGGCGATCCAAAAGTCCATTTGAAGTACTATTTGAACAGGATGGGGCGCTATGCACAGAACACCCCATTATTGATTCAAACTTTTCAGGAGAGTCTATCCGGCCCGGCCTTGCAATGGTACATCCTGCTGGAACCGAAAAGATGGAAAAATGGGAGGAATTGGCGGAGGCATTTGTGCTACAATATAAATATAATACCGAGATTGCCCCGACGCGCAAAGTGTTAACGCGCACGGAGAAAAGGAGAAATGAGTCCTTCAGGTCGTTCGCGCAAAGGTGGCGCGCCTTGGCTGCTCAAGTTCGACCACCACTAGATGACGCTGAAATGGTGGAGTTGTTCCTTAATACCCTTCCTCCGACTTTTACAACAAAATGATTAGCTCGACTGTGGGAACTTTACCCGTTTGGTTGCCATTGGAGAGAGAATTGAAGAAGCCATGCATGAAGGTCGGATAACAAGGCACGAACAAGAAATTTACTAGTAAGAAGGAGAAAGAAGTGGAAGTAGCTTACGTGCAAGCCCCAAATGAATCAAAACAATTTTCGAATCCTCAAAATCCTTCGCATCACGAGGGAGATACCAGAATTACGAGCCCGGAAGTGGACGCCAAGGCAATTCACACCTTTGCCTAGGCCATTGTCCAAATTATTACCCATGTTGCTGCGAAAAGGGTTGGTAGCTAAGGAGATTCCTCGTGACAACCCTCCTAAATTCCCGTGGGTTCGACCTAACAAAGTCTTGTGAGTACCATATGGGTGAGAAAGGCCATGATGTGGATAATTGCCGAACACTCTAGAACAAGGTCCAGAGCCTATTGGACAAAGATATCTTGTCATTTAAGGAGACACAACCTAATGTCAAGCAAAACCCTTTACCCGTTCATGTCGGGGATGTTAATATGATTGCTGAAGGAGAGGATAGGAACGTGCAAATGGTCGGGGTTGATGTCCACAAACCGTATGAAGATTTGATTTTAAGTGGCTATTACAAAAGGAGTGATGAAGGTGTCCCAGCTAAGAAGAAATTAGAGCGTGTCACCAAGATGATCAACATGGGCATAATCCAAAATCGAGGAGGAGGCCAAGCAAATGAGACGATGACAGCCGTAGTTGATTTCTCTCCCAAGAATTCTTGTTGTGAATTTGGGACGGTCGTGGATATGCCGGTCGAGGAGGTAGGCACTTTGTCGAAATACTGAATGATGTCAAAATGGCCAAGGAAACCGAACCGTTAATCATAAATGAAGAAGAAGCCTTAGATGTCGAATCCAAGCTAAAAGCTAAAAGAGTTTGCGAGAGATCGTGAATTTTTGAAGATGGCACTAGAAAAGGGCGAGGTGGTAGATACACTAGGCCAACCAAGTGGGAAGTATGACTATCTCGTCAAATACTCACCTCCTCCAAGTTTTTTCATGGATCCTAAAGAAACCGTCCCTGATGGGTGGGGAGGCATGGACGACTTAGCCGAGCTCAAGGAAGAAACCGTCGCCATGATGACACCAGAATCATCGATTTATCTGTTGATGAAGAGCAATGGGACTCTAATGAATACGAGCTTAAACATGTGGTTATTGATTTGGCAGTCGAGGAGTTCGCGAACATAGAGCTAGGAGAGGATGAGCCCAAACGGATGGTAATTGAGTTGCCGCCATACGATCAGGATGAGATCTCAAAAAGCCCTGTCGCTAGTTTTGATCCTAAGGCAGTCCCATGGGATTATGGGACAAATGATGTCGATGCTGTTACCCGATCAGGTCGCTGTTATGCACCCGCAGAAGCTATAGAAAAGAAAGCTGTCACTGATGAGGAAGCGAAGCAATTTTTGGCAATGATCAAATCTAGTGAGTTTGACGTAGTAGAGCAACTAAGGAAGATGCCCGCCTAGATTTCGCTCTTGGAGTTGTTCAAGACCTCCGAGAAACACAAAAATGCACTATTGAAGGTTTTAAATGAGATACATGTACCGGAGACCATTGGGGACAGCAATTGGAGGAGTTCATTGGGTCCATTCTCTTGAAGGACCAAATCTCGTTTTCGACGAGGATCTTCCGGAGGAGGGACACGATCATAACAAGGCCTTACTCATATCGGTCAAGTGTTGTGATATGATGGTAGCTCGGGTCTTAATTGATAACGGGTCTGCTCCGAATATTTGTCCATTAGCCACCCTTCGTCATCTCGGGGTTGGTAAAGAGCAAATTAAACCATCCAACTATACCGTTCGAGCTTTTGACGGTATAAAGAAGGAGACAATAGGGAAGTTGAGCTCAACCTTTTGATCGGCCCTACCTCATTCCCGACAAAATTTCAAGTGTTGGATATCCCTAGCGCTTTTAATTTCCTATTGGGTCGACCACCCGGATCCATGCCGCCGAAGCTATACCTTCCTCTCTACATCGATGGTTAAGTTCATTTCGTAGGGGAAAATCATAACCGTTCGTGCGGAAACCGATTTTAAGATCTTTCAAGACACAGCCATCCCGTACGTGGAGCCCGAGGAGAGGGAGGAATCTAGCTACCATACTTTCGAGCTAGTCTTAATGGTCCATGTTCCCATTGGGACCACCGTTAAGAGTCCGGAAATGTCCGGCCCGTCTATCATGTCAAGTAGAGTGCTACCGGAGTACGGTCATATTCCCGGACTAGGATTGGGAGTGTATGCACAAGGTATTGCCAAGCCCATTAAAGCCCTTAGGAATCATAAAAGAGTAGGTTTAGGCTACCAAAAAGATCTGGAAAGTCATGTGAAATGTGAAGAACTTGCTAGTCAAGGCGTACATGGCGAGGTAGAGGCCGAGGTTACCATGGAGGCTGTATGGGCCGAGGCGATCGTGGAGGCCGAAGTATGCGTGGCGGACACATGGGCCAAACTAGCCGTTGGGGACGAAATGAATATGGAAGTTGCACTAATGCAATACGAGAATCGCAAGGCTTGCTCCTCCCATCACTAAAGGATCTTTATCCACCACTCGGAGAAGACCTTTATCAAGTCATCCGAGCTGCTACAAGAAGAGGAGGGAGCAATCTTGGACATAGCAGACCTATTTGGTGCCAACTATATGTGTGCCACCTTTGATGATGACAAGGCGAGCCTTCGCGAGCTTCTTCCAGCTTTCGGAGTAGGGATGCTACTTACCTATCCCGTTTAGTTTTATGTCATTTCCTTTATGTATTCCCTTACATGGGAAGTGTTGTTTAGCTACTTTTGTTATTTTCGTATGTAATCAAGGTATTGGACTCGTGAGCCGTGGTCCAAGATCATGAACCTTGTAAAACGGCCTTATCATGTTAATACCAATGCATCCATGTTTTATTAAGGGCGTAAGGAAGTATTCCACCAATCCTATGATGATGCTTTGAGGCTTGGACTTCCTCATGACTCCTAGTTTTCAAAGTTTTTGGAAAAGATGTCCGAGGATATGAGGGCAATCTCCTAACTCGTATTCTTTTCAAATAGTTATTCAAAAAGAGTTTTTGAATGTGCATCATGCATGGCATTCGTTAAGTGATTTTACTCGACCCCCTCATTTGCATCTCGGGCATGTCATTCGGCATAATCATGATACATGTGTATGTGACTCGGAATTGCCTCGATGAAAATCTCTTCGAATCGACGAGGATAATGATATCCGAAAAGACGTCGAAAGAGATTGGATTCGTCATGAAGAATCTAAACCCTTGACAGCCGAGCAAACGGTTACCGTAAATCTTGGCGACACGTAAAAATGTTAAGGAAACCAAGATTGGGGCGGGCCTTTCGTAGATCGAGGCAAAAAGAATGGTTGACTTCTTAAAGGAATATCAAGATATATTCGCATGGTCCTACGCAGATATGCCGGGACTAGACCCGAAATCGTGGAGCACACTCTGCCAACTGACCCAAATATGCCACCAAAAAAGCAAAAACTTCGAAGAACGAAACCAGAACTTTCTAAGAAGATTGAGGAAGAAGTTATGAAGCTATTAAAAGTGGAATTCATCGAAGTATCCCATTATACCGATTGGATTGCTAATATCGTTCCGGTCATGAAGAAGGATGGACGGGTCGAGTTTGCATAGACTATCGGGATTTAAACCGGGCAAGCCCAAAGGATGATTTCCCGCTACCGCATATTGATGTTTTGGTTGATAGCACCGCAGATTTGAACTATTCTCCTTCATGGATGGGTTCTCTGGATACAACCAGATTAGGATGAAAGAGGAGGATAAGAGTAAAACATCCTTTATTACACCATGGGGGACCTTTTGTTACAGGGTGATGCCGTTTGGCCTAAAGAACGCGGGAGCCACATATCAAAGAGCAATGGTCACCTTATTCCATGACATGATGCATGAGGAAATAGAGGTATATGTCGATGATATGATTGCCAAATCAAAGCATGGAGAAGATCATATTAGGGTCCTAAAGAAGTTATTTGACCGGCTCAGGAAATTTAAGCTGAGACTTAATCCCACCAAATGCATATTTGGGGCAAAGTCTGGGAAGCTATTAGGTTTTATGGTTAGTAGCCGAGGCATTGAAATTGATCCGTCGAAAGTTAAAGCCATTTGTGACCTCAAAGCTCCCTCTACTGTCAAGGAAGTTCGGAGTCTCCTGGGTAGATTGAACTATATCGCAAGATTCATTTCTCAATTGTCGGAGACAGCAAAACCATTCTTCAAACTCCTGAGGAAGAATACTAAGATTGAGTGGGACACTTTGAATGCCAAAAAGCCTTTGAAGAGATAAAGCAATACCTTCTTCAACCACCGGTGTTGGTACCACCGATCCCAAGAATACCACTGGTCCTTTACTTAACCATCCATAAAGAGTCACTAGGGGCCATGCTTGCCCAGAAGAGGCCAAGCGATCAAAAAGAATGCGCGATATATTATCTCAGCAAGAAATTCACTGTCTCTGAGATGAATTACTTGGAAGTGGAAAAAACATGTGTAGCATTGATTTGGGTATTGCATCGACTGCGCCAATACACTCTCCACCATCAGATTTTGCTTGTGACAAAGAATGACCCAATCAAGTATCTGCTAGAGAAGCCACTTTAGTTGGAAAGATGGCCAAATGGCAAGTCCTCATTTCCGAATTTGATATACAAAGCATAGCACGAAAATCAGTCAAAGGGAGAGCCATAGCCGATATGTTGGCTGAAAATCCTAGAGAAGCAGAATTTTTCGACACAAATGGACTTCTTGGATGAACGTATTTTGGCAGTATCAAATGATAAATGGACCATGTACTTCGACGGGGCTGTAAATTTATCTGGCTCTAGGACTGGGGCAGTTTTGATCTCTCCAAATTTGGCCAACATTATCCCGTAGCTGCAAAATTGATGTTCCCTTGCACTAATAATATCTCGTAATACGAAGCGTGCATCATCGGCTTGCAATTAGCCATTGACATGAATGTTAAGAATTTACAGGTATATGGCGATTCTATACTTATTATTCGGCAAACAGAGGGTCTCTGGCGAACACGCGATCTTAAGTTGATCCCGTATCATGAATTCCTTGAAAAATTAACGAAGGAATTCGAGGAAATATCCTTTGAATATTTGCCAAGGTCCCAAAATCAATTTGCTGACGCATTGGCCACATTGTCATCAATGTTGCATGTGATGGAGGGATTGGATATTGAGCCATTAAAGATCGAGATTCTCAAACACCCGGCCTTGTATGTCAGTTGAAGGCGAGCTAGACGGAAGGCCATGGTACCATGACATCTTGAATTACCTCCAACTGGGAGAATTTCCTCAAGGATGTGAGGTAGCTGACAAGAAATATCTCAAGAAGTTAGCGCTGAAATTCTTTGTTTCTGGCGGTGTGCTCTACAAAAGATCATTTGATTCAGTCTTGTTGAAATGTGTCGATGCTAGAGAAGCCAACCAGCTGATGAAAGAAATACACGAAGGAGAATGTGGACCACACATGAATGGCCACCTTTTAGCAAAAAGATCATGAGGCTCGGATATTTTTGGTTAAGCATGGAAACTGACTGTATCAAGCATGTTCGCTACTGTCATCGGTGTCAGGTTTATGGAGACAACATCAATGCCCCACCTAACGAACTGCACTTGATGTCTCGGCCGTGGCCATTTTCCATGTGGGGAATTGATATAATCGGGCCAATTAACCCCAAAGCTTCTAATGGGCATCACTTCATTTTGGTAGCTATTGATTATTTCACAAAATGGATCGAAGCGAGTTCATATGTCAACGTCACCGCAAAAAACGTAGCCAAATTCATTCGTCGTGACATCATTGCCCGTTATGGTGTACCAGAAGCCATTGTTACTGATAACGGCTTGAATCTGAATAACAAGATTGTGGACGAGTTGCTTCATGAATTCCAAATTCGCCATTTGAACTCGTCACCTTATCGCCCGCAAATGAATGGAGCAGTGGAGGCAGCTAACAAAAACATAAAGAAGATATTGTCTAAGACAGCGGACAATTATCGTGATTGGCACGAACGATTGCCATATGCGTTGTTGGCATATCGAACCTCGATACGCACTTCGACGGGGGCAACGCCTTACTCACTTGTATATGGTGTGGAGGCAGTCTTACCTGTGGAGGTGGAAATTCCCTCGTTAAGAATTCTCTCGCAGATTAAACTCTCAGAAGCTGAGTGGGTGCAACAGAGATATGAACAGCTAAATATGATTGATGAGAAGAGACTTAGTGCACTATGCCATGGTCAATGCTACCGAAGCGAGTTGCGAAGTCCTTTAATCGCAAAGTTCGACCGAGACATTTCCAAGTGGATGAACTTGTGTTGAGGAAGGTATTGCCTATCATACCGGACCCACGCGGAAAATTCACTCCAAATTATGAAGGCCCTTACGTCATTAAGAAGATATTACCCGGTGGGGCTTTAATTCTGGTAGAAATGGACGGCCGCGAGTTACCAAAGCACATGTAAACGCTGATGCAATCAAGAAATACTTTCCATGAATGAAATCAAGGCCGTAGAGCCATTTCCCGAGTCACTTAGCACTTGCATCATGCATTTCATGCATTTCATGCATACATTCTATACATGCATATGTATTTGTGTTATGTGCATCTAGTTGCTTTGGTGGAAAGATTGTAAAACGAAGAAAATTAAAAAGGACAAAATGAAATGACGATGGTCCACGTTCGAGATATTCCCAAGAATTGTCGAACACAAACTCAGAAGAAGGGTAATTCGGTATCGTTTCCAACATACCTCCCTAAACTCTTTTTTGACGTAGTTCCCCTATTTGGCAGGAACATTAGTATTCGAGGAACAAACTCAATAAATTATTTAAGCATAATCTATATCGACCAAGCAAGCATACGGAGGTAACACATGTCAAATTCACCTAACTTGGTTTAAAAGATGTGGAGTTCTAGAGCCGGTTCAATTAAATAAAAATAATAAAAAAAAGCGCCCCATGGACACTACCGGCGCTTCGGCCTGGTGGTATGGGGAATGAATGAACGGGTCCGAGAGGTCTGGGGTTCGATCCTCGGAAACGGCAACAAAGTTGCCATGTAAAAAAATAAAATAAAATAAAAACTTTTTGCATCTCTTACTTTTGCAAAATGAGGAAAATGTTTGAACTAATGAGACCAAAGACCTGAGAATCTCTTCAAGTCTTAAAACAATAGGTTCATGCTGCTGTTTGCCGCCAAATGGTGAAACTGACCAAGGGTAATGTTGTATCGTCTCCAGTTTTATGATCCCTGAGGATTCATGTACTAACACATTCCCTTTTGTTCTTTGTAGGGTCGCCTGACTACTAAGGCACAGGTAAATACCCTTCTTCTCAAAATCAAATGGAAAACAAATGGAGAATTTTCATTGCAAAAAAAAAAAAAAAAAAAAAAAAAAAAAAAGAACATTTAGTGTTTTTCTAGAAACAAGCACAAAAAAAATGGAAAATGAAGAAACAAGTTTTCCACAAAGTTTGCAAAAATCTTTTTGACCTTTAAATTGTCCATCCACTCGATGGATCACTCATTTGGAATCAAAGTTCTCTATGGAGATTAATCCACTCAGATGATCTCAACAAAAATGAAAAGGTGATGTTACTTATGCCAAGCAAGAAACACTTAGAATGAGGAAAGGCAACCCATTTCCAAACATGTCCTTTAAGCACTCGAGATTCGAGTGAAAAAGAAAACCCATGTTATTTAAGGTCAATGAATTCATTCGCAAGTGGTACATAGATCAAGATGATAAGAGGCATTTCTTTCCTTTATCATACACACTACGGTGACAATAGTTAGCCCATTTGAGCCTTTTAATGTGAAGAATTTTCTACAAAATACCCCTGTCAAGAACCACCCCACGATGGGGCAATTATGGAGGTTTGGGTTGATATTATTTGGAGAGGAAAGATGAGAAAGGTTTCTTTGCTCTCACTTGCATAAATCTTTTTGTGGTAACTTCAGGGAATTCTTATGGAAGCTTGAAGCATCCCAAGGTGAAGAAGAGCATTCTTTTCTCTACCCAAACACCGATACCCTTTGCTTAAACCATATTGAGCCTAACTATTCATTTCTAAAACCCGCGTGGTGATTATCTCCCCACATTGGGGGCAAGGCATATGATTTGCCAAGGTAAGTGATGTTTACATGAAAATATGGAAAGCATCTCGAAAGTCCTAAGAGTTTAAAAAGTTCAAAAGAGCAAAATTCAAATGAAAATTAGGGGGCATGAAAAAGCAGTATGCCTGGTAAAAGCAAGGCTAATGCCCATCACCAAAAAAAAAAACAAAAAAAACAAAAAAACAAAAGCAAACAAAATGCTTGCTCTTATTTAGAGATGATTACTTAAGGGACTTTCGAGACAAATTCGAAATGCTCTAAAAAAATAAATAATAATAATAATAAATAAATAAATAAATAAATAAATAAATAAATAAATAAATAATCGGATGATATGGCAATGATGCCGTTGTAATCACCAACTCTCAAACCCTCTTCGAAAAAAGAGTGCTAAGCCTTTTGAGCCTTCCACCGAACCAACATTACAACCTATTCCCAAAGTCTCTTGATTGGGATAATTCGAGTGGAAATTAGGACTTTCTAAAGAAGATGCCGCTCGAAGAAGTGAGAGCAAGGTTGTTTTATCTCATCTTAAGGTTTCTTGACTTGTAAACCCGGCGAAGATGTTGATCGGTGATTAATTCATTTCATAGCCAATGATGCTTAACCATTGCTAAAACCATGACCAAACCTACACTACGGTCCTTCTAAAAGACCTTTTAGATTGGTCAATGTGTACTTATTGCGAATGATTCAAAGCCTTACACATTGGAAGAGTGAGATTGAGTGATCAGTTTATCTCCCACATGAATAGATGGGATCAAATAGCCATTTTTCTTGAGAATATGCGAGAAGCCCTTTCTGACTAGGTGTCCTCGCTCAGCGTACTTAATAGACCTTTCTCATAAGTCAAGGTCATTTCAACAAGGTTTTTTCTCCCAAGAGAATTTGACGATTAATGATATCATCCGAGCGTAATGACAGTCTTGTGAGTTTGTCAAGTGGTCGGAATTAATTTGATTTCTTTATGCAATCATTGCCTTCGCATTACCGATACACTTTTGATATTGTTTCTGATGACGTGCTGAAATTGATCTCATCTAGTATGCTTTCGCTACTAGAGTACTTGTTATAATGAATTCTATTTGATGTACAGTACCCATTTCAGAATATTCTTGAATGACAGGTTTCTCCAGTAAAACCACACAATTTCAAAGAATTCATGGGTCAACATTAAACCTTGCAATTTCAAAGAGTTCATGGGTTAACCTTAAACCATGCATTTTGAAGAGATTCTTGATTATCTTTAAACCTTGCAATTCACAAGGTTCGTGGGACCGCCTTAAACCACAAGGTTAGTGGGTCTGCCTTAAACCACACGGTTAGTGGGCTTGCCTTAAACCACATGGTTAGTGGGTCTGCCTTAAACCACAAGGTTAGTGGGACTGCCTTAAACCACAAGGTTAGTGGGACTACCTTAAACCACATGGTTAGTGGGCTTGCCTTAAACCACACGGTTAGTGGGTCTGCCTTAAACCACACGGTTAGTGGGACTACCTTAAACCACAAGGTTCGTGGGACTTCCTTAAACCACACTTTTCAAAGTATTCATAGGTACATTCCTAAGCCACGCTATTTACATTAAGCTCACTTCCATTTTCATTTTACTATTAAAAAAAAAAAAATTAGATGTCACCTTATCTTTGAAAGAAATCTCTTTGAGCTTCCTTCCAAAGAGGGGCACCTAAATTTCGACACCTAAATTTTTGCCCAAAAAAAAATGGGAACTTGTTTTTCCAAAAAATATTTCAAGTTAAATTCTTGCATATTATCTAGGCATTTAATATGGTGTTTTAAATGGAAGATGTTTTTACTTTAAAAAAAAAATTGAAAATATATATAAAAAAAAAAAAAATAAAATTAAAAAAAAAAAAAAGTTGGGGCCAATGATCTAAATGTGACTAGCCAAGCCCAGAGGTCAGATTGGAATTAAAATGGCAAATCGGGGCCAAATTGCAATTTCCAAAAGTTGAGGGACCAATTCGCAAATTTTGCAAAATTTTGCCCGAACCCTTAAATCATCATCTTGGTCACCAATTAAGTTGAAATTGAACTTGGGCCAACTCGAATCAATCAAATCGGGCGAAAAGGATCAAATTTGCATTGAAATGGTTATTTTCGGCTAAGAAAATGGCCAACTTTGAGGGACTTTCTTGCAATATTGAGTGAGTAAAATTGTGAAATCTAGCCAAGATCTTAAACTACTATACATGAGCTTGCTGATTGATCAAAAACCGCAGCCAAATTGATGGATTAAAGCACTCAAACGAGCTACCAAAACCTAGTCCACGAATTGGTCTCATTTCGGAGTTGCTGAGTAAGCAACTTGGTGGCCCCACCATATCCCACTCAGCCGCCCATCTAGCCTGATCTTTGCACGTGATTGAAGACCATAATGAGTAGTGCCAGTGGACGGAAATTGGCCAGGGATAAGCTGCTGAATGCACGGGAAAGTCGCAGCAAAATCCGCACACTCAACAGCTGCAAAATTTTAAAATTTTGGCTAAGTCAGAAAGTGGGTAGACTGCTCAGTTGGTGGGCTTGGCAGGAGGGCAAAAAGCGGATCACGTGATTGCCTAATGCAGTGGATAAGATCTATGAAGCAAGCTCTTTCAGGTGACGAGAGAGAGGAGACGAGAGCGAGAGGAGAGAGCTCGAGATCGTCCCCCAAATACACCTTCAGAAGCAACTCCAGAAAGCAAAACCCAAAAATTCCAGACCGACCTTGAGAGAGAAAAACGAAATTTTCACCCACCTGCGGCCAAAATTAGCGAAATCCTTCAACTAGAAAGTGAAACTTCACTCAAAGGGATTTCCATCCATAGGTCGCACGTCCCAAATGGAGTTCGGGAAGGTCTCCTAAAGCCCCTCGAAAACCACCCTCCTGGCGGGCCAAGAAATTCCGAAAATTTTTCTAAGTGTTGAGCCCGGTTGGTCACGAGTGAGGAAAAGCGAGTGTTTTTGAGAAACGTGTGAGACAAATGAGGAAAGCCATGAATTGCAGCCCAAACTAGTATACATATAGCTTGGGTTGATTTTAACTTGGCCAACAAAGGAGGTTTGGAAGTCTAATTTTGGAAGCCAACGAAAACCTTCGTTGTCACTTTTTCTTCTGCAGATCTCACTTTCAGTTTGAAGGAACCAACTTCTACGTGCTCCCAGAGGACAATTTCTTGGTTTTCTTGGCCAAGAGTCACTTGAAAGGGAAACTAGGAAGCAAGGTAAGCATCCTAGATGTATTTTTGTTTAATTTTGAACACGTTTTGATAACGAAAATCAAGAGGAAATCTAGCCCGGAAAACTGATTTCTAAGGCTGAAATTTTTCTAAGTATTTGAAACCTCTTCAAGAGCCATACATGTTTGACTTGCTACTCCCCTTTACATGTGTTTTCTATCTTCACGAGCTTGATTAATGTTATATGGGAGTACAAATGATACATAGGTCAGCTTGGTTTGGTCTTTAAATCCTCGTGTGAACTATGAGATCGTCAAAAACCAAGCCTATCCACATTAGTTCTTGGCTAGTCAGTGTAGAGTTTTGCATGTGGGCTTCTTGGAGAGTCCGTTTTGATGTGTCCGGTTGATCGTTTTCGGTGATGTTTGTTGCATGTGAGATTACATGTTACCTATTTTCATCCGAGTGGAGTAATATTTCATATAGATGTTGCATGTGATGGTTGTCGGGGCTCCAATCCGGGCATTTGACATGGCTGGTTGACTTGGTTCCATACCAGATTTGCAAAACGACTCCAACCCGCATATTGGAGGCCGTTTTCAGTTTGGTTCTTGCAAGTTCTAGGCTGTGATTTCTAGCTAAACCGGTTCTTTACATGTAATAGTATATCCTTGATACTTTTCTTTCACATGAGATTGCTTATAAGCCGAGATTGAAGACCACGAACATAGCCCGAAGAAGCCGTTTTGAGGTGTTTGATGCAAGCTAAGTGTTCGATGAAATGTTCAAATCGAGTTTCGATTTTGAAACGGTCGATTTGAGCTTGGTTCTTGTTATATTCATGTACTAGGCAGTCCCATATTAGTGTAAATTGGCATATATCGGTTTAGGGAATTTTTTTTTTTAATAAAAATTTAAAAAATGAAAAAAAAAAAATGAAAATTTCAAAAAATTGTAAAAATGATGGATGGTATCAAGTTATGATAGAAATGACATCTAGGAAATTTTCCCATTTTTAAAATGTCATTTTCTTAATTTAATGATATTTTGTTATTTTAGAACCATTTTTGTAAATAATCTATTTTGCGTAGATTAAAATCAATTAGAGTAACTTCATGCATTTAGAATAATTTCATGCATATTTAAATTCTCATTTTGCTCACGGGGTCCTGTCCCGGGGCGTGATAACAAGGCCATGTAATATTATTTGCCCAACTTGTATCGAGTTTTCATTTTTCGCATTTATTCTCAAGTTATTTCAATTTCTTGGATGTTTACTTACGCACCGCTTTTCATTAATTTGAGTGTAAATTTCTCTTCTAAATTATGTTAGGATTAGTCTAGACATTAAAAAAAAAAACTACAAAAACATTTGCATGAACACTTAGCGGTTTCTTAAAGATTATAATTGGTAATCAAGAATGTGTGGCCATTTAGATTAAAACCTTCCAAGTTAGTGGTACCGCAAGGGCGCTAATAGAAACATTGGCGTAAACAAGTCCCCTCGTTCCTAGAAATCTCTGGTTGCGTAGGAATCGAGACAACACTCCCGTGCCTCGATTGGTTTCTAGCCGACCCCAATAGGCTAGTGGCGACTCCTAGAAATATTTAGGTTGTTAAGAACAAAAAAAAAACAAAATCCAACGTCGCGCGAGGTATGGGCTTGGGAGAGCCCGCGCCTAATTTAAGGCCATTGGTCCGCCTCTTTAGGCAAATACCCCTAAACCCTTCTTCCTTTTTCCCCGGACGGAAAATACGAGGTCGTGACAAGTCTCTTACTTAATTCCCAAGGTGAATCTTTGGTAATCATTACCAAATATAGAAATATCTATCCAAAGTGGTGAGTCATCCTTCCCATTAAATGAGGATGTTCTAGAATTTTCTTCGCTTTCTCTTTTTCTTCCTCAAGAAGGTGATCTAGAAAATTCTATCGTCCAAGTTGATTTTGGGGCTAGGACAGGGATCATTAGGTACACCTTGAAAAATCAAATCACGTACACCCGAGGTTCGGCCATCACACCCCATATTCACCCAAACCGTTCCTTTGGACGGTTGGTTGGCTAATAGAATTGGTTGTCCTTTGATCGATTTGAGACAAATCCTAAGGCTACCCATGGCCTAACACTAAGCCAAGGCACTCATGGACCTTAGAATCAATGACGGAATAGCCAAGTCTATCCCTAGGCTCATTCCAGTCGGCACTCGATCCACCGATAGGATTCATGGCCGGTGCATTACCAATCCATGATCGAACATCACCAATTCAAGATTCTGTTCCGATCACTAAGAATTAAATAGGGAATGATGCTTTTTTGGTTGGAAGATGGTTACATTTGATCAATTCGGATCGTTCGTGTATTGGTGCATAGCCGGGCAGACTAAGGGTGAGCATAGTCCGGGTTGGGCCAGTCCACCCCCTAACCCTAGGACCAACCCGCACAATGCCGATCCTCAATTTTTGGGATCGAGGACCGACCCTATTGAGTTTGGGACCGAGGACTGGACCGACCCAATGGGTTCGATCCTGTTGTAGGGTTAACCCGGGACCAACCGATAATTTTTTATTTCATTTTTTGTACTCTTTAAAAAAAAAAAACAATTGAGAACTGGATTAATCCAATGGGTTTAGTCTGGTTTCAAGGTCAACCTGGGACCAACAAATAATTTTTTATTTCATTTTTTGTACTCCTTGAAAGGACAACCGGGAACCGTACCGACCCAATGGGTTCGATGATAAGTGAGGTCGACTAAGGAAGGCAAGCGGTGAGGGTCAAGTGGAGTGAGCGTCGAACAGAATGAGCATCAAATGTCAAGCGATGAGCAACAAGCCTAGCGAGCATCAAGTGGCGAGTGGCACAAGTGACCCAAAGCGAGCGAGGCGAGTGTCGAGTGGCAATTTTTCAATTTTGGCAAATTGAAGACTAAGAGGACAAATAAGATAGAAGAAAATGAATACTAGAGGAGGATCTTTATAAGGTACCTTTTTGGACACCGTGAGGACTCCTCATAAAAACATTTTCCTCATTCGTAAATTGTGACTATTGATGTCATAAAAGACATTAAAAATCTATGTTATTATAGAACAGTGTAAAATTACATGAACTTCTCACTAAAGAGGTGTTTAATGTTGTTGACGTCGTTTATTTTAAGATTTTCTCTATATAAAAAAATTATAAATAATATTTTATATATATATATATATATATATATATATATATATATAGTTAGGGTTAGTCCGAGTTGGACTGACCCGGAACTCTCAGGGCCGAGGACCGACCCGCACAGTGCTAGTCCAACCAAAGACCGATCTAGTCTCCCTGGGAACTGGACCAGGACCGGCAGGGTTGAGTCGGTCCAAGGTTGACCCTGGACTGATGCTCACCCCTAGGAATCACCCACGGTCGGAAACTGCAACTGGTCAGATCGACCCATGACCATCCACCAATCTAAAATCATCTCGTGACCAATTTTCATGATCAAAAAATCATCTTATGAGCTGGTGATCCTATCCTATCGGTATGGTCAGTAGAAAATTCAGGACCAACACCTCGACCGATTCGTGACTGGTCAGTCGGTCAATTTGTGATTGGTCGGTCGATCAGTCGGACCATGACCAATCCATGATTCTTTGCCAATCAAATTGCTCGATCCATGGCCAATGGCCCATGATCAATACCATGATTAATACTTTTAGAACCTTATGGCCTATCCTTACAAGATCGGAATCAAGGATGTTACAAGGGCGGTGGCGACGAGGGTCATGGAAGCCCTCGGTGATTTTTCTATTTTTTTAATTTTTTATATAATTTAGCTTTTTAATTTCATTTAATTAATATTTTTATTAAAAATAAATTCGAGGGTAAAACGACGTTATTTTGGGATAAGGATTGCTGAGTGTACATTACGGCAAGCCACATAGATGATTTTATTAATAAAATAACACCACGTTGGATCTCCGGCAAGTCTTTCCCCAATTTTAGCACTTATGTGTTCACCTGTACCAAGTTTTGGTACTTGGGGCGTACTTCTTCCCTACATTATCTCTTGCGGCCCCAACACTTGATTTAAAATTATTTCTCGCCTTTTTTTCTTCTTAGTTTTTTTTTTTTAAAAAATTTACTAAAGGAAAAACTTAGGAACATCCCTTATGAAGAACTTTTTCATCCTAATCGCTTTTTCCACGTCCATTTACATGTTAATGTATCATTCATGTTTGTTATGAACTTATTCTCCATTGAGCACTAATTATATATTGAAGTAAAGAAAGGTTAGTTTTATGTGGAAATTGTTCAATTTATATCCATAGATTATCATCATGATCGTTAATTTTTTACTTTGATTCTTGCTACAAATTTAGAAAAATTTACTTAAAAATTAATATTGTGGTTAATGCATGCATTATACGTAATTTACTCAAAGATTATCCTCTTACTTGTGCTTAAGTTTTTTTATTGAAAAATAGTTTCCTGGTACCAAAAAAAAAAAAAACAACTTATTAATATAATAATTAGTTAGCTATCTACATAGGGTGCTTTTAATCTCAACCGTAGTTGCTTGGTTCTTCAACTTTTTTGACACTGAGGACTCCAATACACTAGATTTGTCACTCCGAGTGTTAACCATCACTACAGGAATACTATTATTCAAAGCAACAGTGCGTCGATTGCAGCGAGGGGTGGCATCTGGGTTGATGCGTTCCAAAGGCACGCTTAAAGGATAGCTTTCCTTCTCTCAGAAATTTTATCAAACACCTAATCTGCATTCTTGGCTTTGCTTATTGTGGACATTGCATCAACAATGTTCTTAGCCCGAGGTGGATCCCAACACCAAATCGAGGATCGTTTACCAAGGAGGGGAGAAGAAGATGGAGGTTCACCCAAATTGATTCCCAACCTTCAAACGTGCAATTCTCCACTTAACTGATCTCAACTTTCATGGGAAAACTGTCATACTTGATCACAGGTATTCCACACGAGCAGGTATTCCATCCATTTGGTGAGTGCAAGCTGAACAATTGTTAACATGACACTATCACTCATTATTCACCCAGAAACTGGCATTCCTTTTAGATAAAGACATAGAAAGCTCTGACCTCTTGAGTGATTAGTAATCAAGGGATCTCAATTCCAACATAATTCAAGAAAGTTGCAATAGATAAATTCGTCTTATTAATAGCATTCTTCAAAATAGAGACAATCGAAGAACTTGCATCTGCAAATTCATCTAAAGTTCCCACCTTTCTTCTTCCGTTGAAATTTTTAATGCCCTATTTGAAGTACTCTAGGGAAACACAGCAAGATGGCAAAGAAATATCACTTTCTTGACCCAATGAAAAGAAATTATACTGAAATTGAAAGAAACCAAGAGGGAATTGAGCAAGGCAAAGAGATCATGACTGAAGACGATGAATTTTGGAAGATTTTATGTATTCTATCTTCAATAATTGCTTATGTACAATGTTTCTAGTAGATATAGTACAAGATGTACATAATAAATGGAAATAAAGAATTCTATGAATCAATCTAAATCTCAATCTAATCCTTAATTGATTTGTACACAATTGTGATCCGATCAAATCCCTTGTCAAATATCACAAGCTTTCACGAGCATATCTTCCAACACTCCCCCTCAAGCTAGTGGCTTGTAGATGTCCAAGATGCCTAGCTTGCTCAATAGATATGCGTGCGGCCTTTGACACAAAGGTTTGGTCAAAATGTCAATAGGCTGTTCTGTCGTCCCAATTCCTCTTGTCTCAATTACTCCTTAATGAATTTTTTTTTCTCGTGTTAAATGACAATCCACTTATATATGTTTGGTTCTCTTGTGCACTATAAGATTTGCTGCAAGTTTGAGAGCCGCATCATTGTCACAGAATAGCTTTGTTGCCCCTTGCACTTGTACTCCGAGATTTTTAAGTAGGGCTTATATCCACACTATTTGACAAGTGGTTTTTTCCATAGCTCGATACTCCGCTTCAGTTGAAGATAAAGACACAGTTGGTTGTTTCTTGGTCTTCCATGAAAGTAGTGACTCTCCCAATTTAATGCAATATCCAGTGATCAATCTTCGACTCATGGGACAAGTTGCATAATCCGCATCACAATATGCAGTCATCTCCATGTTGCATTTCCTAGACTGGAGTATCCCGAGTCCTGGGCACTTCTTTAAATATTTGATGACTTTCAAGGCAGCATTCAAATGAGATTGCTTTGGATTGTGCATGAACTAGCTAAGTGTTTGTACTACATAAAAGATATCGAGCCTAGTCATAGTCAGATATATAAGCTTTCTAATGAGCTTTTGATAGCTTGATGGATCTCTAAGTGTAGGATCATCATTTTGAGACATCCCCTCATCATAATCTGTCGTAGTCAACTTAGTGTTCTACTTGATGGGAACAACAATCGGTTTGCATCCTGATAGACCTATTTATGATATAATTTCCAATATAAACTTCCGTTGACTTAGAGAAATCCCTTGGTCAAATCGAGCAATTTCAATTTCAAGGAAATATTTAGGTGCCCCTAGGTCCTCAATGTGAAAAGTGGCATGCAAATATTCCTTGAAGCTTTATATGGCAGCTTTATCATTTCCCATAATGAGAATGTTGTCGACATATATCATAAAAAAAAAAAAAAAAAGATAACGTACCTTTAGTCCATGTGAATAGAGCATAGTCATGTTTGGACTGTTTGACGCATGTTGTTGCGAGAGCATTCGCAAATTTGGCGTACCACTACCTAGATGCTTGTTTCAAACCATAAAGGGATTTATGGAGACGACCTACTCTATTCTCCCCCTATCTCCGTAAACCTTGAGGAATATCCATATAGATTTCTTCATCTAAATCACGGTCAAGAAAGGCATTGTGCATGTCCATTTGATGTAGCAACCAGTCATGAATAGTTGCAATGGTCAAGAAAGAACGGACTATGACGTCTTTGGCTCTAGGAGAGAACGTCTCATGATAGTCGAAACCTTCTTGCTGAATGAAGCCCTTAGCCACCAATTGTGCCTTGTATCGTTCAATGGAGCCATCAGCATGATATTTAATTTTGTAGACCCATTTGCAGTCAATTGGTTTCCAATTAGGAGGCAGCGAGAGTGTCACACCCCGATCCTCCGAGCGTGTGCCCACCCCTCTATGGTTGATTAGATAGCGATGTCCCAAGACGTATCGCCAACCCATTCATTTTAATGCACATGCGGAAGCAAATAATTAATCCCCAGACAACAACAATATGGGATAGAAAAGTAGGGTCATAATTTTTCAAACTAGAAACCACGATACACTTATATACATATATATACAACAAACCAAGTCATAATATACAATACTAGCCGATCTATTTATAACGTCTACAAAACAGGGGAGTTTCATAAAACTGCGGGTCCTCATCCTCATCTTCATCCTCATCCTCATCCCAATTGGAATACACCGAGGACTCTGGTTTTGACAAGTCTGCGTCTACGTCTACCACTGAACCTTCTAGAGGATCTACCGTGCCTTTCCCAAAAGCAACCTCCAGGACATAAAAAGGAACCTCAAACTCCGGTATGGGCCCTTCTCTTTAGCCATTCCACTCTTGGCGATACCATGATCTGTATTGATGTGGCACCTTTTTGGGGAGACCCGCATCGACTCAGACTATGGATTTCACCAACTCATATACCCATCCCCTTGGGTCTCCTAGCACTTTTGCTCTATCACCTTCTTTGGCTGACCAAAATGCTCAGGAGGAGCTGCCATCTAAGGACCTGAAATGTTATCCTACAACGGGGTGAGACAATGTCTCAGCGAGTTCACCCCCTAAGACCTGACTAGGAAGAAAATACGTCTCATGGGCTGCCTAAGCACAAACACGAGTCAGAGAACTTACCTTAGTCTCCATTCCTTCCTGCAAGTCAGTACAATTTGCATATTCAATCAATCATTTCAACACCTCCAACATCAAATCAAATCAAATCATCAATCAATCAACTTAGTCGATTCCATGTCATCAAGACCATCTCTCAGTCAATCCATTGAATACTATCTATAAAGTCTGATTACATCAAGGACGGCTCACCCTAAGCTAAAAATAGATAGTATAGCTCGCCCAAAGCTGATAATAGAGTAGACTGCTCTCCCAAAGCTGATATATCAAAGCCCGTAGGCTGATATAGTATACTCAAGATGCTCACTAGAAGCTAACAAGGTATGCTGCTCACTAGAAGCTAACAAGGTATGCTGCTCACCCTAAGCTAACATATCAAGGCTCGTGGGCAGATATAGCATACCGGTATACTGCTCTCCCAAAACTAACATATCAAACCTGTAGGCTGATATAATATACCCATGATGTTCACCCTAAGCTAATGAAGTATACTTCTCTCCCAAAGCTAATATATAAAAACCTGTAGGTTGATATAGTATACTTATTCTCACCAACTGAGAATGTCACCATTTTTACCATTCTTGATCAAAATAATTGTGTGTGTCTACACGGTCGGCCTTAACCAAAATACAATATTTTCTTTTCCATAAATCCCACCATTTAATATGGTCCACCAAATATTTTTGGCGCTGTTAACCGACACCCGATTATTTTCTAATTAAAGGGATAAATACCCCAAAATCACAATTCACACTCAATTTGCACAAAATAGCAGTCAATTAAATAAATCAATCACACTATTACATTCAGCACGAAATTCCGATTATTGGCTATTTTGGTCTAATTTCCAGAAAATAATTAATTAATTCAATAATTATGGAAATTAATTAATAAATGCCAAAAATTGCAACTTAGGCCGGAAAAGCCTAAATAAATACTGAAACGGGCCCAAAAATTTTCGAGACTTGTTAATTAAATACTACAGCTTATCTACTTGCTAATTGCACTATTATATCCACCTAACATGTTAAATTGGTTAATTAAATTGCTAATCCAATCTAACTAAACATCTAAACCATACTTAGTCTAAACTAATCAACCTTTAAGAGTCATTAACTTACTAAGCAGAGATTAGTGAGTTAAAGTCACTTGACTAACAATCCGCTCGGACCACAACGACGGGGACACAAAGAGGATCAACAAACTCCAAAGCGGGTGCGCCTTTTGAGGTCTGGAAAGGCACAAAAACGGGCCAAACAAGGTGCTAGTGAGACCCACTTTGTTCGATTCTAGTCTTGGGCAGAACAAGGCTGCTCCGAACTAGGCTCAAGCTAAAATCGACCAAGGAGGAGGCGGATGGCTTGGCGAGGGCGAGCGATGGTCGGACGGCAGCTCACGGTGGCTCAGGTGGTGAAAGCAGCTTGCGAGGATTGGAATGGCCTAAGGGACGAGCTGGACGCGGGAGCAAGGGCGGACAACAGCCGAGGATGGGCAGCTCATGGGCGGCAGTGACGGCGAAGCGGCTGGACTCCGATGGGCGGACAGATAGCTCGACGGAGGAGGGGGCTGGTCTGCTGTTTCTCTGGGTTTGCTGGAGCTTCACACAGCTGGAAAATGGAGGGAGGGGGACTCAACAATGAGAGGGAAAGAGGAAGAGGACCGGCTGAGCAAGGAGGGGGCCACCATGGTCACTCTCTCATCTCTTTGTCCCCTTGGTGTGTCCCACCAAGCCAGCTAGGTTCCTCAACTGATTTTTCAGCCACACTTCTTCCTTTAGAAGCCTTGGAAGGGTCCAAATGTTGGGTCCATGGGGGAGCTACGAATTTTGAAGGTTTTCCCTCAAAATTGGACTTCAATTCCTCCTTGAATCAACTCAAATCGGTTCCCATAAATCCCATCAACGTATCCTCGATTAAATTGGCATTTTTCCTTGCCAATAAAACCTACTTGCATCCCAATTTCGCAATTAAAAATGGTCATCTAAATTTTCCGGTCAAAAACGACCCTATCTCGACTTTTTCCGCCAAAATCTCAGTTTGCAGAAAAATTTTCAGAGACTAAGTCGACATTCCTAAAATGATTAGTGATATGAGAGAACTTTTAATTTCTGAAATCAAATTCAAATTCGCGGTTAATTTCAATCTGGCGCAATTTTAGCGTGACCTAGGCTATCGGGTAGCTTTCAGAAATTTTTATTGCAAATGACCCGTGGTCGATTTTCTTCGGCCACAATGAACCTCTTCGATACATTAGCGACTCTCGATTGTCTTGAAAATCTCGAGGTTTCAAATACGAACACAGGATACCAAAACGACAGAAAAATCAATCTAGTGCTGATCGACGAGAATTTTTCAATTTGGTGGAATCACCTACATTTAACCACACATCTCAGTCGAACCGACCTATCTTTGATTTCTAATTGATCTTTACTATGCCAAAATTATATTTGCAGATGAGCACAGTCGAGTAGTTGATTTCTAGTCAAATTCTCAAATCTAATGCGTTAAAATTCCTTACTGACTTCCCCAAATAGTCTAGTTATCTCAAGAGTGATTGGCTCTGAAAATAGCACTATAGGCACATCGATGAAAGGCCTAATTTATTCAATGGAAAATAGAATTGAAAATTCAAGTTGTCATAGAGATGAGATCCCATGATTGATTATCAATCAATGCCTGTAATTCTGCTTCCATAGCCTCTTGCCATCGTGGATCAGTGGATGCTTCATCATAGCTAGATGGTTCCTTGTCTTCTGATATGTGACTAATGCAACATCTATGTTCTAGTGAGAGTTTATGAAAAGAAACATAAGATGAGATTGGGTGTTGAATACCTAGTGAATTGAGAGTGGCACAAACATAATCCTTTGTCCAGGTTGGGGGTTGTGTAATCTGACCGGAACGTCGTGAAAGATCAGCCTTTGGAGGAGAAGGCATTATCTCACTAGAGGGTGTTAGTGAGATATCCTGAACTTCTTCATCAGTAGAAGGGTCTTCTAACAAGTTTCCCACGATATTCTCTGAGCTCGAGTTCTCATCCGAAATAGGCATTGTTGCTAGAATAGTCGTAGGGACAGAAGGAACATTTGCCGATGGTGCTAATGGTAAGTAATTAGGATCCTGAGATAATTCTTCTTTAGATAAGAAATTGCCGAATCTTCATGTGGAGATGTCTTTTCACTAAATGAAAAGATGTTCCATGAATGACAACATCCCTATTTATCAAGAATTCCTTTGTAGACAGCTCAAGAACCCGATACCCTTTTTGTAGGTTGGGATATCCCATGAACATGCACCGTCGAGCGCAGGGACTCATCTTGTCCCGAGGACCCACTGTTGTGACATAACATAAACACCCGAAAACCTTAGACGATTCAGCTTTGGTTTCATCCCAAATAGTAGTTCAAAAGGAGTTCGCCCATTAAGTATCCGAGTGGGCATGCGGTTGATTAGATAAGCTGCCGTGATAACACATTCTCCCCAATAATTTTCTGGAACTGATGCTTGGAATTTCAGCGCACGTGCGACTTCCAAAAGGTGGCAATGTTTGTGCTCGACTACCCCATTATGTTGTGGCGTATAAACACATGAGCTTTCATGTTGGATGCCATGAGATGAAAAGAGCGAGGAGCAATCATGGTTGAAGAACTCTCCAATTATCGACGAATCCACTTAATGGATTTTCCAAATGGATTCTTGGATAGTGCAATAAATGTTTTTAAATGGGAGAAAACTTGACTTTTAGACTGCATCAAAAAATTCCATGTTGCATGAGAATAATTGTCTACAATTGTAAGGAAGTAACGAGACCTATCATGATTTATCGTATGGTAAAGTCCCTAAACATCCACATGGATTAACGAAAGAATATCACTAGCACAAGTACTACCAGATGGAAAGGGGGTACGTTACTATTTTGCAAGAGGACATATGGGATATTGAGGATAAGGAAAGGAGGCATCGTGACCCATTCTCAAATGCATAATCAAATTCTTATCATTGGTAGTCAAGTTACATAATGATGGCTTATTTAAGGAAATGAAGGATAAGTCGAAATTACTTGGAAAATTTGTCCAAAAAAATAGTCCTTCAGAAAGACTACCCAAACCCATCAGTTTGCCAATCAAAAGGGCCTGAAAGAAACAAGTATCAACATCGAAGAATACCCAACATGAATTTTCTTTGCAAACTCTCGACACAGAAATGAGATTAAATTGGAACTCTAGGACATAAATGACATTTTGAAGAGTAATCTATGGACTGAGATTGATTGTTCCTGTTACAATGACATGAGTGATATTTCCATTGGGTAATTGCACAGAAACAAGAAAATTCAAGCCTTTATTTATAATTGTAAAAAATCCTTTGTCACGGATAATATGGTTGCTTGCTCCCGAGTCAATTATCCATGCCTTTCTTGAAATGGAATTAACCAAGCAATGTGTGGTACCTGAAAAGCTTCCTCCTTTGTTGGAAGTATCCAATTTTTGCAATGCTTACATCAGCTATTGGTATTGTCCATATGTAATGGGTTGGTCAATACTTTGGCCAGTGGATCCAATGACTTAGTAAGTTGCCGAAAATTCTTTCATTTTCCCTTTTTCTCCAAGTTTTCGATGTAATTTCCAATAGTTGTCAATTGTATGGTTAGGTCATTTGCAATATTCATAAAATAATTTACCATTTCCTTTTAAATTCTGCCCAAAATTTCTTGATGACGTAGCAAAAATCTGACCGTCCATTCCCTTAATCGTGGATTCTTGTCCACTGTCCAATCCATTCATAAAATTGAACCCTTGTGAGCTATCCGATCCATACATGCGATCCGGGCCACTCGTTCCTTCTCTTTTAAGGGCCCACGCATCTCCTCCGCCAAACCCTAGCGTGCCTCTCCTTTCCCTTTCTCGATTTAGGGTTTTGTTGGCTCCCTCTCGCCGTTCACCGCGAGCTACAAGAGCGATGCTTTCGCCGCTCTTTGTGTGTTCTGACGACACGAGCCACTGGCTTTCCTCCTGAACGGGCAGCTGAAAGATCCGGTCGATTGGTGGTACTGGGTCCATGGCCAGAATCTATGAACGAAAGGTAAGGTAAGATTCGTTCAAAATCAAAAGGAAACGTGTGGCTTTCTCCCTTTATTTGATAGATATGTACTGTTAAAGCGTTGATTCTGGTCCATCGAGTTTTTCTTCGGCCGCTTCAAGGTCGTTCCACAGTAATGATAGCTTGTTGAAGCAAGCTGTGACCGTCATGTTCCTCTGCTTGAGCTCGCTGAGTTCTTGCATGAGGGAAAAAATCTTCGCTTGATCCAGTTTACCATACATTTCTTTGATATTTTCCCACATGTTTTGTGCGTCCTTTGTCGGTGGAAGTTCGACTGCGAATTCTGAAGATATGCAATTCTCGATCTAGGTATGGATGAGTTCATTGCACTTCCTCCAGTGTCAAGCTAGGCATTCATCGAGGGGAATCAGGATGGTTCCGTCGAGAAACCCATCTTTATCCTTCATCACAAGAGCTCGCCGAAACTCCTAACCACCTAGAGTAGTTCTCTAGCCCAATCAATGGTTGGCTGATTAGCCGCAATTCTGGTCCATCGGCGGTAGACACGAACAAGGGTCATCGGGTTTTGGTCGGCCGGTGACAAGCGCGACTAGATACGGCAGAAACCTAGGTGAAAATCCTGGTTAGGGATTCATTCCCGTGCCCAAATTGTTTGACCTGCATTAAAAAAAGCCAGGTATGGATTCGGTCCAATACCTGGTTCATCCAATCTAGTTGCCTACCCCGTATTTACTGGATCCGACCTGATGGTTTATGCTTGCCCCATTTATAGTTGGTGGGTTGCCATCGGGTTGGATGGAAAACTTGTTGGCCCTGAATCCCTGACGATGATGCACTTGGGCTCGGCCCAAACAACCATGGATTGGGCTGCATCTGAAATGGCAACCACTTGCAAGGATGGCCTATCATGGGCTAGCCCACAATGGGCTAGCCCGAGATGGGTTGCCCCAGATTTATCTGAGCTAAAAGGGTTTGAATATCTTGGGCCTGAGTAATTTGTTCTTGGGGTCTGGTGACATCAACAGCAGAAGGCGAATCCTGGTTTGTTGTGTTCGCTTCTTGTGGATGCTCGCCAGAAACTGAAGGTAAATTCTAGGTCATGGTGGTGATGAAAAAAAAAATTCGAAACTTGATTCCTTTACTAAAGAGTTGACTCTACTTTGTAGGATTGAAGATCCTTAGTAGCAATTAAAAATAAAAAAAATAAATAAAAAGGAACGGAAGCGAAATCAAGAGCTTCAACGCTCTAATACCATGAAAGAAACCAAAAGGGAATTGAGCAAGGTGAAGAGATCGTGAATGAAGACGATGAATTTTGGAAGATTTTCTATATTCTATCTTCAATAATTTCTAATGTACAGTGTTCAGTAGATATAGTACAAGATGTACATAATAAATGGAAATAAAGAATTCTGTGAATCAATCTAAATCTCAATATAATCCTTAATTGATTTGTACACAATCGTGATCCGATTGAATCCCTTGTCAAATATCACAAGCTATCACGAGCATATCTTCCAACAGAAATCTCGTAGGCTACATTAAATGGTGGCCATAAATTCTACACCAAATGCGTCTGAATTACTCGTCATCAACATGTGTCAAACGAAACAGTGCTTTACCCCTAGATGTTCAGTCAACTGAGCTTGGTCTTACTTCACCATCCAGAAACGAAAGAGGACTTCCATCTCCAAGTTGAACTCAGATGTAGCTCACCTCTTTCGATTCTTTCGTTTCCTTGGGTCACTGGCCATCGGCTGGGAGTTTGGATTTAATGCTGATATTTTAGCAGCAAATCCAATAAATCTAAGTGTAGTCCTTGGTGTATTGATCTTTTTTGGAAAGGGAGTGTGTGCGAGTCACTAAGGACACTACGTGGATGTTAATCTCTTTCGATCAATGAACCACCTCTTTTCTCGACACTTTCTTGAACGCTTCGTATTTGAAATGCAGCTGTTATTATATACCTGAAAGAAGTCTCAGTCCTTGCATGCATGGTGCAGCTTCTCGAGCTCTGGTTTCGCGCGGTCCTCCGAAACCAACCTCCCCAAGTCGATCACGGGGACTGGAGGCAAGCCGGAACAAGCGTCCGCGATCACCATGGAAGGCTCTTAATCGTCGCGGATGTATCTCTTCAGGACTGGTCGGATTCTCCTTCAGTACGTCCTGAACACATGGAACGAGGAGCGAACTCTCTGTTATGTTAACCTGTCTCCTCATTGATAACAATCTGGAGGATGAAAAATCACTGAGACTGACAATGTGTTTGCTCCAAATGATGAGCAAAGTTTGCTAACGAGGGAGGAGAGTAAGGTGACCCAGTTGTGTTTCGGCTAGAGAGATGCGCCATTCCTTTAGCTTGGAGGCCTATATATAGATGAATTTTGTGGACGAGTCTGTTCATGCTAGAATTGTCCAACGAGTGCAATGTTCCTTTAGAAATGTTCTTTCACCTAACGAATTATTGGTAAATAAATATGTAACTTCCCAGATTTGACACATACTTTTATATACTGTATTTTACTATCATTCATTTTTTTTCAAAATTGGCTGCGAAAGGTCTCTCACTTTTTCAAAGCACATTTGACCACCACAATGTTGAACATTATGTGTAAGTTCAACGTCTCCTACTTTCTTAGCAACCTAGAATGGGGCCCAATTTATTGGAGCATCAGGGATTTCTAGCTCAAGAATTGAAAATCGTTCATGTGAATTTCTTTAATTATGTGCAAATTGCTTTAGATCAAGACAGATAATTACGGGTGTTCATCGTGTTTTAAAAATTAGTGGAATAGTGACTTGCATTCAGTTGATTTCTTCTGTAGGTGACAAGAGTTAATTGAGAACGATAGGCTTCGATAAAATAATAAAGGATAAGAGAATCAAAGACTTTTTTTGTTTTTAATATAGGGTGGATATCAAACTCAAAAGTTCACCTTACAGTCAGAATTAGATGGCGATTATTTGAAACACAGAAATTGTGGTGATTAATATAATTCATACGTTAAAGTGAACTTTGTCCTTCAGAAACATTGCTCTAGGTTATAGGTAGGGGTGAGCATTGTCCGAATTGGGTCGATCCAACACCTAACCTAGAGACCAACTTGCATAATGTTAATCCTCAATTTTGGGACCGAGAACCGACCCTGTTAAGCCTAGGACCTAGGACACCGACCCTATGGGTGCAGTCCGATTCCAAGATCAACCTAGGACCAACCATTTATTTTTTTAGTTTCCTTTTTTATATTCCTTAAAAGGACAAACATACTATTTCAAATTATATATTCATCAATAATGTGACATTGAGCAACCAAATTGTGAATCCCAATATATATTAAACATAAATATAAAATAAGGTAATAACATAAATTTATACTTGCTAAAAGCAACAAATCATAAAAACGAACATTCGAGGTGAGAGAATAGAGGTGAGGAGCGAGGTGAGTGAAGAGAGGCCAATGACAAGGCAAGTGAGGCAAGCAAAGAAAGGCGAGTCATGAGCAACGCAAGCAAGGCCAAGGTGGGCAAGCAAGGCCGAGATGAGTGAAGAGGGTTTCTATTTTTTTTTGTCAAATTCGGTTTGGGTTTCTACTTTCTAATTTACATAATAAATTGAACTGTAAAGAGAATAGAGGAGAAGGTGCTAGAATTTAAAGTAAACAAAAGCATAAATAAATAGATATAATATATTGTGTGCAAGGTTAATTCGGGTTGGACTAACTCTAAACTTCCAGGATTGAGAATCAACCCACACAGTGCACGATCCAAAGTCCTAGGACTAAGGACCAACCTAGTTCCCTTGGAGACCGGATTAGGACCGACAAGGTTGGGACAGTTTAGGGGCGGTCTAGGGTCAACCCTAGAACCGATGCTCAACCCTAGTGACGGGTTGTCTGACTATCTATGTTGGCCCCTAGTGATGGGTTGACTGACTATCTTCGTTGGCATCCCTTATAGACTATGTAGCAAACAAACAATTTGTCAGCTGTTAAAAAGCATTCCTCTTTTTTTGGTTTTTATAAGTTATGGTTAAAAGAAAGTCAACAAAAAATAAATTAACATTTAGGAAAGGTTTTTTTTTTTTTTTGGTCAGAAAGATAACTAGCATTACTTAGCCGTAAACTTACAACCCGCACATAACGCATCGTTTAAGAGGAGTGTAGAGAAAACAGGGGGAGGGGAACAAGCCCACTGTAATGGCAAAGTCCCACGGTAATGGGCCCGTGCAGCCCAATCAGCTGGTGCGTTTGCCTCCCGACGGCAAAACCTAACGTGCAAGCAAGTGAAACAGGGGAGGAGAGCAGCCGTTTCTGCCAGTAGCGAGCGGCCTTCCCATGGCGTCGTCCGCCGATCAACTATCGCTTGAACCACCTGAAGACAATCGGTTTCTATGATGAGGGGATCAGCAGCCTTTCCGATCTGCAGAAGGTGCCGCAACGCAACATTAAGGGCTTGGATTTCAATCTGTAAGGCAGAGGCAGCTACAGCTTCGCAAGTAAATCCTTCTTGCAAAATCCCGTAATGGTCTCGACAGATGTATGCGGTTGAGCCAAAGTGAGAACCGGTTTTGAAAGCTCCATCTATGTTGATCTGCAAGACACCTGGATTAAGGGGCCTCCACGAAGAGCCTGGGTCTGATGGAGAGGAGGTCACGCCTGGGGGTGTAGATGTCAGCTGCTGCATTAAAGTAGAGTTCGCACTAGCTTATTCGACAACAAAAAAGGGATCCGGCTTTTGTCAGTTGAAAATGCAGCGATTGCATTCCTTCCATAGCTGCCAGAGGATCGTAGCAATGGCGTCCATACCAGGTGAGTGATTTTTTTCGGCAAATCGTTCCACAAGCCAAGATTCAATGCGTGTGATATGGGTAGGTAGGATGGATATATTAACCCGAGGATGACACCAGATCTGCGAAGTCCACGGACATAGAAAGAACAGATGTTCCATCGTTTCAGGGGTATGGGCGTTACAAATATTACAATCTGGATCTGCACTTATATGTCTGCGAAATATAGTGGCTTTAGTGGGAAGAGCATGCTGGCAAAGTGACCATAGGAAGAACCTGATTTTAGGTGCGACTTTAAGTTTCCATATGCTCTTCCATAGTGTGTTCGGTATTAGGAAAGACGACGATGCTCGGTTCTCATTGTTTGGGGGTGCAACTTGCTTGAGTGCTTGATATCCACTCTTCACAGAATATTGTCCATTAGTAGTTGATGTCCAGATGAGCTGGTCCGCAGCATAACTCGGTCTTACCGAAATACTAAGAATTTCTTTAATGGTGTCTGCATCAAACGATTCTTTGCGAAGCATCTCATTCCACCTATTTTGTTACGTATGATAAGGTCTCGCCACCATTTTGGGTTCGTCTCTGCCCATGGACCCTCCTATAATTCCTTTAGGCAACCAACAATTCTCACGAATGTTAATCTGTGATCCGTCCCCTACTGACCACCGAAGCTTTGGTGAAAGTGAATTGCGGCCTATAAGTAAACTCTGCCAGCCCCATGATGGGCGTGCACCTTTAGTGGCATGTAGAAAATCATGTGAGTGATAATAGAGACCTTTACATACTTGACTTCATAAAGAGGAAGGATGTTGAATGAGTCTCCATGCTTGTTTGGCCAGTAAAGCTCTATTGAAAGTAATCAAGTCCCTAAAACCAAGACCCCCGTGTGCCTTTCTTTCCTTCAATAAATCCCAGCTTTTCCAATAAATACCTCTCTTGTTAGTATCATGTTGCCACCAAAAGCGAGCAATTTTTTGTTCAATAGATCGACATAAAGACATAGGAATCATAAATACTGACATGGCATATTGTGGGATGGCCTGAACAACACTTTTAATTAGGACCTCTTTTCCTGCTTTTGATATCAGTTTCTCTTTCCAGCCGTCGAGTTTTGAACTAACTCTCCCTAAAATCCACGCGAACATATCTCGCTTAGATCTACCCCAGTCTGAGGGGATCCCAAGGTACTTGCCAGTTTTGTGAAGCACAGGAACCCTAAATTGTTGTGCCAGATTCTCCTGTAGACGTCGAGGACAGTGTTTACTAAAAAACATGCCTGATTTATTTCTATTTATGGCTTGACCAGTAGCAACACAGTATTGATTCAGGATGTTTGATAGGTTCTAACACTCAAGTATTGTCCCGTCTAAGAAAAACATAGCGTCATCTGCAAAGAATAAATGAGAGAGAGTGGGACACCACCTGTTTAATTTCAGTCCTTTGAGTTGGCCCATATCAACTGCTTGGTGTATGAGAGTGGAGAGTAAGTTCGCCAGTATAATGAAGAGATAAGGAGAGAGGGGATCGCCTTGTCGTATGCCTCGAGTGGGTTGGAAGTAGTTGAGTTGTTCCCCATTGAATTTGACACTAAGTGTGATAGTCGTGATGCATTGCATGACCCACATCACCCAATGAGAATGAAGCCCGAGTCTAAGGAGGTAGTCGCGTAGGAAATCCCACTCGACTCGGTCATATGCCTTTTGCATATCGATCTTTAGAATGGCTAGAAAACGTCGTTTGCTGTTTCGGGTTCTAAGGTAATGCAACACTTCCTGGATGATGAAAATGTTGTCTTGGATTTGACGGCCTCCCACGAAGGCACCATGTTCTGGGGATATTAGGGAGGGAAGGAAAGGTTTGAGTCTATTGGCGAGAATCTTAGATATGATTTTGTATGCATAGTTGCAGAGGCTAATAGGCCGAAATTGGTCAAGGCGTTCGGGGTGAGGGACCTTGGGGATAAGGGTGAGAATGGTTCTGTTGAGGGCTGAGGGCATCACTCCAGTATGGAAAAATTTCTAAATAGAAAGAAACAGATCCTTATGTATTATATCCCAGTGTGATTGATAGAAAATACCATTAAAACCGTCTGGGCCAGGGGCTTTATTTTTGCCCAACTGAAAAGTGGCTTGATGGACCTCCTCTAGGGTAAGCTCTGCCGTTAATAAAGTATTAATGTCGTCTGTAACAATTCGTGAACACTGGTGCAGAAGTGGGCCATACTCCCGGTGGCCTGCTGTCCTATCTGACGAAAAGAAAGCCGTAGTCATTGTCTGAAGAGTTGTAACATCACTCACCCAGTTTTGATGTTCGTCCTGTAAAAAGCTTATCCTGTTGCGCTGTCGACGCTGAACAGTGGTGGCGTGAAAGAACTTGGTATTTTTATCACCCCACTGTAGCCATTGTAGTCTAGATCTCATTGCCCAATACTGTTCCTCTTGCTGCCATGCTAGTTGTAGTTCTGCTTTTAATTTGGTGGCTAAAGTGCTGTCATATGCATTGTGGGTGTCGTTGGTTAGGGTCTGGAGTTGTTGTTGTATAGCTGAAATACCTGATCGTGCATTAGAAAACTGATGGCGACTCCATCTTTGTAGTGCGATGCTGACTATTCTGAGTTGTTGTGGCAGCTCGTGGCCTTTGCGCATAGTGGCTGTCCAGGCGGATGCGACAGTGTTGGTACACTCCGGGTATTGTACCCAAAATGCTTCAAAAACAAAAGGTTGATTTCTGCGTTTCTGTTTAGTTTCGGTAAAGAGTAACAGAGGGCCATGGTCGGAACCAACAGTCGGGAAGGCAAAAATCTCAGCTGCCGGGAAAGTGAGGCGCCACTCTGAAGTGCAGAAAGCCCTGTCCAGCCGTTCTTTGACCAATTCGCCACCCTGGCGATGATTCGTCCAGGTAAAATTACAACCTTTGCTCTCCAGTTCCATTAAAGAACAGTCATGAACCATCTCTCTGAAGGAGTACATACGTTGTGAATCAGCTGACCGTTTACCCACATTTTGGGAGGGTAACATTTAGGAAAGGTTACCCTCCCAAATTTTGTAATTATTCAAGAAAAAAATTTGGTCGGCTGGTCGGTTGGTTAAAAGTGACTTCTAAATAGAGCATACACTAGAGTTTTTTTTGTCGAGCATACATTAAAGGTTAGATAGCCATGTCCTTACTGAATGTGAAATTATGGCAATCTCTCTAAAGAGATTTTATGGCTGAACATAGACCGTTGACCCAATTTTCTTTGATGAGCTAACCTATTCATGTCTATACGTGGTTTTTAACACTTTCTAAATTCAATTGATTCTTCCCAAGAAAGTTTATTTCTATGAATTCAATTCGGCCTTTGTTTCTATTGCCTAACTCTCTAAAGTATCAACTTTAGCTCGTTTTTTCTCTCATTTAAATGCACCAATTTAAACTCGAGTCACTTATATAATCTAAACTTGTTTTTTGGCTCATGAAGAGCACTAACTTTGGGTTGGTATTAAAATTTGGCTTCCATTCAGGTTGTCCAATGATCCCATGACACGTCAAGAGTTTAACGGTATCATTAGACAAAACTTGACAAATGATAAATCTAGGTGCCGACTGAAAGTTGATACTTTTTTATAATCCAAAAAATGTTCAGGTCGGAATTTGGACTAAAACTAAAGTTTATTAAGAGAATCGGGCTTGTTTTTATACAAAAGTTATAGTAAAAAGATTTGATTATTAATTAAGTAAATAACAACTACCCTCCTCATTTTTCAATTCGTTACCGATTTTTTTTCTTTGGTCTGGAATTCATTACCACTTTCCCTCCTCCCTCATTCAGAATTCCATTCCCCATCCTAAGACAAGCTCCGATGATTAAAAGTAACAAATTACCCTCCTTTGGAATATATAAATATATATATGTATGTATGTACACACCAAGCAAATCCGTACTCTGAAATTGCAACAAACCCTAGCCCCCAAATGCAAAACCCCTAAAGCCCCTGGCATCAACAAACTTTAACCCATCCACCTACCATCACAAGCTGTTGTGGGAGGCCGCCACCTCGCCATTGCCGTCACAAGCACCGGTTGTTGTGACGCGTGCACAACCTCAATCCAAAGTCACCGGGCTCGTGCAACCTTTTATCAAGGATGTACAAGCCATGGATGGTCCGACGTAGATTGAAAACTGAGAGATACATGAAATAGACATACAATTATATATGTAACATGAAAACTGAGAATGCAAATTTGTATTTTAAAAAATAGAGGATTCCAAGTGATCTTAGTATATATAGTGAGGAGCATAATTGATATTTTCCTTATAAATATATTGACCTAATTCCCTTAAAAAGTACCGACTTTTGGTTGGATCCATAATTTTGGCTCGAACTTTTTTCTACATCTCACAGAGTACCAACATTAGATTGAGTTTCAATTCTAGCCTGAAATTTTTTTGTCTTGTAAAAAACACTCACTTTAGGCCAAATCCAAATGCTAACTCGAACTTTTTTGTCTCATTAAAAAAAAAAAAAACCTATATTCAATTGGCAGACAAACTTGTCTCGCGGTCAAATTTCCGACCAATGATGACCTTAAAGTCCAACATGTCATTCCACGTACGCATCGCTCTCTAACGGTATCATTGGACTGGAACTTAGTCTTCAGCTAATCGCGCATTCATTCATTAAATCCACCTCGTACAAAACCCTCACCAGTAATAGACATCTTTGGGACGAGAAAGTTTCGCCAAAAGATTGACCGCCTTTCCAAAATTCCCTTGTCCGAAATTGATGGAATCGGGCCCGAGAACTTCCACTGTTATTTTGCCCAAGTCAAATGCATAGAAGAACTCGAATCTAAAAATGACTAGAAATCAATGAATTTTTTATTTTTGATCGAACATCCAAGTCTTCGGTTTGACAAAAAAGTGAACATTTGATCCTTTTTTATGAAAATCTGAAGTCTAAAAACTATTTCTACATGTAGATATCAAATTGACATTTATTTGCATTTTTACATGTTTTGATAAAAAAATTATTTAGAGTTGAATTGACCCAAAAGTCAACATAAAAGTTAACTCTTGATTTATTGAGAAATCGATACCTAATCACAAACAATGCAAGCTCCTAATTTCTATTTGAAATTGAGACCCTATGGAAAATTATTCGGCTGTTTTTGTTCAGGAAACAAGTTTTATCACCATCGGGGATATCGAATCTCGATTTTTCTTAAGTTTGACCTGTTGGAAAAATTCAAATGTCAATAAGGTCTTTTCTCAAATGCCTGTTTCGATATTTTCATAGAACGAACATTAGAAAATGACTTCCATATTTTGTAAAATATTAAAGGAAAATGAAATCCTTGAAAATAAGTTTCTTGAAAAATATTTTCTAGCAAAATATTTTCTAGCAAAATTCATTTCTACGAAAGAAACAGCGCTCAATGGAGAAATGATATGTATCATGCCCATGCTTATGATTTTCCTTATGGCAAATTTGGCACCAAGTACCCCTTGGGCCCGCTTCTGCCCAGAGAGCTGAGGACGTATTTGGATTTAACGTAACAGGTCACCCAAATATGATAAGTCGTTTACAAAGTACACTAAAAGTTATAAATCAAAATCGATAACTTTGAAATCATTAAGAAACAAAATTGATTGATTATAATCAAACACATCTCTTCACAGCCTAATTCGTATATTCGGGACTATGGCATGTTATTTATAAATATTGTGGAAGCGGAGGTGGTTAATTTTATAATTAGTGTGAGATATCACATGTACTTGTAAGTAGAGGTGTCAAAATGGGTCTTAGACCCATTTAAATCATAAATGGGTTATATATGAGTCATTTATTTTTTGAAGAAGTTAGTCAAATGAGTTTAACAACTAAAGACTTAAGATAAGTGGGTCTTAAGTGGGTCTTAAATGGGTTGGATTTAGAACCCATTTTCACCCAAAACCTCACAATCTCTCCTCTCTTTAACTTTACAAAAATATTTTTTATAAAAACCGAAATTATAATTCTTTTCTTTTCTTTTTCTTTTTTTTTTTTTTTTCTTTCTTCTTCCTCCGATCACCAGCATGGCGATGGTCGCTGACCGACCCGGGCAAGCCTCGAGCTCGTCGGATTTGGCGAGGTGGAGGCCTCGTTGACGCCCAGACAAGGCTCGAGCCTCGCCGATCCGGCAAGACTAGAACTCGCCAACATCGGGCGAGGCTCGAACTCACCGATCCGGCGAGACTCGACCCGCCGACATTGAGCAAGGGGCAAGCTCAAGCTTGCCCGATCTTTGGCAAGCCTCAAGCTCGCCAAATCTGGCGAGGTGTCGGCAAGTCGGGCAAGCTCGAGGCTTGCCTGTGGTGGCGGCCAGCCAAAGAAGAAGAAAAAAAAAAAAAAAAAATTATATTTTAAAAAATATATATAATTAAAAATATAATTTTAAAAATAAAAAATAATTAAATTCGATTTTTTAAAATAATTATTTTAAAATTTATAAATATTTTCCATTAAATTTGCGTTGTATAAAACTATTTTATCAATACCATTTTTTTTTTAAATATATATGTATATAAAAGAAATAAAATTTCTTAAGTTTAGTTAAATGGATCGGGTATGGGTTGAGTCGGGTATAGATATGGGTCAAAAAATTTACATTAGGCATAAATGTATCATAAATGGATTAATGGGTTAATTTGAGTCGGACCATTAATGACCCGATTCAAACTCAATTCGACCCACCTGTTTGACACATTTACTTGTAAGTACGAATGTGAGTTTCAAGTAGATTATGGATGCCTGACTTGTGATTTATACTTTCGAAAAGATCATGAGAAAATGGTACAATCTGTTTAACTATTAGAGATTCTTAATGTACATGTGACGCTAGGAGGAGGAGATGTTACAATTTGATTCTCTTTGACATTATCTCGCTCACCTCCTTTAAAACTCTCGAATAGAAAAAGGAGGTGTGGTGGTTGCGTCGATGCCACTGGTGGTGATGGTGGTCACCTTGACACGACCTCAGATTTGATTGTGCCTTTGGTCCGGTACAATTGCAGTCAAGCTGTTGCGATTGGAAATCTGATTGTGATGGTGATCATAAAGTGAGAAATGAAAGGTCTCTGGCATCCTAAGTACAATGAAAAATTATTTCGTTTCAAAAAAAAAAACATAAGCAGGCAATCCTCAAACATCTTAGCTGTGCAATACTGTAGGTGAGCTAATTTCGTGGACTCTCAAAGTAATGTGAATCCATATGCACATGAGATCATCAATCACTCAAAGGGATATTTAAGGGGGCCATGTGCAACACATGAGTGTATAATTACAGACTAGTTATGTTCCATCCATGACCATCACCTGACTTTATAAGAAGTTAATTGGTTTAGTTTATCACCATATGGAGGGAACACCGAAGAGCCCACATAGATTATTGCACTTGTTATCAGGCCAATCTATGGTCACTAACATTTCCATTTAGATTATAACAGGAAAAAGGTACCATAAATGTCATAACATTTATATAAAACTCACTTTAATTTCAAAATATTTTTAGCGATCATTTGAGTGTCACTTTTGTTATTAAAAAAAAAAACGATCACTTTAGTACCATCGATGATTGGTGTAGCTGAAAAATTTGACGTGGAAATGTAATAATATAAACCGTCTGGTGTAGCTCGCCGTCAAAGTGGATTAGCATTATTAAACTCGAACCCCATCGTTTGGACATCTTATTTGTCCCAAATTAACAAATTGGGGTAAAATCCAAAATGAACCCTAACCATCATTCCTCAAATTGGGGCAATTCACCTTATGAATTTTTACGGCGATCCACAGATCAAGATTAGAAAACAATCCTTTCGCTCTTGATTTCTTCTTTTCCTCTTCTATTTTCCGCTCATTTCTTTTAAAAGAACGAATTATAATGTTGTTGCAACTGGGCTCCTTCAGAGCGAATTTTGTTGTGAACCGTCTCCGACCCTCACGGAAGGAGGACCAACCACCTGTGAAATCACGATGACTACGGAGATAATCAACTAGACTTGCCGAAGCTCCATAGTTTAAGATTGCAGATTCACGAAACATGTGTCGCAACTTCAGAAAGAGGGAATTTAATAGAACTTTTTTGCCTTTTTTTTCAATTTTGTTTTGGTCTCGTTGGTTGCCTTAGGACCAGACGAAGTTGAATACGAACATGAACAAAGAAATTGAAGATGAAGACAAAGACGATGAAGACGAACATGAAGGAGGAGAAGAGATACGGCGGTTCTCAACGAGGATTTGATCAAGATTTGTCCACATTGGACTTCAAAGTTTTAGAAATGCCACGTCAGACATAAAAATTTAATAAAAACACCACATAAAATGGGGATAAGTACACTATCAGTGCCATAAGTTGTGTACGGCACTCATTTTTGTGCCAAAAGTTTCTGTCGGATTACTTAAATATCAAAAAATTTGAAAAACGCTCACTTTAGTGCCAACTCCGATCTAATTAGCCGGAAATCCGACGTGGCACTTTTTTATTAATTTTTTAAGTTGATGTAGCTCGCCGGAGAGTACAATCGACATTTAAATAACAAAATGACATCGTTTTGTGTCTCTCCCCCAATTCAAAACCCTAAATCCTCAAATTGAGAGAGAGAGAGAGAGAGAGAGAGAGAGAGAGAGAGAGAGAGAGAAGATAAGCCACTAGCGATGGGCCAGTCGTCGTCCTCAACGGCCCCCACGCTCAACAGCTGCGGCTCCGACCCCGACCCTAACCCCGATGACGGCCACTCGGCGGCCAAGTCGAAGGCCGTGATTTGGCCGATGCTTGGGGAGGCCGCCGACGAGTGTGCCGCCCCCGATCTCTCCCTCTCCATCTTTGATCTCCCCGATGAGTGCCTAGCCTGCATCTTCCAGTACCTAGGCTCCGGCAACCGAGGTCGATGCTCCCTCGTGTGCCGTCGCTAGCTCGCAATCGAAGGCCAGAGCCGCCAGAGGCTTGCCCTCCACGCCCACTTGAAGCTACTGGATGCAGTCCCGTGTTGAAGAATTTGAGGACGTTGAAGCTAATGAAATGTTACCAAGATTGGGACACGGTGCTACTACGACGGAGGCCGAGTGACGGAAGTTGAGCAACAGAGGTCAAGCGACGGCGGCTGGCATTGGGCGAGGATCGAACAAAAAAACCCTAATTTCAATCCCCAAATTTATAAAAAAAAAAAAAAAAACAAAAACAAAAAACAAATGAGTTGTTTGACGTTGTTTTCTCGAGGCCATCCACTTAGGATAGAAAAACGACGTTGTTTTCTTAAGAAGGATGGAAAAAGATGTCATTTAAAGGCCTTGTCGATTTTTTTTTTTAAATATAAAAGCTACGTAATCATTTTGGCCGGAATCTGTCGCTGGTGGCACCAAAGTTATTGTTTTTCCTCCGATTTAGCACTTAAGTGATCCCACGAAAACTTTTGGCATCAAAGTGAGCACCGTATACAACTTATGGCACTGATAATGTACTTCTCCCCATAAAACGAATCGCCAAAATTTGTTCTAAAGGCATTTAAGTGACAATGCATCACTCAAGTGACTACTCAAAAAGATTTCAGCACCAAAATAAACATCGTTGAAAGTTATAACACTTTTAATGTCTTCTTTTCTCTGTATCTTATATTCATGTCATTGCAATGTCAAAACAGGACTAGTAATTTAGTATTTATAGATATTAGTTGTGACATATGAATATAGCCAAAAATTTGGATAGGATTTGACCGATGCTAGATTTATCACTCGAGCGAAATGTTGTGCATTTTATTTGGTATGTTTGAAAGTTTATGTCGAAATCATCACAATTGCAAAAGGATATTTCATTAGAGACATCATCCTTTAGATAACATCAAGTAATTCTGCATCGGTGTCGGACCTCGTAATCCACTAAAAACTGTCGACTCGTATCGTGCCCGTCAACTTCACATAAATCCAACATTAGAAAACGAATTAGACTTCCAAAAGTTAAAAAAAAAAAAAAAAAAAAAGTAAAAAGCCACTTTACTATTTTTTTTTTGGGGGGTGTTGGACACTTGACTAGTAATGGGCCATGGCGGGGCATTAAAGTGCTTCCGGCACGATGCCCAAAAAACATATGTGATTATTTTAATGAAATCTTTCTACAATCGAAAAGTTGTATCATAAACATTCTTTTGGTAAAAATATAGAGAGGAGAAAAAGAATACAAATAAAGATTTCACGGTCTTATCTGTTTTTTCAAAAATATTTCATACTTTACAATAATGGGTTACTTATTTGAAAATATGGTCCTTATCTCTTTTATCTTTCCAGAGAAAATTTTATAATACGTTATACTTTTAATAAAAGTTCACCACACCACTCTTTTTTTAAGTTGACAATTTACACATTAAAATAATCAATAAGAAAAAGATCACTGCTGACTAGTTTGATAAGTACATGACACTACGGGTGTGTTTGTTTCGCGGAATACATTTTCGGGAAAACATTTTCCTCATTTTCCGGCGTTTGGTTCACTCGGGAAAATGAGTCAACGGAAACGTTTGCCTAACAAAAGCTTAAATTCAAAAAATGATTTCCCTTTTGAAAGAACCTAAAACGTTTTCCGAATCTACCAAAGCTATATTTTTAATGTTTAATTTACAAACAATTATTCTTATAAAGATATATTTTTAAATTTTTATAATTCTTTTTAAAATATTTTTAAAAAATGGAATTTTTAATTTTTTAATATAATTTTTAATTTATTTTTAAAATATATTTTTTAATTATTATTTTTAAAAATATAATTTTTAATTTTTAATAATTATTTTTCTTTTTCTCTTTTCTCTTTTCTCTTTTCTTTTTTTCTTCTTCTTCGATTGGTCGCCGACCACAACGACGGCCGACGACCACCACGGGAGATCGAGCTCGCCGCTTTGGACGGGGCTCGATCTCGCCAATTTGGCCAAGCCTAGGCCCCACTGACGCCGGCGAGCTCAAGTCTCGCCGATCCGACGAGGCTTGAGCCTCGTCGGTCGTCGCCGACCTACCGGCGAGCTCGAGCCTCGCTTGGCCTATCGCCGACCGCCGACTAAGGAAGGAAGAAAAAGAAAAAAAAAATGAAATATGAAAAATAATTATAATTTCGATTTTTTATAAAGTTAAAAAATGTGATGGACTCAACAAATTAATTTGGAAGTAAGAGGCACACTATTGTCAATTCTTAGGTCAAATGTCATTCAATCATTTTTCAAATGCGATCAAAACACCGTAAAATACTTTCGTCATGTATCACCAAACAAAGGAAAACTAACCATTTTCCTAGAAAATGGTTTCCCGGAAAACATTTTCCAAAAACATTACGTTTCCGTGAAACAAACACACCCTACATGTGTCATTCGAAAGACACCCGGTTAACATACAATGAACATAATTTTGACAATCAACTTGAATCCAATTAGGCTCTATTTTGTTCACAAAAAGAAATATTTTAATAAATATTTTCTTAAAATTAATTATTTTTATCGCTTAAAATAATTAGTCAATGACAAATGCTTTCATTATTTTCCTCTGTACTCACCATCCCACGGTAAAGGTGTATTTAAGGCTCAATTTGTTGCGGAAAATAAATGATTTGAAAAATATTTTTAAAAAAATGGTCTCTAATATCGCTTATAAAAATAAATAAACGAAAAATATTTTTGTTGTTTATAGAAATGTTACCATCTAGCAGCTTCAAGTGGGCGTGGAACATTTCTATTTCTAAGAATTTATGTTCTTTTGTTCCCCTAACAAAAAAAGAACGTAAACCCGTTTAGTAACGCCAAGTTGATTTATGTTCCTAGGAATAGAAAAGTTAGCCCGGAATAGAAACGAGAAACAAAAAAATTGCTTCTTGTCCCGAGAACAATTTCTATAAATAAGCAATTTTTTTTTTTTGTTTTATTTCACTCTTGCCGTGGCCACCTCCAACCGTCCGCAACCACGCCGACCGCCGCCCGTCGCCGCCCGCCGCCGACAACCGTGAGCAAGAATAAAAAACAAATAAATAAATAAACAAATAAAAAAACAAACGCAAGAAAATAAAAAAATACAAAAAATACAAAAAAATAAATACAAAAATAAAAAACAAATAAATACAAAAAAAAGAATAAAAAACAAATAAATACAAATAAATACAAAAAGAATAAAAAAATAAAAACATATAAAAGAATAAAAAAATAAAAAAGAACAAATAAAAAACAAATAAATACAAAAAGAATCGTTGCATTACCAAACGCATTTCTATTATTTTTCTATTCCAATTGTAGAAATTTTGTGCGGTTATCAAACGGGTTTTTTTGTTCGAAACCTGCTATTCTCGGAATAGAAATAGAAAAGAACTATTTCTGGAAAAAAAAAGCTCTTCCCCAGCCAAGAAACCTGTTCCACTTGACTGTATAAGTTCCCTAAAATCGCCAACTCCATGAAGCTTTGAATTATGAACTATCTCTCTATTTAGTGCTTGAGGCTTAGTGAGCATCTTGATCCTCATTAAGCGTGTGTTTTGATTTATTGTTGGAGCACTCATGTACATGCTTTTGGAGTTGTCGCATTAACTGACATAACTACAAATTTTGAGCACGAATTAGGTGCAGCCAATGTGAGCTCAACTCACGTGCACTAATGATCAAGTAAGTTTCATGTGAGGTTCATTATATCCAACAGCTCACACGCACCTACGACGACTTACAAGTAAGGGGCACCATAGATGCACCAATTTTCTTCATAGTGATGTATCTTTCAGAGTCTTCAAATTGGGATAAGAAGGCAAATGCCAGAGATGAGATCATCTATGCTCGTCTGATCTTGGGTGACACCCTACGCATGTCAATCTTAATAATGATTTGTTTCAAATTTATGATTCAGATATGAATGAAAACTTCTATAAAGACACGTGATTACAGTAAAAAGATCTTCCTAAGCTGCTTTCGAAATTTAAGTGCAGGGACAAAGCTTTGAGATCTTTTCGGTGCGACCGATAATGTGGAGAGGTTTGATTGACGCGGATCAATTTAACATAATTTTTTAATCTGGCTTTCTCAAACTCGAACTCAACTTAATATGACACTTTCAAGTTTGAAATCGACTTGAAATCGACTCTTTTTTTTTTTTTTTAAAGAGCATTGCAAATTATATTTCCCAAATAAATAAAAAAATCATCTTTCTTATTTCATGATGTAAAGTTATATTTTTGCACAAGATTTATATAATATAATTACTCGGTAAGACTTGCTAGCTATTTAATGTTAAAAAATTTTTGATTTCATCTCTATATAGAATTAGTTTTTGATTTAACTCATCGACTACTGACTACAAACTTGCGTTGGCGATGCCATGATTAAGTACAAGGACCACCCACCTAGCAAAGAGTGAGGTCTCTCACTTTAAGCTACTTTACGCTCTGTTTTTTCTTAGGAAAATAAAGATTTAGAAAATATTATCATTAAAGTAATTGTTTATATTGCTTAAAATCATTAATCATTGAAAACGGTTTCAGTATCAATAATAATGATCTATATCTAAACATATTTTTATAGACAATAAAAATAAAATTATTTCATTCATTTTTGTAAGGGATATAAATAATTAATTTTATGGAAATATTTTCTAAATTATTCACTTTTTATGAAACAAACACAACTTTTATGGGTTGCTGGTGTTTTGCTATCTGGTTTCCCTTTCCTCTTTCCTTTCTTGTTTGTTGTCGCTGTTTGGCTGCTTGTTATCGTTGTTGGCTGTTTGGTTGCCACTAGTTGGCTGTTTGTGTTTTTCTTTCTTTTTTTCTCGACACTCTTCCACTCATTAAGACATGTTTGTCTTTATGAGTGTAATTTTTTTGGTGCCGAGACCCCCTGCTGTATAATTGTGGTTAAAAGTCAATATATTACTTACCTTACCAAGAAAAAAAAAACACAACCTTTTAATTTTGAGATTTGAATTATAGTCAAACTCGATTGGGATTGAAGAATATATCCATGAATTGGGAATTTAAATACTTTGACAAGTTGACCTTAATAAGCTCACACGTTTCCAACTTGGTTTTGTAGATCTTGGGAGTAGGAGTGAGCATATTGAACCGATTGAACCTGGGAGCGCCCTAGACCCGATAGGATCAGTCAATTTAGTCCGCTTCCCAATTCCATAAAGATGGAATTTGTGATTTTTCAATTCGATTTTGGTGAGGAACTGGACCGGACTGACTTTTTTAAAAATATATATTTTTTAATTTCTTAAAAATAACAATAAATCCTAAAATAGTAATTATTAAAGTATTTTGAAATCTTTTTCTTAAGTGGCCAGTTTATTGGATGGACCGGACCGCTGTTCATTCCCGGTCCAAAAAATGGGAACTGATCTCCAGTTCCCTGTTTCTAGGTGAAATCGGACCAGACCGAGAATTGAACCGGAGTGAACTAGGAACTAGTCACCCCTACTGGTGGGGCTCAAATTGGCACGTGACCGTCGTTGGTCGCACGTGATCGGGGTATCCGCGAAAGGTGGAGGTGGGGTCGGGGCGGGAAAGCCGGTGACGGTATATTATTGTCTTCTTCCCGCCTCGGGGCAGCTTTCCATTTAAAAAATTCAACCCTCCGGTTTCTCTCTTTTCTTATTTATTTTTATTTTCTCGTGAAATATCGAGACAAAAAATGAAATTAATGTAAACCCTATAAAAAAAAAAAAAAAACCCCACCGATTCAAGAACTCCCGTCTCTTCCCGTCTCCCAAATCAATCCCATCTCTTCCTCCTCTCCTCCGATCGTTCCACCGGCCGCGGCGCCGGAGCCACCGCAAGCCGAGCTCACGGGCGGCGACCCACCTGCCTACGCCGTTAACCAAGGCTCGTCGCGGCCCTCCCTTGACGCCTCGGCCGCTGCGACCGCACGTGCTTGTCGACTCATACTCCGGCGTTGCATCAAGTATCAATCGGTTTTTTTCCCTTTCTTTTTCTTCAGTTTTTTTTGTGGGTCGAAATCTTTTTTTTTCTCTTTTGCTGATTTCTAGCTTTTGTTTCATGGGTCACGTTTCTTGCTGTCGCTCCTATCTGATGTGCCGAGGTTTCTTGGTTTGCGCGTACGCTGTTCTTTAGCATTTCGGCGGTTGCCCATATTTTCGTCGTCCCAATAGTGGTCGAGAAGTTTGGATGATCGTAAAGAGCAGGCTCTAGATTGATGTAATCTGTTCAGATCATGAGGGGACAGAACTTGATGCTGTGAAAAACAGAGCGGATTGTGAAAGACAAATAGAAATGTTAATGTTGTTTTTCACTCAAATGTTGTAACGATGACAAATTTTTTTCCTTTATATTTGGTGCGAAAGAGAAGAAAGAGTATAGTAGTGTTCAGAGTCTGCCCATTATTCTCACCACTCAATGCGTTGTAGATTTATCGGAAAGTTTGTACTTTGATCTTGAATTTAAAGGAAGCCTGCCAAACGCGCAGGTCGATTTTGGAGTTCTATGATCATGTTTGTTTTTGACTACTACTGCAGGATAATGGAGTTCGAGGACGGGTATTCGGCGCAGAAGCTGTTCCACCAAGGTTACTCCTACACATATGATGACGTCATCTTCCTCCCGGGGTATATAGGATTCCCAGTGGAGCAGGTTGACCTCTCCACCAAGCTCACCCGCAACATCTCCCTCAACATCCCATGCATCTCCTCACCGATGGACACTGTCACAGAATCCTCCATGGCCCGAGCCATGGCGGCTCTTGGTGGCATTGGCATCATTCATGCCAATATCCCTCCTTCTGACCAAGCCTCCCTGGTCAAAGCGGCCAAATCCTCCCGCTTCCCAGTCCTTTCCGATCCTGTCTTTCGATCCCCCTCCGATACCATCATCTCCCTCGAGGATTTTGCTGACGCTCCTTGCATCCTGGTCACAGACTCCGGTGATTGCCGTGGAAAGTTGTTGGGCTATGTGGCCAAGTCTGGTTGGATGAAACTCACAGTCAAGGAAACACGGTTGGCTGATTACATGGTCAAGTCCTCTGATTTTGCCCCTTGGGATTGTGATTTGGCAAAGATGATTTGCTACTTTGAGGAGAAGGCAGGGAATGAATTTACGGCGATAGTGAAGGGAGGAGAGGTAGTAGATGTCGCAGGGAGAGAGGATGTGGAGAGGTTGAGGGGGTACCCCAGATTGGTGGGAGGGGGTTCAGTGGATGCAGATGGAGAGTGGATGGTGGGAGCAGCAATTGGGACGAGAGAGGCCGATAAGGAGAGGCTGCAGCACCTCATCAAGGCTGGTGTCAATGTGGTGGTGCTCGACAGTTCTCAGGGAAATTCCCTTTATCAGATTGACATGATCAAGTACGTGAAGAAAACGTACCCTGAGTTGGATGTCATTGGTGGCAACGTTGTCACAATGTACCAGGCAGATAATTTGATCAAGGCTGGGGTTGATGGTTTGAGGGTTGGCATGGGGTCTGGTTCTATTTGTACCACCCAGGAGGTCTGTGCCGTTGGACGTGGACAGGTATAACTTCTTATAGACTATTTCTTTGTTTTCCATTTACTGTGTGCTGAGATGATGGCATGAGTACGTGTCCTTGAAGTAATATCGTTAATGTTCATATAGACTGTTTCCCTTAAGCACTCATTCTGATGAAGATTTCTTTAATTACCTCATTCGTGTAAACTTTTCAGGCTACTGCTGTCTACAAGGTTTCATCCCTTGCTTCTCAATATGGTGTGCCAGTCATTGCTGATGGTGGCATTTCGAACTCAGGGCACATCGTCAAAGCTTTGTCCCTCGGGGCATCCACTGTGATGATGGGAAGCTTCCTAGCTGGAAGTACTGAGGCTCCTGGTGCTTACATGGTTCAGGTAATTTGTAGTTACTACTGTTTAAGTGTAATTTTCTGCTCTCAATAAGATGCCACATGTGTCTCATTGGTGAAAAATGATCTCTCTTTCCTTTGTATCTCTTTTGGTATTGACATGTGGTGTGGTCAGATGAAGAACTTTGAATATCTTGCCGGAGTGTTTTGTGAGTCTTATGTCTTTGTATTCTGCACCATGTTACATCTTACTATTGAGAATGAAACCTTATGTCTTGTTTGCAAGTGGTTATGAATTACTTTTGGTCAATTGAACATTCCTTTTCAAGTGATCTCTAGTTAAAATTTTTATAACTTTCCTATGCATAGATACTCTGTTGGTTGGAGTTTCAAAATGAAGCTTTCACTTGTTCTGACTTTTGTATCCTCTAGCATTTGAAGAAATGAATGCAAGAATTGAGATCATAAATCTTTATTAAAACCAAACTTTTGGCTTAGGGAATTATACACGTTATTTCTTTAGCAGTAATTTGATTAAAATCTTTCAGAAGCACTTAAAAGGAAAGCTGAGAATTCTACTAGTTTCTGTCCAAGAACAGATCCAAACAAATATTTGATATGTCAGTTGACGTTCCTGTAAGGGTTAACATGGCGGGGCATGCGTTATACTTCATAACTTCTGTTTACACAGACTTACAGGTACCTCTTGCCTTCCCAAGCCAGCAAAGAGAAACTGCTTCTTATATATGGCTATCCTTTTTTTGGAACATGTCAGCTTGTCCTGTCATGTGACCCGATGGATGCAGGGTCAAAATTTTGCTTTTATCTAGCTTCGCAGCAGAATTAACTACCATTTGCATCACGTAATTGATACAAATGCATAAAATTGATTTAGTCTAAGTGTTGATTTGGCTGTCACATGAAAAGTTGGTTATCGGCTTGGTCTTTTTTTAAAATTGTGTCAGCAGAAACCTTTTGATAATTGAACAGATAAGTTTGCATTTATGATCTTTGCATGAACTCTTTTGGTTCCTATGGATGATTTCTTCTGTCCTATATTAGTGAAGTGTCTTTGGGCTTATTCAGGATGGCCATCGATTGAAAAAGTACCGAGGCATGGGTTCACTTGAGGCGATGACTAAAGGGAGTGATGCAAGATACTTGGGTGACACATCCAAACTAAAGATTGCCCAGGGTGTGGTTGGGGCAGTTGCAGATAAAGGATCTGTCTTGAAGTTTGTCCCTTATACCATGCAAGCTGTTAAGCAAGGTTTCCAAGATCTTGGAGCTCAGTCTTTAAAAGATTCTCATGACATGATAAAAACAACGCTAAGGCTAGAGGTATGGTCATTCTATAGTGTTACGATTTCTAAAGAGGTTTGTTTTGGTTTTTACTTTTCTCAAAAGTTTTAATAAGTTGTCTGAATTTTGGTTAGTGCTTGAAGTTTAATTGTCTGAAAAGATCACAGGACATTTTCTCTTTATTTATTGGAATCTGTCGAATGGTGCTGTTAGGGTACTTGTTTATGATGCTTTAAAATATTATATAGTACGCTTAAGGAGTGCCCAACGGGATCCTTTATCTGAGAGCATTCCCTTTCTCTTTGAAACATTGTTTGTTGAAGGAGAACTGAGAGATTATTGTTTTCTTCGTGAATAATTTTGTTTGAAATCTTTTGATGAAACTGAGGAAAATGGCACTATCATACGGGTATTTTACATTAACAATAACAGTACCCGTTCATCATTTGTTGTGTAAATGAACACTTGTTATAAAATTTCCCATTGCAAAGAGCCTTATTGGGTATCATCATCGTGAAGAATCCTTAACCGGTAATGATTGATAGAATAATTTTAACACGATTGTTGGAATTTAGTTGCAATCGAAGACACTTCCAAATATAACTGAACACTGAGAGAAATGTGGCCCTCTATGTCCTTTATTTCATATAGACTACAAAAGGCCAATGGATCTGATTGATAAATTAGCTGAACTTCACTGTTTAGCATTCGTGTACCTCTTGCCTGATTTACCCCTTGAAAGCCGAACCTCGTACCAGATGGAAACTAGATCATAACAGCCCATTGTTTGTGGTGGAAGCATTGGTCTGTTTGTAACCTCTCGCCTGTGCTTATGAGGCTTATAATTGTGCAGTTCTCTTATGCTCTTGTTTTGTTACAGGTAAGAACTGGAGCTGCACAAGTTGAAGGTGGAGTCCACGGGCTGGTTTCCTTTGAAAAGAAACCGTTCTGAGATTCCTCTTCCCATTGGAAGTTAATCTTGCCAGGTAAAGCAACATCAAATTGAATGAGCCATCCATTGTGTTATTGGCATTGAATGAGAAAGAACTGCTAGGGAGTAGCTCATGGTCGCCAGAGCTGTCTTCGCTTTCGTTGGAACTCATATCAGAGCTTCTTCTTCTTCTTCTTCTTTTCTGGCCCTCACTTATCTTAAGGTAACATGGCAAATTATATCAAAGCTATTTGTCTGTGATTCTTAGATGAGGATAGGCGGGGGTCGAAGCGGGGCGGAGCGGGGGTAGGTTTTATTATTTAGTAGTTCCGCTGTTAACTTGATCAAGATCTGTACCATTCACACTGTATTTTATCACGTTTTTCAGTTTTCATTTTCACAGAAAATGGAAATGAAAATATTTTTCTGTCTTCATTTTCTGTTTTCTTGAAAATGCGTTTGGCCTTATATTTTCAATCACTGCGACATGTGATTACCCTGGAATGAATTGAACTATATTTACTGAACAGAGAGTTTTGATGAAATGTATCTCACGTAACATATAATCATAATTTCTCACATACCAAAGAGGGCCTTAAGGTCTGGTCCATCAATTTGTCTTTCAGCCTTGTTGGATTCCCTTTACTTGGTGGTCCATGCTCTTTGCACAGAACGAATCTATATATCCGCACACGAAAGCCGCAACGACGTTGATCGCATCTAATGAAAAGCAAATTGCAGGAGCTTCTGTTGATTCGCATGCGATGCTTTAACCAAATTTCATGCGGACAGTTCATAGCGTCGGCTTGAATTTAAAGAGATGAGGCTGCGTGACTGTGAGGATACGTATAGAACAATCTGAAGAGAAGAAACTTAAAACGATGTTTTGCTGAAGTGGAAAGAACTTTGCAGCTTTGAACCATGTCTTCTTAAACCTACTCTAGTCCCAAATCCTTCGTCAGAGCTTTGGACCTTTGTCTTCTTTTCTTGAGATAATCCCGCCCTATTCGAAGGGAGGCCATTTTGCGAAAGTCCCATCTTCTTCTCAAAAGCATTTTGAGGTGGTAGCATCACACGTTCCAACCGGTTCCGATGACAAAACCGGATTCCGATGATTGATTCACTTCCCAGGATTCTTTTGCTTGTGAATAACAAGCTTTATTTCATGAAAAAAAACATCATAACTGCATTGATCTACAAAAATGTACATAAACACCTGCTTCGCTATTGAGCCCAAACACCACAGCTCCACACTATACAAAACTCAACAACGATACTGCTTAGAGAGAGCCAATTAATGAAACCTCACTAACCTTCATGTTCAAATTTTCATTATATATTGTATACCTAATCCAACAAATCACGCCAAATCTTACCCAATTGTCACTTTTTATCACTTACAAACTAAAAAGAAGAAGCAAATGATGACGCGAAAGTTTTTTAACGTGCCTATGGGTGCAAATGAAAACGCGAAAGCCCGAAATTCCCTGGCCCGAGTAGCCCTTGTTTGGCTTCTGGGCTTTACACTGCATTCTAGATTTCGGGCTGGGCCTCTTAGTTTCAATGTACTGAGTCTGAAATGGCTCGGCCTGAAATATCTTACTTTTTTCCCGTGTCTTTAATTATGAAAAATTTGAAAATTCAAGGTAGATGATTAAAAACCTAACAAATTTGAAGTTTAAAGTTGTTGAACATCAGAGGTAAATGCGTGCCACTTCAAAGCAAACAGTATAAGTGAGAAGATTTTTCATGTGATGGTTCTACCAAGCGACAATGTCATGTGGGGGTAACAAGTTAATCAATAGTCAATAATTTTAGCATTTAGAGATCTGTTTGGTAACAAGTTCTCGGAAATAATTTCTACTTATAAATAGATTTTTCTGATTATGCTCTTGGACAAGTTTTTGAGCATCTAAGAGAGTTTAGTAATTGTACAAAATTTCTATTTTGAGAATAAAAATACGTTTGATACGATCTTTAATTTTTTTTTTTTTTTTGTGAATTATAATTTTTTATTTTTTAATAACTTTATGAGATTTTCTTATGTTTCTTTCTTTTTTTTTTTTTCCTTCTCTTTTTCTTCCTTCTTTAGTTGATCACCAACCTCGGCCATAGGTAGCGATCGGCCAAATGAGAGTTAGTGACCCCCCTTGGTGAGGCTCAACTTTGATAGATTTAGGTGAGGTCAAGTCTCATCTAGCCAAGGTAAGACTGAGCTCGCCTTACCTTGCCAGGGCCAGTGACCAACTAGAGGAGGAGAAAGAAGAAAATAATGAAAAAAAGAAAATTGCTTGATTGTTAAATAATTTTCGCGAATAAATAAATAACTTTAATATATTTCTTGATTTTATTGCAAATCTATTCCCATGAATAAAAAAATTAATCGACGTTACTAAATATATTTTTTTTTTTTACTCTAGGAAATAAAAGAATAAAATCAATCAAGAATTGATCGGTTACTAAACAGGATCTAAGCGTTAAGATCAGATGAAGATGACGCAGATTATGCAATTGGTCAATTTATCGCATCAATCGCGTGCGATAAACACCTAAAATACTTTCGAGGGGAAACCAAGCCGACGCCATCGTTACGTGGGAAACATCGGATGCTTTTGGAGAGGAGAGGAGGGAAAGAGTTTTGAAAATTCACACGCGCACACGACAAGCTTCAGCAGGTGCCACTCCTACGGTCTCGTCTCCCACCTGCCTTTCCACCTACTCTCTTTATAAAACCTTCCCTCATGGCATTCACGAAAACTTCTCTGTTTTCTTCGCACACAGACACACAGACATACCCAGAGAGAGAGAGAGAGAGAGTAGGCTGCGAGATTTGAGGGAGGGTCCATCATGGCTTCTGCTGCTAAGAGGAGGAAAGCAGCTAGGAAGAAGAAGAAGGAGCTGGAGAGCCACGTCGCCAGCAACTCTCACGGTGATCTCTCGATCTATCATCAATTGCATCGTTCACCTCTCGCCTTCTCTTTTTTCTGTGAATTTCGTTTGGTGGGTACTCGCCAATGTCGTTTGGTTTTGCTAGATGTTTATGCATCTGTCTCTGCGCGTGGCTGATCTGATGGCTTGTCTTTCGAAAATTTTCAAATCTTGATTTAGCTCGTGACCCTTTAAACCTGTAATGCTGAGTTTTTTTGGGTTTTTGTTTTGGTTGTGGGGTTGGATATTCGGTAATTTCTTTCATTGATTCGTTTCCTTATCTTGGGGTACTTGTTGGGATTAGAAAATGGTGATCTGATGAGTGAGAACGAGAAGGATAGTGATGGCGGCGTCCAGAGTAATTCCCCAACATCTGAGGACCACCCTCACTCGTTCGATGAGGGCAAGGAGGGTTTGAAGAATGGAGAATCGCCGACTCTTCCGCATGCATCTGCGGACAAGCCTCTAGAGCCGGATGCGGCTGTTCAGATTGGTGACGAAATGGAAGCCGGAGATGATTTACGGATCGAGCGGAGGGATGCTGAGGAAGCTGTTGGCAAAGAAAATGATGGCCTAGGAAGTGAGTTAAAGTCTAATGGTGTTCTTACAGTTGAGATTGTTGAGAAAGAGGAAACCGAGGAAGAGTCGGAGGGCACAAGCGTCTCCATCGAGAGGCTTGAGGTTGCAAAGGAATTGTGCAATGGAGAGAGCGAGAGAACGCCCATGGCGAATTCAGCAGAGAAGCCGGTACGTCGCTTGTTTTTTATCAAGTGTAGCCCCCGATTTCATGACCCATTTTGAATTTTATGCATCAGAAACGGAAGTCACTCAATAAATTGTTGCATTTTGCTCTGCAGCCTGAGGTACCGATGATTCCGACAGTGGTGCGGAGGACTTCATGGATGAATTTCTGTGGATTGCTTGATCTCATAACTGGATCCAGGACATAATTTTCAGGTTTTCATTTTCCCGTATCCTGGAAAATCGGTATGATGGTTCCATGGCAAAGAAGAGTTATCCATTGCATTCTATAGCTGTAGCCTGTAGAAGCAAGGCATTGTAGTATAGCAGTATTCACATGCTTATCGAGGAGTGTCTCAACTCTTTGAGGCTAGGCTAGTGCCGAAGAACTTGACCATACTCATGTTGCATTCCCTCTTTCTATAAATTTAGCTGTTACTTGCGGATACTTCTCCATCTTTCCTATCTAAATAACTGGGTACTTAGCTTGGTCATTGTGAAATTACTCAAGGTCTGTTGTATGCGGGATTGAGGAGTTCCTCTCAGTTCCCTTTTCTTGCTTTAAGACTGCGAGTCACAGCAAACAACGTTAAAGTACTTGAACCGAGAAGTTAGCAGCAGCAGCAGTTTGCTTCGGCTCAGGAGCAGTTCTGTACTCAGTCACTCTAGATTATTTGTTCATGCAGAATGCACTTTCACCTATTCATGTTTTGATTGGTTTGGATTACCTTGTTCGACATTCGTCGTAACAACCGTTTATATGTTGGCCAAAGGGAATGACAGACTACATTGAAACATACACGGCTTTCCTTCTGTTGATTCTGATTGACAGATCTGTCGGAGCTTCCTCTGAACGCGAGCTCTCAAGCTTGATTCCTTACATTTGTCATTTGGGATGCAGAGAACTGGAATCGGTTCCTGTTGAAAGACAGTGAGCTCAACAAAGAACCGACGGTTTGTTAGTTTGATGATTTCGATCCCTTACACCCAACAAAGAACCGACGGCTTGTTAGTTTGATGGTTTCGATCCCTTACACTGGTAAGTGTTCGGGGAATAGGGTTGCAGGTAGTCCAGAAAATTAGAAGATGGTGTGATCTTTTCGCGCGATTCGGATGTTATGATGCTCAGCCCTCGTGCACGCGAAGTGCTTTTCGTACCATTTTGTTCTATATGGCGCTTCAAAGGTTGTGATGTTTTCCCCTGAAAAAAAGACTCGGTATATGTGAAGTACTGGTGTGCTATATACTCAAAATTCCAGTGCTTGAATTGCCACAGTGATTTTTTGCTGAACGATTTCACTTTTGAACATTTTACGAATTTTTCTATCATCGACTTCGACAATTTCACCCAATTTCAACTATGTTTTTGTAGCTTGATTACCTGAGAAAACATAGAAGAATTCAGATATTTTATAGGGAAGAAGTAATTGATAGGGAAGTGATAGATAAAAATAACTACCTTGTTAGCGAGAGATTATTCAAGAATGTGTCCGTAGCCTCCATTTCATGTGCAACACCTCAACTTTCATAACCAATTTTAAGAAAAGTAATAAAATACATTCAGAAAAAGGAGAAAATACAATATAAAAATTTTAAATTATACTTACTATGACATCAATATCCCAAACTTGCTTTATATCACAAAAACCCCCAAATTTATATTAGTGTGACAAAATATATTTTGTCTGCCGCAAAAGATTATGGACTTTGCCAATTGTGATATCGATACTCCAATTTTTTTGTTGTCTCTTATCATTGAAACTCCGAACTCGTATCAGTCATTATAGAAATAGATTATGAATTTGGGGTGTTGGTTCTACAGTAGACATAGTTTACGGTTTTGGATGATATTAATCCTAGTAACCAATGGTAGAACGTATTTACCTCATAAATTCTACCACAACTTGGTTGAAATCCTTAAATAATCAAAGATCGAGCACATGAAAAATATGCAAAGAATAAGATAATTTCCTAAAAGATATTACTCAAATGGTCTCTAAACTTTGGTTCAATAGACAATATTGTTTTTTTAACTTTTAGTAAATATCCAATCTAATTCTTAAGCTTTATGATAATATTAAATATTATTCTTCCATTAATCAAATTAACGAAATTTGTTGATTTGGCTTTTAATCGGGTCAGTTGAATGGCGGATAAAAAAAAAGGTTATGTGTGGTTTATCCACGTAAAATATTTAGTATTATCCTTCCATTAATTTAAGTTAATGAAATTTGTTGATTTGGCCTTTAATCGGGTCGGTTGAATGGCATGGATTATCCACGTAAGATATTCAACTTAAATTAGGATATAATAATCCACATTAGCAATTAACATTTATAATTATTTTTGCAAATTGAACAAATTAAGAGGACTATTATATTTTAATAAGAGTAGAATATCTTATGTATATAATCCGCATGTAACGATTTTTTTCTATGGTTTAGACATATCAAATTGGAAGCTAATCAGCAAATTCCATTAATTTGAATTAATGAAATGACAACATTAAAAATTTTCATATAGTTTTGGAAGTAAATTGTACATGTATTAAAAGTTCATGGATTGTATTAAACAAATTCAAAGTCTAGAGATGACATTGCATATTAGGTCAAACTTCTAATTGCAAAATTTTAAAATTGCGAATCGAACCAGCTTGTCTACTTTTTTTATTTAGTGTAAGAAAATAAAATTTTGATGATAAAATATAGACGTCACATCATTTTATTATATAAAAATATTATATTTCATTAAGATAATCACAATTAAACTCTGGTTGGGTACAAAGTTTTTGTCACTCGGGCCTAATACCCTGATAAACCTTCAATTTTAATATTTATCCCAATTTTACCATTTATCTTATAAAAAAAATTCCAATTTTAGGTCCAATCCTGATTCCACCACAAATATTTTTTGGTCATATGAAAAACCCCTAACTTTATGTCTTGTCCCAAATGTTACCCTAAAATATTTAGTCTTATAAAAACCACAAAACTTTAGTTTGGGTCATAAATCTGCCCATATTAACCCTCCATCCAAAATTTCTCAATGACAATTGATAAATGAAAAACTTCCAAGTACGAGCTTGTGAACATCCCAAGCTTGAGAGACGGAACATTTGATGAGTACAAAATCACCAAGGGTGACTTGGATGGAGGGTTAATGCAAAGCATATTTGAGATTCAAGTAAAAGTTGGTGATATTTTAAGAAACAAAATAAATTAGAGTAAAATTGAAATTGGATCTAAAGTTGAGATTATTTTATGAGACAAAAAAAAAAGTTTAGGGTAGAATTAAATTGGACCTAAAGTTAATGGTTTTTTTATGATACAGAAAAAGTTTAAGAGTATGATTAGGATTGAACCTAAAGTTGAGAGTCTTTTATGAAACAAAAATGGTTTAGGGTAAAAAGTGGGACATGATAAAAAAATTGGAAGTTTTTTATGAGATAAAAGGTGGAATTGGGATAAGAACTAAAATTAAAGGTTCTTAGGTATTAATAAGGGTGTCCAAAAAACCCGACTTGACCCGATCCAAACACGACCAGAACACGAAATAAGTATAGTACATCTTTTGGGTCTTAATATTATTTGGATAATAGATATAAAACAAGCGGAATACATATTTCGGGTCATATTAGGGTTGGAATATTGTTCGACCCTAAACACGTTATTTATGTGAAACCCAAAGATGTTACTCATACCCAATAGGAGTGTTCAAAAAACCTGATCTGACCTGATCAAAACACGACCTGAACATGATTCGAACACGAAATAAGTATAGTACATGTTTCGGGTCTTAATATTGTTTGGATAATAGATATAAAATAAGTGGAATACATATTTCGGGTTGGTTAGTTTTGGAGTATTGTTCGAGCCTGAGCACGTTACGTGAAACCCAAATACGTTACTCATGCCCGACGTCACAGAAACATTCGCGAAACTGAGAGAGTGACTGAAATTTCAGAGCCCTTCCCTCGACTCCACCCCCATCGACGGCTCTTCCTCCTCCTCCTTGTCGAATCTCCTTGGCCTCTTCTCGTCCCTTGCGTCCGTCCGACGTGAGGGTTTGCGGATTCGCCCAAATCCCCTGCCGCTCAGCAGTTTCGACGGCCCTCTTTCCGCCTCCATCGTCGACACTCGCAGAGGAGAAAAGTTTGTCTTTCTCGAGGTGGGTCGAGAGAAGAAGGGACAAACTTGGGTTGATTTTTCCTAGAGCCGGACAAGGTGGCTCTCGAATTAGAAGGGTATGTGTAATTGTAGTGGTTGCTATGATTAGCACGCTAGGTGCTCGTTAAAATTTCCCAGAGAAAATTATATTGAATATCTCACTGGATAAGCATCTTTAGCAAATATATACTAGTGATGACAACAGTATATTAGATATGATGTAGAGAGGGCCTTTGTTTTTGGGTAAATTTGTCGTTCTTGTTGTTGTTTGTCATTCTGATCTTGGGGATCCCATAAATGTCTAAGCTTCTCAGGCCCTTTTACATAATGATCATTCCCTGCGCTTACCTGCCGCTCTTTTTTTTTTCCCCAAACTACAGACTGACAGAGAAATTCACTTTGATTCTGGGATTTTGATTTTAGGATGTTAAGGGCGTTTCGATTTGTTTTGTGGGATTGGTTCGATGGGAGATGGTTAGATTTTGGAGGGTATGTGTAATTGTAGTGGTTGCTACGATCAGCCCGTCAGGTGCTCGTTACAATTGCCCAGAGAAAAGTGCGTTGAATATCTCACTGGATAAGCACAGGCGACAACAGTGAATTAGAAATGATGTAGAGAGGACCTTAAACAAGCACAGAATTATAGATTCTGTACCTGTAATTGTCCTGCTTTATTCCTGCTCTGAACTCAGTTAGTGAGAGGGCTTGTCAGGCTGTGGTGAGTCCATGATCGAATTTTGCATTGGCGTGCGTTGACGTACTGCTAGGTTGGTGCATCGACTGAGACTCTATATCAGGCTGTGAATCACATGGAAACGCGATTTTCCCATTCGAGCAGTTTATGCTAGTTTTATCTGGAGAATTCTATGGCCTCCTAGTGAAGGAGCATGCTCACTTGAGTGCGTATAGTCCAAAAAATCCATTTTTTACCTGGTCATCTGTTAAAACACTTGGGTACAGATAGTGCTCCATGTTTTTTTGGAAAATGACTTCCACCTTTAAAATTAGGAAGTCGTTTTCCTTATTTTTAAACTTGGTATTTTCTGGTCAACTGAAGTCATTTTTCTTTGAGCAGCTTATTTTCCGACACCAAACACTAAAAAATGGAAAAAGAAGTTTTTTGGTAAAATATTTTCCTTCAAACAAATAGAGCCGTAGTCAAAATCGAGTTTCGTCTTTCCAAAGTGCCCTTTCATCATAGTAGAAATATAATTGTTCATTAAGGACCACATACTTCATAAATAATTACTCATTTGCATGTATGCATAACCACCTAATTATGCACGTGTGCATCCCCTTGAACCTTTTTTTTTCTTTTTCACTAATTCCCCTTAACCATGGTTAACTATATATCCTAAAATAAATAGAACTAAAATAAATTTCTGTAATTCTTTCTTCTATTTATTTATTTTCTTTGTTTTTAATTCTTTCTCTCCACCTTCGTTCTTTGATAAGTTCTAAGTTCCTTCCTTTCCTTCACCATAGGCAAACTTCAAACTCCATTGACGCCACTTTCAATATCACGATTGCTCGCCTTTCATCTGACTCTAGCGAGCTTTGATGAGTGGAAGATTGCCACCTGCCAAAGGAGTCGACGAACAGAAGAAGTTCTTCTTCCTAGAACAGCCCAGCGAACTGAAGGTGACGGAGACCGGTGAGTGGAGGCAACGGACCACTGCCACCAACTGAAGCCATGGAAACTGATAACATAGCTTCGTGTGAACGATTCTCTCCTGAGGTTCTGGGATTTATGCAGCTTGCTATAGATCAGGTAACCGCCTGGCACAGCTGAATCGTATTGAGTTGATGTAATACTTGAGCTGAAGTTTGAGTCCGATTCGTTTGGTGCTATAATTCCGTTGGAACTTAAAGAATGTATAGTTGAATTTGGACAAGAGATGTTGAAGAAGTGTTTCTGGATGCTTGGTAGGGCATCCATTGGTATCAACATTACATGCTGCAAAATCAGCGACAATCCCTAGAAGTATAGGTTTTCTTTCTTTCTTTTCATAGGTGGCAATTTATTGAAAGAAGTAGGTGAAGTCTAGGTTTAAAGGAAAAACAAGCAAGGCAGATCCAGGTGCTGTAGGTTGGGAGGGAGGGATGGATGGGTTTGGGTGCTTTTGAGGTGTCTTGTGAATGTGTAGTACGTGCCTATCATAAAGATATGCAGTGGGTGATTGGTTTGCCAGGATGGTTGAATTGTTGGAGGCTTTGACCATTGGGATAGGCTGTGTTAGGTTTCATGAGGCACTTGAAGAGGCAAAACCAGAGAGGAATGAAGGAGCTGACCAGGAAGTGTTGCTTGACATTTAGTCCTTTTACCACCATTTGGCTTTAGCACCTTGGGAGAATTTAAAACCAATTTTATTTCGAGTGCGAGAATAATGTGAACATCAGTTGTACAGATGGATAACTGGTTAGGTGGTTATTTTCTTTGGCCCAGTGGTGTGGATATGGAAAAAGAAAAAATCACGAGAAACACAGAGTTTACATAAGTTATTCAGTGGAATAGAGACAAAATCACAAGAAGCTGATTGTCAATTCTGATTTACTAGGGCTTCACAACAGTTTTAGGGATCTCTCTTTATCCATATATGCCATAAGATTTGTAATGGAAAATGACCCAGAAACTAAAACTCCAGGAAGCTTCTTGAATGTTTGAGTGAAACCTCATTAATGAAAGAAAAGCCTCCGAGGTACCCATGATAGGACACACTGGAATGAGCAACATGTAGTTTCTCAAAGTGGTTCTTATTTTTGCCGTGCTGTTGTTAGAGCCATGTCTGTTTGACTGTTAGGTGGGATTTGCATCTGTATTACAGGATGACCATGTGGTGATGATCATCTCTTGGAAGTTAGTGACCATTATATTACACAGGACCTGCAAGATCTGGATCATATAACTATTAAACATGCATTTGTTACATTGGTAGCTGCATAATGATACTGAAATATTTTTACTGCAGGCAATGTGATGCAGATTTCCTCTTGAATTTGCCTTTTGTATGCATGCGTGCATGAGAGAATTCTGACTCTTATTCTCATATTTTTTTCTCCGAACAAGTAACAAGATCTATTTCTTTTCTTATATAAGGCAAAGCTTGCGTTGGACAGCCTTGAAGTTCCAGTTGGGTAAGATACTGGTTTTTAGTAACCAGGTGCATTTCATATATGTTACTTTATTTTCTAATTAAGATGATTAGTATTTCAGTCTTAATTAGTGAATGATTTCAGATTGGACTCTTTGATTAAACAGCTGTGTGATTGTTGAGGATGGGAACGTTATTGCGGCAGGAAGAAACCGGACTAATGAGACACGGAATGTATGTTTATCAATGCTTCTCCACCCCCTTATATAGATTTTGGCCAACAGCATTTTGTTATTGTTCCAAATTGATACACTTGAATTATCCACTTGTAGTTTATTGTCAATCATTTTATGTTTCTCCCTTAATATGTATTTATTAGATAATAAAATAATATATCTGGTCAAATCTGTTAATAATTTGAATTTTCCATGCATAATTTGGCTGTAAGGGCTTTTGTTCCCATTACTCTTCATAAAATATGGCTGCGGCTAACAATAACAATAATCTTGCTTTATTATGCACAATGTTTTATGTTTTTCGTTTGCCATTGTGCTGTGTCTGTAACCATATAACGGTCTTTATCTGCTTTTTTGAAGTTCCTAACATTGTTCTCTAAGGCCATATGTTAGCTAGACTTTTGTTATACTTATGTGGTCTAAAAATGCATTGTGACCATTGTATTGCCTTTTAAGATATAAAATTCTGCTCCTTGGGCAGAGTTCTTCATACAATGGCTGTTTACACAACTATTTTAAGCCTGGTTTCTGGTAGAGATCATCTCTTATCTAATAGTATATTTCTTTAATCATTTATAGTCATGAGGTGACAATACGTTACTTAGATGATTTTGTGGATAGTTGATGTGAAAAATTTATGGCCCTGTTAGTATCTTGTGGAGCTTAATAAAAAAACGAAGGCATTTTGCTAGAGGGGTATATTTAAAAATACTGTTAGAAGTGGTGGAGGTAGCTGATCCAATAAGAAGCCTCTTTTTCTGTGGGAGATTCTCAGCAACTTCAAGTGAGCAAAACTTGTTGACTTAATGTATGCCTTGATCAATCTTATATATATTCTTAATCAGTTAACTTGATGGAGAAAACACATTTCTCATGAAATGCATTTCCAAAATTTATGTTGAAACTACACTATGAGCAACTGTCTCTCTGACAAAGCTCCTAAGTTTGATATGCTTGCTATGTTTTTCTCCTTGCGCTTTCATAGGCAACAAGACATGCAGAGATGGAAGCTCTTGATGTTCTTATTATACAGTGGCAGAGGACTGGATTTACGGCTGCAGAAGTTGCGGAGAAGTTTTCAACATGCTCCCTTTATGTGACATGTGAACCATGCATAATGTGTGCAGCGGCATTATCGATCATTGGTATATCTGTTGATCATATTGAAATAAAATTGAACTCTGCTAAAATTTGTTTATTTATAAATGATTGGATGACTGTTACCCTTTTTAGGTATAAAGGAAGTATACTATGGCTGTGCAAATGATAAATTTGGAGGCTGTGGCTCAATACTGTCGTTGCATTCAAGTAGCTCTGAGGCGTGCATTAGGTCAGTTTCTGCACTTGTTTTTGTCGTTGGTGTTGTATCTACATAGCTTTACTTTGAAATTGTGACATATGACAATTGACAACTAAAGCTTACTGGAGGTGTCTGATTCCTTATGTTGAAAACTGATGGATGTGGGTTCATAGTGATTCTGTAAGTTGTTGCGCATCGAGTATTGTAACACATAACCATTAAAATAAATGGAGGTTTATGGAACTAATTTTCCATATTTTCTATCCTTTCCTTCGTCTCAATGGAAGAAAGTGGTGTTTCTGGAAACATCAAGGAGTCAAGTTTATATATATTCTTTCCTTTTTCCGCTTTGTTCCCTTTTTCTTAAATTCTTTGTGACTTCTTAGACATTTTTGTATTCTTTATTTGCCCTTAAAAAGTTTACAGTTCTGGGGAGTGCTGCAAGTTAAGCTAACATTAGTTTCTTTTTTCCTTTTCCCTCTCCCCCTTGTTTCTTCATTTCTTCTTCCTGATTTTTTTCACTACAGTGAGATTCTTTGATGTATTTTAATGCTATCATGTTTAAATCGAGAAATATAGTATCTTGAAGGAAGTATGATATTCTAACTATGAGAAAATTTATGCTTTCTGATATGCCATGGGCAACGTACTTGATTAAGAAATCTCTTTTCTTGTCTAATAGTTGCAATTGTCTCTTCTTGCATACATGAGAGCATGTGCCTGCTAAATTGTGGGGTATGGTTTGTGTTTCCTGCATGATTTTTCTGATGCTGTAATGAGCTAACATTTCATGTTTCCTAAGCTTGTTCTGAGCTCATCAATTTTTTACTCCAACTTTGTTGACATAAAAGTTAAAACGTAGTGAAAACAGGATCTGTTTCATTGTGATTTGAGCAGTACATGAAGTTGCTAATCTAGATTATGGACATTTTTTTCTTTCAAAGTGTTAGTTTTGAAAGAGCAAGCTCAAGTACTAGGGGAAGAAGCAAGAGATGTACCAAGGATGCATCTAAACAAGGAGTTAAGGGAGGGGAAAAAAAAAGCACAAAGTATCATAATTTTAGAGCTTGAAATTTATGATTATGTTTCGTTTGATAAAGTCAAAAGCATTCTGTGATGCATCTGCCTGATTTATAAATGTTTTCCAACTTTTTTCCTTTGCAGCATTGGGAATTGTGGATCAAAGGGTTTCAAATGTTGTGGAGGAATAATGGCATCAGAAGCCGTTTCTCTTCTGCGAGATTTTTATGAACGAGGAAACCCTAATGGTAATTTGCAATCTACCATTTTAACCAGTTGAAATTTCTGTTTGAAAAAATGTTATTATACTGCAGTTTGCACCTGTTTACATTAGATAACTTAAGGGAAATGTTAGTTCATTTTCAGTAGATCCATAGTTAAATATACATTTTGAGAGGTTTCTATGAGCATAATAGAGAAATTCTACTTTTGAACCAAAGTTTTCTTTATCAATCAATGAAGTTGAGCATTGTGCTTGCTGGCAACATCTCCTTGAAGGACCCTTCCGGAATTTTTTTTCTTTTAGAGCCTAATATGGCGGTCTTCCTAGCACTGATCCCCTTCCATAATGGTTAGGAAGAATTCAGGAAGCCTCTTTTTATTTCTACCTTTCAATCAATTCTCTCAACCAGCTATAGAAAGTACTGTAGCTGGGGCTTTCGGTGATTGCAGATCTGCTGAACAACTCTCTCTCTCTCTCTCTCTAAAGCTGGCCCAATGGAATCTTTTGTGATGACTAAGGGCTAGTGAAGTTGCAACCATAGAACTAGTGGGTCATTGGTTGGATGAGAACCCATTCAGAAGTTTTCTGCATCAAGGATAAGGTGCTTAAGAGTGCTCATTTTGACATGGTGCATACACTTATCCAGACTGACACTGAGTATAGTTGTCTGAGTGGGGCAGTGTTCAGCCCTATAATGATTGCTATGAAGGTGTAGAATTGGTCCAGTAAATAAAAGCTAGAGTTTCAGATACCCAGTTTTTCTTTTTTTGGGCTAATTTTCAGATTCCCTGCTATCACATGTAGCTTCCCTCTAGACTTGGTAGACCTAGCCAGATTGCCATTTGAAAAATGGGATGTCATGTCCTTGGTTAAGGAAAAAGACGAAGTGCAGTATCTCAATAGTTGATAATCCATCGGTTGGACTTGTTAGAGAGAAATATCTTCTTCCTTGATCCCTATAGTGAATTACTAAGCATATAAGGTTCTTGTCGAGCAATTGTCCAATTTCTGCTCTTCAATTGCAAGTATTTCAAGAGACTGATTGGACCATAACTTTTTTATGCCTCTGCAATAATTAGTGCGCTTTGGAAACTCATTACATACAGAAAATATGGTTAAATAATTTTTCTTTGCAATGATAAAATCTAGTTGGTTCATTTTTTTTTCTTTGTTTTGTTGAACCTTGTTACATGAAGTATCATTTCTCTTCTCATTTGTTACCCTCCTTTCCCATTCATTTTAATTTATGACATTGTGGTATCTATGATTTGTTTATATATATGTATGCTGAATGTTAATATTTGATTTTCAGCTCCAAAGCCTCACAGGTCACGGGTTACTCAGGCTTAAAATTAGATCTACGTGCATTGATTCTTCCTGTTGAATCTTCTCATGCCTTTGCACTACTAGGTAAGACCTTTGAACTTATGATTCCTTGCTTTTCTGAACATCAAGTACATCATGTAGAGATGGAATGATTATTGGTTACTTGTGCATATAACTAGTGGACTGCATGGTGTGACCTTTCTGTATTATAGCCTGTTAGAAATGGAATGGCACGGATTAGGGCACTGTGGCAATGTTGCTTTCTGTGGCGGTATGATATGATGCTCATGCGACTTTTGAGTATTCCTTCAGCTGTAAATTCCCTTGTATGGTGTTTGCCAATGAAACGAGGCACTATTAAGTTTTAAAGATGAAGTTAGACAACATCCTTGCTCTTCTTCCTGATTCTTGGTTTGTTCTGGTTATTTTGTTCATTGTTCTTAAATCCTGTCAGTTCATCTTTGACTATAACCTAAAGTCAAACTTGCTGTTCAAGGTAGGTCCCATTCTTAAGGTGAACTCATTGGAAAATAACTATTAAACTATAGTTTGGTGATTCTTTGTATTCTACATGTATAGTGCAAATCTGGATGTGTGATCATTGGTGCAGATTCTGGCATAATAAGATTCTCTGCTGTTTTGTGCGTGATCTCAGCAACAGTTAATGGTTATTATGTTGTCTCAAGATCTTAAAAAGTTGCATAATCATAGTGTGTTCAGACAGCTCTTTAAGTAGAGAGATCCCCGCGAGTAGTATTTACGAGGATTAGCATTCCATTTATGGTATGAGGATGTAGTTAAACATCTAGAATTCCAGTGTCTTCAAATGATTAAGTGCACTGACTGACAATGCCTGTGCCATTTACTGCTTTTCCAATTACAGGATTTCATCAAGGGACCTGATCAAGAAAGCTTGATGCATGTCCGGATCAGTCTTTGCCCTGATGTTCATGTGTTTAGTCTTTGCCCTGATGTTCATGTGTTTACTGACGGTTGCAGCTGTGATCACAAGTCCATTTTATGCTTTAACTTGATTATCATATTGTAAGATAATTTGTGGCAAATCCCTGTGTAGGCATCACTTTTTTGATGTTAATTTTTGTTATCACCCTATTCTGTAATCAAGTTTGATTATTTATTTATTTATATATTATAAGCTTTCAAACACTGAGGTAATTCTAGGCATGCTATTGATGCGTCTAAACTTCTTAATTCTAGTCTGTATTAGGGGTGTGCATGGTCTGGGTGGGCGGTTCTCAGTCTAGAATCGGAAACCACATGCTAAGGATCGGTTCCAAAAAATTGGAACTAGGAACTACTCGTTAGTTGCATAGATTCACCCGAGAATCGGACGGTTGGTCTGGTCCGGATCCATGGAATCGGTCTCACCAATAATAATATCGTTTTCCAAATCCCGCTGTAATATTTTTCTTTAAATTGAACCGGCTTAATTAAGAGTATAATTTTTCTTTATTTTATTGGAAAACACTACCAAAGAAGAGAAATAGGTTTTTTTTTTTTTTTTCCTTTTTTGAATCATTTCAGTTGAAATCTAAAATATTCTTTAAGTTCAAAGTTTTGGATGATTGTCATATGTAGATCATCTTTTCCTTCATCCCCTAACTGTGCTCAATCTTTTAAAATCTTTGCTTTACTAAATTATTTTTGTAGAAACAATTCCACCGGTACTTTACATTTTCTTGAAAACAGTGTTCTATGTGAGTTCTAAAAGTATCATTTGAAGGAGTCATTTGTTGAGTTGCTGAAAGGCAGTTTACACACTTTACTAAATTCTTATAAAAACATGAAAACCATGAGAGGAGATGGAGCTTAAAATTTATGTTTGCTAATTAGTAATTTCAAAATTTATTTTAATGTTAAAAATTAATATATTATTATAATATAATCGGTCTGGTCTAGGTGGGCGGATCCACCCATCGAATTAGGAACCGGCCTGGTACCCACCGGTTCTCATAAATTGGAATTGGGAACCGGATCGGTTCCCTCAAGAACCACCGGTTCCGGGCGGTCTGGGCAGGTTCTGATTTTTTTGCACACCCCTAGTCTGTATCATGCGTGATCTCTAACGGTCGGCGACCTAATGGGCCAGTGTCCAGCCACAGGCCTAAGCATGTTGGGCTATGCCGTGCCTCACCAATACCATATCCTCTTGAGTGTACATGTTACATTCCAAGAGACAAGACTCCAATCCTTGGCAATCGAACCTCTTTCCAAGCAACATCGGCCCCATGAGTATTCTTTGACCCTCTACACAAATGCTGAGCATTTCACGTTGACTTCTTTGACATAGCAAAAATTTGACAATAAGTGTTTATCTAGCTATAAATAATAATAAACTTGATCAGTTGGAGTCGACCTTGAAACTAGACGATTTTCCACTTTTAAAACTGCTAAATTGAAGCAACTCTGCATTGTATCAATCCTCATATGAAAGAACAAAAACAACTCTATCTTTCCAGGATTCTGTTTCGGTCTAGAGATGTTTTAAAATGTATAAAATTATTGAAGATGTCCAATTAACACTCGAAGAATATCACAAAGTCATCCACAAATTGTTTAAGTATATTTGGGATGCGCATGATAATTATTCTATTTCTGGATAGATTTATTTTCTATTTCCGGAAACAAGTTTGGAATAGAAATTCATTTAATAATGTAATTTCATTTTTCTATATCTCAAATAAATTTTTAGTCTCATCCTTTTATGAACCTATATTTACAAATGGGTTAAGAAAAACTTTTTCCCCTTAAAAATATCCAAAGCACTTCAGTCTCATGTTTTCCAAAATTAGAACCACCACCTTTCCTCCTATCTTGTTTTTATGTTCCAACCTTTACATTTTCTACATTTTTATTTTTGAAATAAAAATGAGAAATAAAGAAATAAAAACTCTCCTCAAAACAGCAAGCCGAAAATTAAAAGTTCACCGAATTAAATGCCTTCGTCATGTCAGCCCTGATCATCCAATAATTTTACATTCACGTGATAACGTCCCGTGTGTCCCGCCCACGGGGACAACAGGAGTAGAGGAGCCTATCGTCATGACGAGATTTCGCGCCATTTTCCCAAATCTCAGATGCTCATGCACACATTCATTTCCTTCTTCATGGCTTGGTTCATCCGAAAGCTGCACCCAACTCTCCAAGCGCTTCTTTAGACGTGCGAGTCATGCGAACTGTGACGGTCCCGCAGTCTCTGGACACCTTAGGAACGAAAACCTACGTGAAACTCGAGAGTTTCTGGACATATTTCAATGCCCAGATGTTCGTTCGTTCACGAAGATGATCGTGGGTCGCGTGCGAACTGGCCGCCTTGACGACACCATGAAACTGTTCTACGAAATGCCCGTGAGAGATGCAATTTGCTGGAACACGATGATCAAAGGCTACTTGGACTGTGGGGACTTGATGACGGCAGAAGAGCTTTTCGATGAAATGCCTGAACCGAGTGTTGTTTCGTGGACGACGATGATAAATGGGTTCTTTCGATTTGGACTGGTTAATAGGGCAGAGAGATTTTTCAAGCAGATGCCCATAAGAGATCTCGCTGCGTGGAATGCGATGCTTCATGGGTATTATGAGAATGCCAGGGTGGACGATGCTGTGACATTGTTTGAGCAAATGCCTTCTCGAAATGTGATTTCATGGACTTCAATGATTAGCGGGCTTGACCAAAATGGTAATAGTGAAGAGGCTTTAATTATTTTTGAGAGAATGTTCAAGTCTGGTGTTTTTCCCAATCCAAGTACTTTGACGTGTGCATTGAATGCCTATGCAAATGCATTGTCTTTTCCTCTTGGTGTGCAGATTCATGGTCACGTTTTCAAGTCAGGATTCTGCCTTAGCATATTTGTATGTGCTTCTCTTATTCACGTTCTACGCTAACTGCAAGCGAATTGAGAAAGCAACCCAAGTCTTCAGTGAAGCAGTGTATAGGAATGTGGTCATATGTACAGCTCTTCCAACTGGTTATGGCTTGAATAGTAGGCATGAAGAAGGCCTGAAGGTATCCAGTGACATGATGAGAACAAGTGTTCTTCCTAATCAATCTTCTTTTAAATTCTTACCGTAGTTTAGGGCGCGCATGACAAAATTTCTGTTTCAAAAATTGATTTCTCAATTTCTATTCCCCGGACAAGTTTCTAAGCAAAGAAACCCGTTTGATAACGACTCAAAATTTCTATTTCTAGGAATATAAATTGATTAGATAACAACATAGGAAATCCTCAAATACAAAATAATAGTCCAAATAATACTAAAACAACATAGGAAATCCTCAAATACAAAATAATAGTCAAAATAATACTAATACATTATAAAAGGTGAACCAAACCCGCCAAAATAGGGGGTTCTACAAACAAACCACGCTCCAAACCCATATAAATCGAGTACAAAATCAGCTCAACCTTCCCCAATCCCAACCCCCTAGGCTATTTTTCACAGCTTAAGC